>CM061224.1:33755690-34355690 GCA_030844895.1 Ambrosia x helenae | reverse complement strand
CCGTTCGGTTATTGTTTTTATTGATGACATTCTCATATATTCTAAAAGTGAAGAAGACCATGCTCGACATCTTGAAGAGGTTCTTCAAACTTTGAGGAATGAGAAACTCTACGCTAAATTCTCAAAGTGTGCATTCTGGTTGCGTGAGGTTCAATTTTTGGGTCATGACATTAATTACGAGGGTATTATGGTAGATCCCGCGAAGGTGGAGGCAGTAATGAACTGGTCGACACCAAAATCACCATCTGAGATTCGTAGCTTCTTGGGTTTGGCAGGTTATTATCGGAGATTTATCCAGGATTTCTCTAAGATAGCTTCCTCATTGACTAAACTGACTAAGAAGGAGGCGAAATTTGTTTGGGACTCGGACCAGGAGAACGCGTTTCTTGAACTAAAGAAAAGGTTGACGCATGCACCGATCCTAGCCTTGCCGTATGGTACTGAGGACTTAGTGGTGTACTCGGACGCGTCATTTAAGGGTCTCGGGTGTGTTCTCATGCAGCGTGGTAAGGTAATAGCGTATGCTTCGCGACAGCTTAAACCTCATGAGATTAACTACCCGACTCATGATTTGGAGTTGGCGGCCGTTGTTTTCGCGCTTAAACTATGGAGACATTACTTATATGGGGTTCCTTGCACCATCTACACCGACCATAAGAGTTTGAAGTACTTCTTCGAGCAGAAAGACCTTAATATGAGGCAACGCAGGTGGTTAGAGTTGATCAAAGATTATAATGTGGAGATTATGTATCACCCAGGGAAGGCTAACGTGGTGGCAGACGCATTGAGCCGAAAGGAGAGGCCTAAACCCATTCGGGTGAAGTCGTGTCAGCTTATCTTGAAACCGGATATAGTGAAACAGATCTCTAGTGTTCAGAATGAAGCCTTACAGGTGGAGTAAATCATGACAGAGCGTGTGTGGGGGCAACAGGGACTTTTGGAGAGTAATGGAGGCGGGGTTATGTTCATGAAAGGGCGGATGTAGATACCTCGACATGGTGGGTTTAGGGATAAAATCATGGATGAGGCAAATAAAACCCGCTATTCTATTCATCCAGGGGCGACCAAAATGTATCAAGACCTCAAGCAAAACTATTGGTGGCCAGCAATGAAGTACGAGGTAGCGACGTATGTGAGTAGGTGTTTAACTTGTTTACAGGTTAAGGCGGAACACCAGAAACCGTTTGGAAAGATCCAACCGTTGGAAGTACCGGAGTGGAAGTGGGAGCATCTTACTATGGATTTCATCACTAAACTACCCCGAACGCCTAAAGGGTTTGACACTATTTGGGTGGTGGTGGATAGGTTGACAAAGAGTGCCCACTTCTTGCCGATACGAGAGACCATAAATTCTGAACGGTTAGCTTAATTGTTTATTCGGGAGATTGTCTCGAGGCACGGTGTACCCGTGTCTATTGTCTCCGATAGGGACACTCGTTTCACGTCGAAATTTTGGAAGAAGTTCCATGATGAAATGGGTACTAAACTTCACATCAGCACCGCGTATCACCCGCAGACAGATGGTCAGTCCGAAAGGACCATCCAAACTCTCGAAGATATGTTGCGGGCATGTATTATCAACTTTGGTGGTAGTTGGGACTATCACCTACCGTTGGCAGAGTTTTCTTATAATAATAGCTATCATGCCACTATTGGGATGCCACCGTATGAGATGTTATATGGGCGCAAGTGCAGGACTCCGGTTTGTTGGGGTTCCATTGGGCAGAAGCAGTTGGGTAGTTTGGAAGTGGTCGAGGCAACCACCGAAAAACTTGATAAGATTAAAGCTTTCATGAAAGCAGCTCAAGATCGACAGAAGTCGTATGCCGATAAGAGGAGGAGGCCCATTGAATTTAACGTGGGTGACCATGTCTTGTTGAAGGTCTCCCCTTGGAAGGGAATCATACGCTTTCGCAAGCGTGGGAAGCTCAGTCCAAGGTTCATCGGACCCTTTCGCATTCTTGCACGTGTAGGGGAGGTGGCTTATCGGTTGGACTTACCCGGGGAACTCAAAGGAATCCACCCAACCTTTCACGTGTCACATTTAAGGAAGTGTCTGGTGGATGAGGACGCTCATATACCGCTTGATGATATTGAACTGGACGAGAAGTTGAACTACGTCGAGGAGCCTATCGCCATTCTTGATCGTAAGGAAAAGTATTTAAGAAACAAAGTGGTTAAACAAGTGAAAGTGCAATGGAGGCATAGACGGGGATCGGAAGCTACTTGGGAGTCTGAGTCAGAAATGATGAGGCTCTATCCACACTTGTTTCCCTTGCAACAGGATTCGGGGACGAATCCTAATGCAACGGGGGAAGACTTGTAACACCTGTAGATTCCTGGACTTGTGTTTCGCCGTGTAGAGTTTGTACACTTGTATTTTATTATGATGGTTCAGTGGAGGGGGCTCTTTAGCATTTTCCTAAACTCAATTGAGTAACTTTGGGAACAAGATACAAGGGAGTCAAAAGTGGAGGGGCTTATAGCAAAAGATGGTGTCAATTACAAACCCTAATGCCACACTATATTAATACGTAATCCTTGTCTCTCCTATTGGCCGACAATCTCAAGATTTTTGGCTGCTGTTGTGTTCACTCCACGACAAGAGGCCAAAGAAAAGGAGGTAACCATTTTTGTTTCCAACATATAATACTTTTCTACATGTAGATTTTGAGACCTCGTCTTGTCATACTTATAATTCTTTCTTTTTTTCTGCTTTGTGTGGCCTCTCGTCTTCATCCACGAAAAGAAGAAAGAACATCTCTAGTTCTTCCTTGTTCCCACAACAAGGAGAGCCATAACAGCTGCGACTCACTCAAGGTTCGATCATAATTGTTCCTTTGTTTCATTTGCGGATTTGATTACGTACCATCTCCGACTAACGGATCGAATATCATTCTGGTTTGGTGTAGGATTTCGGTCGCGTACGGCTTGCCGATTTGAAATACATTATTTCGGAGTCGCCATCACGCGTTCCAGGGTTGCCACCCTCCCTTCGAACTCACGCGTAGTATAGTGTCGTGCGAACACTCTTCA
Source organism: Ambrosia x helenae (assembly GCA_030844895.1). Lineage (NCBI taxonomy): Eukaryota > Viridiplantae > Streptophyta > Magnoliopsida > Asterales > Asteraceae > Ambrosia > Ambrosia x helenae. The sequence goes on along the minus strand of CM061224.1, from coordinate 34,352,654 downwards.
TGATGGGTCGGGATTGGAGTGTTGGCTGGTAGTTACTTGAGTACGGGGAAGCCGATTTTAATACATCCCAGATTGGTTGGTTATGATCGGGGTTCTTGTAGTTAATGGGCTGGTCATGAACCCACCGAATCTACTGTGATGGTGAGTTTTGTGAATTCATGATGGTGAGTTTTTTTTTTTTTTTTTTTTTTTTTGTCATCTTAGAAACGTTTTGGATTTTGCATATGTTGGTGGGGGAACTGTAGATGCAAAAGTGCGACTAATGCTTCGGATTGAATAACAAATATGTTTTGGTGATAGTCATTGGTGCGAAGGAGAATTTTAGAAGGTGCAAAGGAGGTTTTAGTAGGTACGAAAGAAGAAGAAATGGTGCGAAGGAAGATACTGTGGACGAATGTGAATATACTTTATTGTAGAACTTGGTTCGACCAATCAGTTTGGGCGAACCTGCACATTCGCACAATCAATTTGGGCGAATGTGCAGTCTATAAATAGACAAGTTTGATTTTTGAATGTAACTTTTGATCATTATTATTCCCTCCACTTTCTGATATTCTCTCTAGTGTTTTGTTTAACTCTTTTAACGTTCATACCTTGTTTGTAATCATATTTCAAAGTGTAATCGAGTTGTTAATTAATGAAAAGCTTTTGAAAATGATGATCTGTGTGTTTTAATCTGTTTGACTATTATTTTGTGATAGTTTTAGGGATTCCACACCTAAAACTAACTTGTTTGATCATTCTTTGTTGTTATACGATCCTTTCACGTACATACAAAGTGGTATCAGAGCCATTCTGGATCACACAACCACAAATTAATAGTTTCTCAGTTGATTTGGACCCAATTTTGGTCAAAAAGTTTCTGTTTTCAATGAACAAACTGATGTGATAAGATTTTGATTGATTACAACTTGATTTCGAGGTTAAATTGGATAATTCACTTCATTAAAGTTGTTCCAAATCAATTCCGATTCAAAACCTGATTTAGATCATCAAAATCCATCAACATTTGATAAACATGAACAAAATTAATGGATTTTCAAAGAATAACCGTTTTTGAATTCTCTGGGGTCGAAAGAGAGAGAGTGGTCGAAAGTGGAATTTCTTTGGGTCGAAAGAAGGATTTTGTGGTCGAAGGAGGTGTTATAGTGGTCGAAGGATTTTGTGGTCAGCTATCCCAGGCGATCAACACTGATCTATTGCATCAGTTTGGATCGTGTACAACATCCAAACAACTATGGGATATGCTGAGAAATCGACATGATGGAAATGAGAAGACAAGGAAGCTGAGGATGGAAGAGCTTCGAAAGGAATTTGAAAACTTCAGTTACATGGGCAATGAGACCCTAAAAGAGTTGGTTCCACGGTATTGCCATTTGCTCACCGAACTATCGAGCTATGAGATCAGCATACCAATGTCAGAATTAGTAGATAAATTTGCTGATGCTTTACCACCCTACTCGAACCAACACATCGAAGTGTTGAAGGAAAAGGATGCATACCAGTATTGGACTATTAACGAGTTCATTCAAAAGCTGGAAAACAAAGATATGGAGGAGAAGAGAAAAGCTAAGAGAGCTCAGATTCCACAGAATCCTGATCTGTATGTGAGTGGTACTTCTAACTCTCTTTCTGCTTCAAGTACTACTTCAAATGTTGCTCCTCACATAGCATGTGTATCCAATGTTGTTGAACCCACAAAAGCACCCATCAACTACCTTGCCCAAACTTCATCTTACACACCATCATACACACAACAATCTTATCAAACACCAAACTTTATTCCACCTTTTTCACCATTACAACAAGCTGCCTGCTACACAGCAAGTCAACCTCAACAACAACAACAGTATGCTCCTCACATGAATCAGATGCAGATTACTCAAGCACAATCAAGTCAAAACCCGATTGTGTTAGAGACCTCGAACCTTAACAATGTGACTGTTGAAATTGCTCAACAGCATGTTGCTCTAGTATCTGCTATGGTTGCTTCTTACAACGGTTTGGTTGCGAGTCAAATTGGAAACAACAATCTCACCAATGAGGACTACGCTCAAATCGACAAATAGGATATGGAGCTTATGGACATTCAGTGGGCCTTTGCAAGCATAATGAGGAGAGCCACTGACTTTATTCAGAAGACTGGCAGAACTGACCTTTCAACTTCTCCCAACACCACATACGGATTCAACAAAGCAAAAAGTTACATGCTTCAACTGTGGTGAGAAGGGTCACTTTAAAAGAGAGTGCACACAGCCAACACAGCAAGGTAATAGAAACCCGTTCAATTCAACATACCAAAACAGACAAAATCAAAACAAAATCAAGTTTCATACAATAGTCCCAACATCTCAAGTTTTCAACCACAAAAAAATTATCAGAACCGTCAACAAAATACCAACACTAGACAACCCACAACTCAAAACCAACCTCAACAAAATCCAAACCGAACTATTGTTCCTATCTCTACACCTAACACTCAAAACCAAAACCAAACTGACAATCAAAACCAAGCACTTGTGATCCAAAAGGATGAAGGTTTTGATTGGACAGGTATGCAATTGGGGGTGGAGGAGATTACTGCTGGGAACATGGCTTGTGTGGCACAGCAGATGAGTTTGGATGAGAATGAGGAGATTGAAGAGGAGGTTGTGATTGAAAAAGTGTCGGAGTTGAAAATTGAGGAAGTGAATGAGGATGTGATTGCAGAGAGTGAAGACAAGAAATCTGGGATGATTCTTGATTCTGTCACGGATGTTGGAGACCACTATGATTCAGCTTACTCGGATATGGAGAGTGAATCTGATTCAGAGGCTAGTGTGAATTCACTAGATGATGACATGGACCAACTGCTAGCTGAAGCTGATTTCCTGATGACCCGCAAGTCATGTATGGTGGATGATGCGTGCACCAAAATTGACTACTCTAAATTCTTCGCAGGGAAGGAAGCTCACTTCGCTTTGATGGCAATGACAGAGCCTCCTAAACCGGTAAGTTCTGCATCTCAATCTCAAGTGTGTGTTAAATGTGTTAAATGTGCTGATTTTGAAAAACTGACAGATGAAAATAAGCTTCTCAAGGTCCAACTTGAGAGTGCCAAAATCAATTGTCAGATTTATCAAAAAGATTTAAAAGATTTCAACAAAGTTCTTGATGGTTATAAAAAGGATGTGTCTGAACTTAAAAAGACATTGTCAATTAAACAACTTGCCATTAATAACTATAACAATGAAATGGAAAACACTAAATTGGAAATGGCAACCATCAAGTGCTTTGCTGAAAAAGTAAACAAGAAGTTAGAGAGTTACAAGCACATAGCATATGTAGTTGACCATATCGTAGAAGAACCCTCCCAGTCGAATAGTGCAAACTATAAGGCGGTCCCATCTCCGGTATTGTTTGAGAACCACAACTTACATGCAAATCCACCGGAGACTTTAGTCAATTCTGACTCCACATCAGAAAACGAGCCTAACACTTCTAGTGTCAGGGATCCGTATTCTGATGTGAGACCTGTACTGGGAAACAATGAGGGTGTGGTTGCTGCTGATGATTCAGATGAAGAAGATGAACCATCTGAGACGGTTGAAAATGAAAGTGATATCCCTGATGAAAATCATATAATCACTACTGAGCCAGTCTCACCGTCTCAGATCATTCATCCAATGGCAAATGCTCATCGTAAGAATGTGGTTAAGAAAAATGAAAAGTCTGTTGGTAAGAGTGTTGAAAAGAAAGAGGTAAAGAAAATTGAGAAAAATGTGAGCAAACCAGTTGAAAAGAAAATTGAAACTAAATCTGAGAAAAATGTGGTTAAACCGGTTCATCGGACCCTTTCGCATTCTTGCACGTGTAGGGGAGGTGGCTTATCGGTTGGACTTACCCGGGGAACTCAAAGGAATCCACCCAACCTTTCACGTGTCACATTTAAGGAAGTGTTTGGCGGATGAGGACGCTCATATACCGCTTGATGATATTGAACTGGACGAGAAGTCGAACTACGTCGAGGAGCCTATCGCCATTCCTGATCGTAAGGAAAAGTATTTAAGAAACAAAGTGGTTAAACAAGTGAAAGTGCAATGGAGGCATAGACGGGGATCGGAAGCTACTTGGGAGTCTGAGTCAGAAATGATGAGGCTCTATCCACACTTGTTTCCCTTGCAACAGGATTCGGGGACGAATCCTAATGCAACGGGGGAAGACTTGTAACACCTGTAGATTCCCGGACATGTGTTTCGCCGTGTAGAGTTTGTACACTTGTATTTTATTATGATGGTTCAGTGGAGGGGGCTCTTTAGCATTTTCCTAAACTCAATTGAGTAACTTTGGGAACAAGATACAAGGGAGTCAAAAGTGGAGGGGCTTATAGCAAAAGATGGTGTCAATTACCAACCCTAATGCCACACTATATTAATACGTAATCCTTGTCTCTCCTATTGGCCGACAATCTCAAGATTTTTGGCTGCTGTTGTGTTCACTCCACGACAAGAGGCCAAAGAAAAGGAGGTAACCATTTTTGTTTCCAACATATAATACTTTTCTACATGTAGATTTTGAGACCTCGTCTTGTCATACTTATAATTCTTTCTTTTTTTTTCTGCTTTGTGTGGCCTCTCGTCTTCATCCACGAAAAGAAGAAAGAACATCTCTAGTTCTTCCTTGTTCCCACAACAAGGAGAGCCATAACAGCCGCGACTCACTCAAGGTTCGATCATAATTGTTCCTTTGTTTCATTTGCCGATTTGATTACGTACCATCTCCGACTAACGGATCGAATATCATTCTGGTTTGGTGTAGGATTTCGGTCGCGTACGGCTTGCCGATTTGAAATACATTATTTCGGAGTCCCCATCACGCGTTCCAGATTTGCCACCCTCCCTTCGAACTCACGCGTAGTATAGTGTCGTGCGAACACTCTTCATGATGGGTCGGGATTGGAGTGTTGGCTGGTAGTTACTTGAGTACGGGGAAGCCGATTTTAATACATCCCAGATTGGTTGGTTATGATCGGGGTTCTTGTAGTTAATGGGCTGGTCATGAACCCACCGAATCTACTGTGATGGTGAGTTTTGTGAATTCATGGTGGTGGCGATAACTATATCGATTATGTATCATCTCCATGCCATAATTCTATCATACAAACGTTTTTTTTTTTTTTTGTCATCTTAGAAACGTTTTGGATTTTGCATATGTTGGTGGGGGAACTGTAGATGCAAAAGTGCGACTAATGCTTCGGATTGAATAACAAATATGTTTTGGTGATAGTCATTGGTGCGAAGGAGAATTTTAGAAGGTGTGAAGGAGGTTTTTGTAGGTACGAAAGAAGAAGAAATGGTGCGAAGGAAGATACTGTGGACGAATGTGAATATACTTTATTGTAGAACTTGGTTCGACCAATCAGTTTGGGCGAACCTGCACATTCGCAAAATCAATTTGGGCGAATGTGCAGTCTATAAATAGACAAGTTTGATTTTTGAATGTAACTTTTGATCATTATTATTCCCTCCACTTTCTGATATTCTCTCTAGTGTTTTGTTTAACTCTTTTAACGTTCATACCTTGTTTGTAATCATATTTCAACGTGTAATCGAGTTGTTAATTAATGAAAAGCTTTTGAAAATGATGATCTGTGTGTTTTAATCTGTTTGACTATTATTTTGTGATAGTTTTAGGGATTCCGCACCTAAAACTAACTTGTTTGATCATTCTTTGTTGTTATACGATCCTTTCACGTACATACAAAGTGGTATCAGAGCCATTCTGGATCACACAACCACAAATTAATAGTTTCTCAGTTGATTTGGACCCAATTTTGGTCAAAAAGTTTCTGTTTTCAATGAACAAACTGATGTGATAAGATTTTGATTGATTACAACTTGATTTCGAGGTTAAATTGGATAATTCACTTCATTAAAGTTGTTCCAAATCAATTCCGATTCAAAACCTGATTTAGATCATCAAAATCCATCAACATTTGATAAACATGATCAAAATTAATGGATTTTCAAAGAATAACCGTTTTTGAATTCTCTGGGGTCGAAAGAGAGAGAGTGGTCGAAAGTGGAATTTCTTTGGGTCGAAAGAAGGATTTTGTGGTCGAAGGAGGTGTTATAGTGGTCGAAGGATTTTGTGGTCAGCTATCCCAGGCGATCAACACTGATCTATTGCATCAGTTTGGATCGTGTACAAAATCCAAACAACTATGGGATATGCTGAGAAATCGACATGATGGAAATGAGAAGACAAGGAAGCTGAGGATGGAAGAGCTTCGGAAGGAATTTGAAAACTTCAGTTACATGGGCAATGAGACCCTAAAAGAATTGGTTCCACGGTATTGCCATTTGCTCACCGAACTATCGAGCTATGAGATCAGCATACCAATGTCAGAATTAGTAGATAAATTTGCTGATGCTTTACCACCCTACTCGAACCAACACATCGAAGTGTTGAAGGAAAAGGATGCATACCAGTATTGGACTATTAACGAGTTCATTCAAAAGCTGGAAAACAAAGATATGGAGGAGAAGAGAAAAGCTAAGAGAGCTCAGATTCCACAGAATCCTGATCTGTATGTGAGTGGTACTTCTAACTCTCTTTCTGCTTCAAGTACTACTTCAAATGTTGCTCCTCACATAGCATGTGTATCCAATGTTGTTGAACCCACAAAAGCACCCATCAACTACCTTGCCCAAACTTCATCTTACACACCATCATACACACAACAATCTTATCAAACACCAAACTTTATTCCACCTTTTTCACCATTACAACAAGCTGCCTGCTACACAGCAAGTCAACCTCAACAACAACAACAGTATGCTCCTCACATGAATCAGATGCAGATTACTCAAGCACAATCAAGTCAAAACCCGATTGTGTTAGAGACCTCGAACCTTAACAATGTGACTGTTGAAATTGCTCAACAGCATGTTGCTCTAGTATCTGCTATGGTTGCTTCTTACAACGGTTTGGTTGCGAGTCAAATTGGAAATAACAATCTCACCAATGAGGACTACGCTCAAATCGACAAAGAGGAGATGGAGCTTATCGACATTCAGTGGGCCTTTGCAAGCATAATGAGGAGAGCCACTGACTTTATTCAGAAGACTGGCAGAACTGACCTTTCAACTTCTCCCAACACCACATACGGATTCAACAAAGCAAAAAGTTACATGCTTCAACTGTGGTGAGAAGGGTCACTTTAAAAGAGAGTGCACACAGCCAACACAGCAAGGTAATAGAAACCCGTTCAATTCAACATACCAAAACAGACAAAATCAAAACCAAAATCAAGTTTCATACAATAGTACCAACATCTCAAGTTTTCAACCACAAAACAATTATCAGAACCGTCAACAAAATACCAACACTAGACAACCCACAACTCAAAACCAACCTCAACAAAATCCAAACCGAACTATTGTTCCTATCTCTACACCTAACACTCAAAACCAAAACCAAACTGACAATCAAAACCAAGCACTTGTGATCCAAAAGGATGAAGGTTTTGATTGGACAGGTATGCAATTGGGGGTGGAGGAGATTACTGCTGGGAACATGGCTTGTGTGGCACAGCAGATGAGTTTGGATGAGAATGAGGAGATTGAAGAGGAGGTTGTGATTGAAAAAGTGTCGGAGTTGAAAATTGAGGAAGTGAATGAGGATGTGATTGCAGAGAGTGAAGACAAGAAATCTGGGATGATTCTTGATTCTGTCACGGATGTTGGAGACCACTATGATTCAGCTTACTTGGATATGGAGAGTGAATCTGATTCAGAGGCTAGTGTGAATTCACTAGATGATGACATTGACCAACTGCTAGCTGAAGCTGATTTCCTGATGACCCGCAAGTCATGTATGGTGGATGATGCGTGCACCAAAATTGACTACTCCAAATTCTTCGCAGGGAAGGAAGCTCACTTCGCTTTGATGGCAATGACAGAGCCTCCTAAACCGGTAAGTTATGAATCTCAATCTCAAGTGTGTGTTAAATGTGTTAAATGTGCTGATTTTGAAAAACTGACAGATGAAAATAAGCTTCACAAGGTCCAACTTGAGAGTGCCAAAATCAATTGTCAGATTTATCAAAAAGATTTAAAAGATTTCAACAAAGTTCTTGATGGTTATAAAAAGGATGTGTCTGAACTTAAAAAGACATTGTCAATTAAACAACTTGCCATTAATAACTATATCAATGAAATGGAAAACACTAAATTGGAAATGGCAACCATCAAGTGCTTTGCTGAAAAAGTAAACAAGAAGTTAGAGAGTTACAAGCACATAGCATATGTAGTTGACCATATCATAGAAGAACCCTCCCAGTCGAATAGTGCAAACTATAAGGCGGTCCCATCTCCGGTATTGTTTGAGAACCACAACTTACATGCAAATCCACCGGAGACTTTAGTCAATTATGACTCCACATCAGAAAACGAGCCTAACACTTCTAGTGTCGGGGATCCGTATTCTGATGTGAGACCTGTACTGGGAAACAATGAGGGTGTGGTCGCTGCTGATGACTCAGATGAAGAAGATGAACCATCTGAGACGGTTGAAAATGAAAGTGATATCCCTGATGAAAATCATATAATCACTACTGAGCCAGTCTCACCATCTCAGATCATTCATCCAATGGCAAATGCTCATCGTAAGAATGTGGTTAAGAAAAATGAAAAGTCTGTTGGTAAGAGTGTTGAAAAGAAAGAGGTAAAGAAAATTGAGAAAAATGTGAGCAAACCAGTTGAAAAGAAAATTGAAACTAAATCTGAGAAAAATGTGGTTAAACCGGTTGAAAAGAAAAATGAGCTTAAATCTGAAAAATCTAATGATATGAGCAACGAATCGTGTGACAAACCTGTCTAAATCTTCTATCGGATGCAAGGCTCCGATAAGATTTTATCTGATGATGAATATCCGATTAAGTTTGTCAATTATTCAAAAATCGAAAAGATCTGGCTGGAAAGTACGATTTGGTTTCCAAATTTTGAAAGAACCAATGACATTCCTCAAGAAATTTTAGATAAAATTTATTCGTATAAAGATGCCAAGGTCAATGTCACACAATTTGTTTTGCCAGTTGATAAAGCAAACAGTTTTATTGAACCGACTTACTCGAAGGACCCAGCTCCTAAGAGTTTAAGGAAACAATGCATGGTCGATCGATATCCCATTGCTAGCTTTTCCAAGTCGCCGATCAAAGAAAACTATGAGGAATACCATGCGTGTTATAAGTGCGGGGAACGGGGACATTTACTTGCCGCCTGCCCGTACGTACGACACAAAAGGCACGAGGTGGAGATGAGGCAATATCATGATTATCCGGTTGACAACTACGGTTATCCACAAAGACGGTATTTCCCTCAGCAAGGACCTTATTATAATCAAAACAATTTTTACAACAAGAGGGAAAACCGTCCGATGACGTATGATAAACGCAACCGGATAACCACTGAAAAATCTGCTAAGAAACCTGTGATGAACTCAACTGCTGATAACAAAAAGGTTGCTTCTAAACCTAATGGAAAACAAGCAGTTGGACCTGTCTCTGTTAAATCAGAGAAGGTAACCAAGAAGGTTGCATTTAAAGATGAAGTAAAGAAACCGGCTGAGACCTCAAAATCTCAGATCCGGATCTTGAAAAGATCTGAGCAATCTTGGTCATCTAAGGAATCTGAAGGAGCCTCAACTTCACAGAATGAGAAGAGTGAGAAAAAGAAAGTTGTGAGTGAGAAGAAAGGGGTTGATTTAACCCAAGATGTTTGTGAATCAAAAGACTCTTTGAAACAACCTGTTCAAAGACCCAAGACCAAACAGGCTTGGGTCCCCCGAAAGATCTAACTGCTTTACTTTATATGTGCAGGGAGCTCCAGTTGGCCATGTTAGCAGCCTATGGATTGTTGACAGTGGAGCTTCTGGTCACATGACAGGGGACCTCACACTACTCTTTGATAACAAAAACATTAACGGAGGTTATGTGGCATTTGCTGGTAATAAAGGAGGCTACATTACGATGGAGGGTAGTGTAAGCAATGGGGTCGTGAAATTTGAGCGGATTTCATACGTGAAACAGATAGATTACAATCTGCTCAGTGTTAGTCAAATTTGTGATAAACAATTTTCTATGTATTTTGAAGACAAATCCTGCTATATCTTGAAACCTGGGTTTGAACTTCCGAAAGAGTGGGTGATGCTGAAGGCACCGAGAGTAAACAACTTGTATATTCTCGATATGTCCAAAGCAATGACCACCCATGTCCAAGTCACGTGTTTCCTCTCTAAGGCTACAGAAAAAGAATCCATTATGTGGCACAGGAGAATGGGACACATCCATTTGAGAAAGATGAACCAGTTAGTGAAGAATGAACTTGTCACGGGAGTTAATGTAAAACACTTCCATTTGAATGACAAGTGTGTTAGTTGCAAAAAGGGAAAGCAGCACAAATAGGCCCATAGACCAAAGAAAGTCAATTCCGTTGAACTGCCACTTGAACGTTTGCATATGGACTTATTCGGTCCAGTCAGACGTAAAAGTCATGCCGGGGAGTTGTACTGTCTTATGGTAACTGATGATTATTCGAGATTTTCATGGGTAATGTGCTTGCATCAGAAAAGCGACACTTTTGACAATCTGAAGGTTCTGTTTACACGTCTGGAGAATATATATGGTCTGAAGATCAAACGAATCCGGAGTGACAATGGGACGGAGTTCAAAAACACTCAGATGGAGGATCTTTGTGCAAACAAGGGAATTCATCATGAATATAGTGCTCCGTATACACCCCAGCAGAACGGTGTCGCGGAGAGAAAGAACAGGACTCTAATAGAGACGGCGAGAACTATGCTTGCGGATTCAAATCTTCCAGTCATGTTCTGGAACGAAGCTATTTACGCAGCATGTTACACTTTAAATCGTGTTTTGACAGTGAAGAAGTTTGGCAAAACTTCTTATGAGCTGTTGAACCGACGCAAGGCGAATCTGGAGTATCTAGAACCATTTGGTGCCCCGTGTACAATGCTGAATCCTTCGGAAAAGTTCGCACCAAAGACTGAAGAAGGTTATTTTGTTGGATATGCAACCCCATTAAAACGGGTATTCAACAAAAGAACTAGAAAAGTCGAGGAGTGGGCTAACGTCGAAGTTCAAAGATACACACAAAATGTACAGGGTGGAGGTCCAGATTGGATGTTTGATTACAAAGACTTCTTTGAATCATTCAATCTAGATAGCATGGTTGAAGAAGCTGTACTTCGCTTATATTACGAGGTCGAAAACGCCGTGACTTCACCGTTAGTGCGTCCGATCACGGTAAATCCTCAAGCAGCTTCTAATGATACCACTGCTCCTGTGATGGAAGAAGAGGTGTTCCAAGAAGCTTCCACAACGCTCAATTCATCCGATTCAGAAGATGAAGACGATGATGCAACAAGTGAAGCTATTCTAGACAATGCTACAGTGACACCACCAGTGAACCCAACTAATACTGATGTTTCAACATCGAATGTGGGTAATGATCTGGTTTCTACAGAGAATTTGACAACTCAAACGGGAGTACAAGTACCTGATTATCCGGAATCTCGGATACATCGGATACACCCGCTTGAACAAGTTATTGGTGATCCTGGTAGCAGCGTGATGGCAAGAGGGCAGCTGAGAAATGCTCAAGCACCAGAAAATATTGGCAACCTTGCTTTATATGCCAAAATACAAAAATCTGGTTTTCAAAATGACTGGTCGTTTGCTTGTTATGTTTCGCAGGTCGAGCCGCAAACATATAAGGATGCTCTTTTGGATGATGCCTGGGTGGAAGCAATGTAGGAGGAGTTGTTACAATTCCAGAAACTCGGTGTATGGACACTGACAAATTTGCCCCCTGGAAGAAAGAAAATTGGAACCAAATGGGTGTTTAAGTGCAAGAAGGATGACAGAGGAGTCATAGTGCGAAACAAAGCTCGTTTGGTCGTTCAAGGTTTTCATCAGGTTGAGGGAATCGACTACAATGAAATCTATGCACCGGTTGCACGCTTGGAAGCTATCCGAATGTTCCTAGCGTTTGCATCATGGAAGAAATTTAAGGTGTATCAGATGGATGTAAAGAGCGCATTTCTTTACGGTGTGGTCAAAGAGGAAGTTTACGTAGGTCAACCGCCAGGCTTTGAGGACCCTATTCACCGGGATAAGGTTTATGTTTTGAACAAAGCTCTCTACGGGTTGCACCAGGCTCCGAGACAATGGTATGAGGAGCTGAGCACGTATCTTCTCTCGAAAGGATTCAAACGTGGACTGGTAGACTGCACACTGTTCACGAAACGAGCAGGAGATGATTTGCTTCTTGTACAAATTTATGTTGATGATATTATTTTCGGGTCAACTAACGAACTTCTGTGTAGGGAATTTGAAAAAGTTATGCAGGAAAAGTTCGAAATGAGCGCAATGGGAGAAATGCAGTTTTTCCTAGGCTTGCAGGTGGAGCAAAGACCAACGGGGATCTTTATTCACCAGACGAAATACGTTTCTGAAGTCTTGAGCCGATTCCAGATGGATGATTCGAAGCCAATGGATACCCCAATACAACCTAATCACGGGATTGGAGTTGACCTTAAGGGGGAGCTGACTGATCCATTTACATACAGAGCAATCGTCGGATCTCTGATGTATCTTACAGCGTCTAGACCTGATATAATGTTTGCGACATGTCTTTGTGCGAGATATCAATCGAAGCCGAAACAGATTCATCTTGCAGCTGCCAAGCGTATCCTTAGATATCTGAAGGGTTGTCCATCTAAAGGACTGTGGTACCCTCATGATGATAATTTTGACCTAATCGCTTTTAGTGATGCAGATTGGGGCGGCTGTGACAAAGACAGCAAATCCACAACGGCTGGATGTCAGTTTATGGGGAGCAGGCTCGTGACCTGGCAATGCAAGAAACAAACCGCAATTGCACTATCCACATGTGAAGCAGAATACGTTTCAGCATCAAGCTGCTCCTCACAGGTTCTTTGGATCCAACAGCAGATGGTGGATTACGGTTTGCAATTTCTTAAAACCCCTATTTACTGTGATAATGAGGCCGCAATCGCATTAACGAAAGACTTAGTAAATCACTCAAAGGCTAAACATATCCGGATTAAATATCATTTTATCCGTGATTGTTATGCTAAAGAGTTGATCGATATGGTCAAAATCCACACTGATTACCAACGGGCAGATCTTTTTACCAAAGCTTTTGACAAATCCATATTTGATTATCTTTTAAAAGCTAATGGTATTAAAGAAAAACAGGACTGATCACCACCTCAGTCTATCACCTTTTAGTTTACATTTTTACTGCTTTTCAGAAAAATTTCGAAAATCCAAAAACATTGAAAAATTTCAAAATCCATAAAAATTAGAAAATTTCTTTGCTGACTGCTATATCTTCTTCCCTTAGATTAATGCCGTCAGATTTCTGTGAACAAACGATATCTGGGCAGTCACATATTTGAAATGCTCCAGCTTATCCTTGGGATCAGTAAATTCGAAAATCTATAAAAATCAGAAATTTCTAAAATGATTTCCTGGTGTATAAAGGGAAATGATAGTACATCAGTGGGGATCTGACACATTCTAAGTAATGTACTACTATATAGGGCGTGTGTCTGAGTCTGTGCGATGTGCTGATAGGCTTCGTTGACCTATTACTGCGTGCCTGATTCATACATATCAAACGATTTGTTATGTGGATGAACTCCTCATGGGCATATGGTCTTAGTACCGTAATTTCGTTTGATAGGGTATTTGTACAAAACTCGGAGGTTTAGGGTCGTTATGTTATTAGTTGTCTGGGGATAGCCTCTCTGATCTTCTATTGTAAGTCATTACGGACCTAGATCAGACAGGGTGTCTTTATAAAAGAGCTATATGCCAAATCCTAAAGTTACCGAATTGAGGAACTTTCCATGTTATATGATGATCAAAGATTATCTATTACATCGTATTGATCACTGATGCAAATCATGATTAATATCAGTCCTCAACCTGGTATAGTGCATATGTTACTTTGCTGCATTAATTTGCTGACCTGTATACCTCTATGCATTATATCTTGTACAATTACAGACGACGAAAGCATAATCACGCTTTACAATGAGTCTTTGTGCATCTACTTCTTGATACGGGAGTATGTCGTGTGTGTGGGAACCACAGAAAATTGCGTTTATACTATAAATATCAGTATCAGTTTAAAGCACTGCACAAAAGTCTGCATGTGAGTTTATGTGGATCACAATATCAGCAGTTGCCAGATCACACATTGTCTTTAATGATAATAATTTCAAAAAGATCAACGGTGTGATCAGATTTCTCAAAAACTGATATGATCCCTTTACCGGAAATCCCAAAAACATTTACAGTTTTTCATTTACATTTCTGCATTTTATTTTCTCGTCAAAAATTACAAAACTCAAAAAGATTTTAGGTGTGTTTTAGCATAAACTTTAGAAAATCCAAAAAGATTTTTCATTTCCATCTTATTTTTGATAACTGATGGTGGTTGATGTCGATTTTCTAAACCTTGATACACCATTTGAGCTTTGTAACTTTTCAAATGTGAAAACATGATTGTTGGATGCTTAAAAGTTGGAAAATAATTGGACCGGGACTCGTTTTTGAGATTTGGAAAATTTTCAAAAATCCCATTTCTCATTCGCCCATTCGTTTGGTCGAATGTGGGATTTTACATGTTCCTTCGTATGTTTTATATGGGCGAAGGAGAGTGTTCATGACCATTTAACTCATTCGAACCCTTTTGTCTCATTCGAACCTTTCACTAGGGTCGAAGGAGACAAAAGTTTCTCCTTCGTATGTATAGAATGGGCGAAGGAGTATGCCTATATATACCCATCTGTCTCATTCGAACCCCATTCAAAATTTTTCAGATTTTTCACTCTAACCTCACCTTGTTGCTTGATTCTTTTGAACCATTCCATTGTGTTCGGCACTTCTTACTGATCATTTTGCACTATTTTTCATAGGTTAACATCATGGATTACAGGATTAAATCTTTGTTTTATGTTTCAAACCCTAACTGTTTCAATCTGTTTAAAATCAATATCATTGTAACAATTGATGATTAGGTTTCATTGCATATGTGTTTTAGGGGGAGAATAACCAAAAATCATTGATTTAAAACTAACAGTATGATCAATTGATCAATTGTTAAGGTTCGAACCCTAGTTTTAATTGAAAACACAGATGTAATGAACAATTGATGTATTTGATAGTTTTGAAAGGTTAATCGGCATCATTAGGATCTGTTTCAATCAAAAGAACACGATCAGGAACACTTAAAATCAAAATTGAAAATTCAAATTTTAGAACAGTCTCCTTCGACCATTACGAATGGGCGAAGGAGATGAACAAATGGTCGAATGAAGAATGTTTGGGCGAATGAAATCTTTTATCAAAAACCATACATTCGTACCCTTTATTTTTCTCATTCGTACCTTGTTAAATCTCTTTCGTACCCCCGTTTGGGCGAAAGAGAAGGTTTATTACCAAAACTTTTCAAGTTTGAAATTTTGTCGATTTTTAACGTGTGTTTTTGTTTGTTTTGCAGATTTAAAGATGTCTGAAAAAGAGAAGACGACGGAACAAGCTGGATCATCATCACAGCCTGCCAAGCTTTTAGACTTCGAGAATGCGCATAACTGCTGTGCGTATCTCGGAGAGGTGAAGAAGCATACAGAGTTCGTTGGTATTATTGATTTCTTGAAGAGATGCAGGCTGATAGATGCTATTGCTACACCGACGATTATCTACAGGGATATGATGCAAGAATTTTGGTCGGAAGCGAAGCTTGATTTCTGGAAGTGCGAATCATGTTTGACGAACAAGATTCAAGGACAGAGAGTCATTGTTTGTGAAGAAGATCTGAGAGAAGCGTTGAACTTAGATGATGAGCCGACTGATCCTAAGGAGTTCAGTTTTATGGATCAGCGAAAATGCTTTCTCAGAATGAAATACAATGGACCAATCACTGACGGTTCATTGCATAAAGGAAAACTGTGCCCTCAATTCAAGTATCTGGCACACGTTTTGATTCATGTATTCGGATCTGCAGCGGGAGGATATGATTTGATGAGAAAGAGCATCAGTTCTATGATGGTTGCCTTAGTGTTGAACAAACCGTTCAATGTTTCAAGCATGCTGATGTCTCATTTACTAGAGCCTGTGAACGGCACGAGGAATCTGAAGTTTCTTTTATATCCTCGTTTCCTCCAGATGGTGTTTGACCACAAGTATAAGGAGCTGAAAAGAGATCCTAAGCACATAGTTGTTCAAGAACATATGTCGCTGAATACACTCGCTAGGATGAAGGCGTATAAGGGATTGTCAGTTGATGAACGTCCTCCAGTAAGACGTTTATTTGGACACCTAGCTAGAGTTGATTATACAGATCCGGGTGAAGGGCTTGTGAGGCATGCAAACAGTGATTCTGATCCTGATAACCCGTTACATCCTGTTGATCCTGATGCAAAACGCAAAAGACAGGTTGTGAATGTTGGTGCCAAGAGTGGGAAGGTTAAGAAGAAAGAGATTAGGTTAGAGGTTACTAAACCCGAAAAGAAGAAAAGCACGCCAAGAAGACATAAGAGCATGGCGAAGAAAGGGTTACACTTAGTTGATGAAGCGTCTGTTGATTCAGAAGAGACGCTAGAAGATGAACAATGGGATTCAGATGCTGAAACGTTAAAGACCACCTCGCCCAAGGCCACTGAGGCTGGTGTGTCTACTAGTCAGGGTGTTGAAGATCAAGGGAACAAAAGTCCTATTCCTGTTGATGAAGATGAGTTGATTATGAATGTAGATGAGACGTTTACTGGTTCTCCTGTGCAAGCTGCTAAGAAGAAGAAGAAACAGGAGAAGCCGAGTATCAAGAGAAAGAAAGAGATTGAATCATTGATAGCTGGTAAGAAACTACCACCGGCTACTAGGTCTAAGTCTCCGGTTACTGCACCAGCACAGAAGAAGCAAAGGACTGCGACAACATCGAGCACACAACAGACTGAAGATATACCTATGGATGAGGTTAATGAGGCATTGGATAACGTGCTCAAGAAGATCAGAAAAGGCAAACTGCCTGATGTTGTTGAACCACCAATGAAGAAGAAAGTTTCGGTGGATAGTGACATTATGAGTGCTGTAAATCAGAGATTGTTTGAGATGATGAATATAATCAACAAACAACAAACTGAGATCGAGCAGTTAAAGTCGAATGATAAGAAGATGTTGGAGGTCGTAGTCACATCAGCTGATGATAATGAAGCTTTGAAGAAAACGATTAAGAGGTTGAAGAGAGAAAATAAGAAGTTGCTGAAGCACGAGCAACGAAACACCAGGAGAATCATTGTCTTGAAGGAGGAGAACAAACAGTTGAAAAAGAGTAACAAGCATATGGACGATTTGATCAAGAACTTGTACTCTCAATCTCCTCAACTTCAAGCTGGTGAAGTTGATAAGGAAAGAGAAGAAGAACAGGTTGATTTCGAACCATCTGATGAAGAAGAAGATGAAGAACTTGATGAAGATGCAGGAAATGATACAAAGAAGAAGAAGAAAGATGATAAGGATGATGGAGGTTCAGATGATGGTTCAAGTGATGGAAACGGCTCTTCTTTTGATGATAGTAGTGATGATGATGATGATAACGCTGACAAGTTTACATATGAGAAGCGTGACTCAAGTTAGGGTGGAGAGTCGAGCTCTAAGGCTCCTGGAGAGAATGTAGATGAAGATATATTCTGGAACGAGAAACTGCAGTCGTTGTCTGAAGACGACAAGAACATGTATCGCCAGATGCTCACTGATCGAGTCTGGACGATCGACATGACCAGCAGATTTCCAGAGATATTTGAGTCGAACAATAAACTATTTGAGTTGGAGTTTGATGACCCTGATCTTGAAGATGGGGAAGTTTCTACGGCAATTTCAAAAGAGATACTTGAGGGTTTAGCAAAGCAGGTAGGAAAAACTTTGGAAGAATTACTTGCTGACAATTTCATTCCAAAGATACCTGAGAAGGAAGCCGGGAATCATTCCGATGACCGTGATGTTCCTGCGTTTGAGGATATTGAAATGGAAGATATTACGAGTGAGGAGTATCCACAATACTTCAAGACTAATCAAGATTGTGGATTTCCTGGATTCTCAGATGAATTGCTAAACCATGCCGAGAAACTAGCGAAAGAGAAGGGCAAAGCGTTTGAAGATGAAATCTTTAAAGGGCATGACAAACCACGGTTCGAGCAGTCGGAGAGTTTGAAAGAATTCTTGAAGAAGTTGAAAGAAAAAGAAAACAATCGTCCGAAAGCTGAAATTCAAGGAAGCTTTTACAAACTTCATAGTGGTATATTCAAAGGTCGTGCTTTGGCCTGGAAGTTTGTTAAAGAATTGAGATGTATTGCAGTAAAGTGGGAGAAGAGAATCTTATACTTCGATAAATTTCATCATTTGAAGACTCTTCCCTATTGGGCAATCCGTGATATTTGTCGTCACCGTTTAACGGGAGCGTCAAATAGTCAGATTACCTACTTTGCTGAGAAAATGACAAGAGAAAGCCGAACCAAGTGGGATTTGTTTAAACCACAATATCCTAAACGAATTGTTCACAAGAAGGATATTGATCAGATTACAGGTATGCCCAAGGTGACGTTAAAGTACAAACCACCGCGAGTGTTGAAAAAGATTCCTTTGTTGTCAATCCCACAACACTTCGCCAAAGATTTCATCTGGTGGTATTACGATTGGAAGATAGCAGAGGCCGTAATTGTGTTGAAAGACGGAGAGAAGAACTACAAGAAAGTACACATTTTTGATCCCATGTGGTTAATAAACTGTTCACATGAGGATATAATCATGTTGTTCTACAATCCGATCTATTCTGATGCGAAGGATGCTGAGCAAGCAGGAAAGTACCAACGTGTGGTATTTCTGTGCTTTGCGTATGACATTAATGTTGGGTGTGACTATGGCGAGAAGCTGGGAAAGTTTGTTGAAAAGCAAAAGGTGCCTGAACTGAAAACGAAGAAGCAAAAGCAATTTCAAGAACCGGAGTTGAGGAAAGAACAGAAGATTCAACGACATATCAGACTGATGAATATTAGAATGGACGAACAGCGTAGACAGCAATCCAAGCAATAGTCGAGGGGGAGTTTGTAGATGCAAAAGTGCGACTAATGCTTCGGATTGAATAACAAATATGTTTTGGTGATAGTCGTTGGTGCGAAGGAGAATTTTAGAAGGTGCGAAGGAGGTTTTTGTAGGTACGAAAGAAGAAGAAATGGTGCGAAGGAAGATACTGTGGACGAATGTGAATATACTTTATTGTAGAACTTGGTTCGACCAATCAGTTTGGGCGAACCTGCACATTCGCACAATCAATTTGGGCGAATGTGCAGTCTATAAATAGACAAGTTTGATTTTTGAATGTAACTTTTGATCATTATTATTCCCTCCACTTTCTGATATTCTCTCTAGTGTTTTGTTTAACTCTTTTAACGTTCATACCTTGTTTGTAATCATATTTCAACGTGTAATCGAGTTGTTAATTAATGAAAAGCTTTTGAAAATGATGATCTGTGTGTTTTAATCTGTTTGACTATTATTTTGTGATAGTTTTAGGGATTCCGCACCTAAAACTAACTTGTTTGATCATTCTTTGTTGTTATACGATCCTTTCACGTACATACAGGAACTAGATCGGTTCTGTCATGAAATGCGAATATGATTGACTTTGTCAGCTAGCCACTTTTGTTGATCACATGTGCTTTTGAAAGCCAACAAAAGAGGAATGCATAAGTAATAAGAACACAGTGATGTTTTATATATTTTTTTTATGTGAGCAAACATAATTAAACGGAATTGGCGGTTGTGATATAAACAGAAGTCGTTAGGATAGATTGACTTAATTAAACGTTTACATGATGAACATGGGGGTTCATGAGTGTGTAGCACAACATGCCTATGAGTAATACGATCATGCATGAAGAAAATATTAATACACTAGTAGCTTGGTAAAACATTAGTCAGGACTTGGGTTATATATATTTTCTTTCCTTTGCGAACCTTAGGGCATTGGTGACGTTTACGTCCTCATTACCAGGTTATTGACCACTGGCTCGTTTGTGCTTCCTTGCTGTTGAGAGACGAACTATACACTAAGGTGAATTCATGTGCCCTTTTTATTGTTTTTAAACATTTTGGGCTAATATGCATGTCTTGAAAGTGTATGTGGAACCTCGCTTGTTAAATTGGGACTTGTCTTGATTTATACTTGTTTAGGTTAAATTCATTACTATATATTTATATATATAAACTGTGCATGACGGTTACCTGGTACTATAAATTGAGCTATGATAATTATATAGTATGTCCGCTCTGATTTATAGCTATGGTTTGAGTCTTAGTAGGCGATATGCGCTTATGTAGACTTGTTGTAGTTTTGTGATAATAGGCGGAATGCGCTTATTGTAGATTTGAAATAAAGTCTTATATTAAGTAGGCGGATTGCGCTTATTTTTAGACTTTACATTTTCTTAGGGAACCTATAGGTGGATTGCGCTTATTGTAACTCTAAGGTTAAAGTATTTTGTTGATTTTTATTTTTGACAAATTACTTATTATTTAAGACTTCATAAAACTTGAATTTACTCAGCTCGTCTGACTTTGCGTGCATATTAGCTTGATTTCAGGTACGCGAAGAAACTAAAGGGATGCCTTGGCTTGCTGCAGACTACTCAAAGGCGGCTGACATTTCGAATATAGAGAGTCTACTCTATTTATATGAAAACTATTTTCTTTCTAAACTTATTGTTTTGTTCTACAAATATGCTCTGACCCGTCATGGGGAATTCCATGTTTGGATAACTTAACTATTTACTTTTCCGCTGTGTGTTTTCTGATAATAAATAAGACTTCTTGAGTATTAATTCATGGTTATAGTCTTTGAATGCCAACTGTTTGACCCGTCGGTTTTGAGGGTCTTACATTCAATTGAATCATTTTATTAGGTACGATCGCAATATTATTCACATATTTTAAAAAAAAAATATATTAGTGAACTAAAACTAACCATTTATTATTCCAAGCCGAGAACATATACTCAGAAACATCATCCTCTGTTTTAGCCATTTTGTCCTTCAACGAGACCACACGCTTAACATACGGTGACCTCAACGCTTCTGCCAAAATTTTAGCACGATTTGGCTTGCTTGTTTTGTCATCCAACTTCTTCCCTTCATATGCATCATCCTTAACGTATTCACGAGACCAAGAGATCGGTTTTGCCTCAACCACCTTTACTTGTTTTTCAGGAGTCTTGTCAATATGCCCACTTTTCATACATTCATCGATTTCATCCAAAAATGAATCAGTCATCGGAGAGTCGGTAAGCTGCATCAACAATGCCTTTCCATGAGTTGGTGTTTTATACTGATCTGCATCCTCCTGTTCATCAACACCTGATGTCTGTTTCTTTCCAACCAAAGCCTCCAACTTCGCTATCCTTGCCTTTATCAAATCGTTTGTGGGGTACTGTTAGGACAAAGAGGATTGGTGAAACCACTTTTGTAAACCTTAGTCTAATTCACTTCTGTCATTTTGGCTAAGTATAGAAGAACTGAAGAGAAACAAGAAACTGCTGATTAGAAGATATGAGAAGTGCTGAAGAAGAAACTTCATCAGAAGTTCTGAAGTCCAAACCAGACAAGTTCACTTCAGAAGTACTGAAGACAAAACTACTCATCAGTAGTTTGTCCTTCATCAGCACTTAGCATCAGATATTTCCCACCGCCTTTTGCATCAGTAGTTTATTGTTTATTATTACTTTTAGCTGTATTTGTTTCTTTCAATGTTGCAACTTGTGCAACTTGTTTCTGTTGTTTCTGTACTTGCTTTTTGGGCAAGATACATGCATGTAAACGTCTATAAATAGGAGGCTTCAACCTTCTATTTTAGACATTGATTTTAATAGAAAAATCCTTCAAACACTATCATTGTTCTATTCCATTTCTGTATTTATTGTGAATCTGTCTAAGTATCTAATTCTCATTTACTGCTTAGATTCATAATAAATACTTGTCATTTATTAGTTTCAAACATCAAGGGGGGGTAATCACTCTTCCTTAGTATAAAAAGTGTTGCTTTAACTTATACATTCCGCTGTGCTTATAATCTGATTCACAAGGACTTGCTAAACACTTAAGTGTCAAGATAGCAAGTTCTTACTTAGCAAAAAGAGCAAACTGATCCAACAATTGGTATCAGAGCTTTGGTTTATCTGATCACATATCAATCTAACAAATTGAGAATCAGACACAAAGCTCTTATTGATATTCAATAAAAAGATCAAAAGTTCACTTTTTATCAATATCCATCACTTAAAAGAGTCATCTGACAAATCTATACTCTTTAAAATGGATCCACATAATACTGGTTCTGCCACTAAACCTGCCATGCTTGTGAGAAATGAGTACAACATATGGCAAAAGAGAATGGCACATACCTTGTCACAAACCAACACAGGTTGTTGGAGATCTGTGATATATGGTCCTCACAAACCAGTAAATGTTAATCTTGAAACTAATGTTAAGGTCCCTAAGGACCCTAAAGAATATACAGATGAGGATTTCCTAAAACTTGAGCTAGATGCAAAAGCATTCTCTATGTTGGCAATGGCTCTCCCAAATGAGATATACTCTGGCCTTTTACATTGTGAAAGTGCCAAAGAACTTTGGGACTGTCTTAAAGAACAGTTTGGAGGAACTGAAGAGGTGATTGCCAACACCAGAGAGATTTTAGCTCAACAATATGAAACATTTGCTTATATTAATGGGGAAACTTTGACTCAACAATTTGAAAGATTCTCCTCATTAATATCTGAGCTAAAGTTAAATGGTCAGACCTATACAACAGTGTCTATGCTACATAGATTTTTAAGGTCTTTACCTGACAAATGGGAAACATACTCCATTGTTTTAAGATCCTCACCAGATTTTAGCTCCCTCACTCTTACAAAACTCCATGGGAGATTACTTACTTTTGAGAGAGAAATTGATCAAAAGAAGAAATTACAATCATCTGGTAAAACTGCTGATGACTACCTACCAGGTAGTACAGCACTTTTGGGACAAGATTCACCAACTTGTTCCTATGGATCTTATGACAATATTGACATAACCACTGGGATCTCATCAGAAAGATCTTTCCCAGGTTATGACAATAATGACCAAAGTCAAACTGCTGATAATCTATGTTTTATCATGGATGATTTGAAAAACTTTAGCAGTGATGACTTGGAAGAAATGGACATATTACACCAACTGGCCATGCTAAGCATTAAAACTAACAAGTTTTATAAAAGGTCAGGAAGGAAATTTCCAGGATTGACCGGTAATACAAAAATTGGTTTTGACAAATCTAAACTGAGATGTCACAAGTGTCAGAAGTTGGGACACTTTGCTAGAGAGTGTAGAAGCTCTAGCTTTAACCAATCACAATCTGGAAATAACTATAACCCCAATTATAATAGGAATAATGGAACTCAAGGGAGTGCTCATTTTGTACAGGCACAAGCTCCTCAACAGCAATATATGCCACAAGTACAATATGTTCAAGTGCCTGCTCAACAGATGCAGAGCCAACAATCAATCCCTCCCTTTCCAGCTGCTCAACATCCTCCACAGCCTCAACAACCCTCTCAACAAAGTCTTTTTACCTCAGGGTATGTTGACTGGAGCAGTCTCCCTTTTGACACCACAGAGTGCAATCCTGATGCAGACAACAAAGTGTTTGACATCAACTGGGGAGAACCAGACAATGGCAGAAAGAACTTTGCCTTAATGGCATTTGAAGGCTGTACTTCAAAATCTGCATTGTCACAGGTATCAAAAGAATCTTTGACAAAACTTTGCTCAAATTCTTGCAAAGAAACTTTTGCTCTCATAAGAGAGACAAATCTGCACTTACAAGGCAAAGCCAATGATTTAGAAAGAAAATACACACAGATAAAATGTGATTTAGAAAGAAAACTGTGTGCTAAAACAAAAGAAGTTTCTAAATTAACTGACTCTGCTATTGAAACCCAAGCACAAATCAAAATCATGCTAAATGACCTGGGAGATGTCAGACAAGAGCTTGCTGACACCAGGATCACTTGTGAAAAATGGGTGGAATCTTGTAAGGGGTATCAATTATTGCTAAACAAACAAAGTGCTTCAAATGTTAAGTTTGGCATAGGATACCATCATGTTGAAACACCAACAGATTTTTCTCCCAAAACTACTGAAGATGGGAGAAGAATTGTTTCAAATGAAACTTCTGAAGGGAAAGAATGCACATCTTTCCATGAAAACTTTCTAAACAGAAATCCTGGCATTTTTAAAGAAAGTTCTTCAGAAGTACTAACAAAATCTGACAACAAGCCATCAGTAGTTTCATCTACATCAGGAGTTGTGACCCTGAAAACTACTGATGAGCAAAATCTCTTCACAAATGTCAGAAATTTGCCTTTAGATCAAAAACAAAAGGCAAAAGAATGTGAAATTTGTGGCCTGTTCAACCACAAAACTGAATTTTGTAGATACAGAAAAGGAATTCAGTTCAATCAAAAATTTAAACAACAGGTTGTGGGAAATCAAATCAGAAATGATTATGAAAGAATCTTTAAACCCAAGAAACAACAACCTGAAAACACCTTTTCTCAGAAAAAGATAAAATCTCAACCAAAATCTTTTTCTCAAAATTCCTTGTCAGTAGTTAGACCAGAATCATCAGCAGTTTCACAAACTGCTGAGATTCAAAATCTAATGAACATGGTAGAACTACTGATGACCAAGGTTGATGGTGGTCCTAAAAGGGATACCACCATGGTTCTTAATGAAAAATCCATTGCCAAAAAGACATGGATTTCTCAACCTGGCCAAGAACAAACTGTAACTGTTCTCAAGAGCAAACCCAAAGCCAAACAGGCTTGGGTTCCTAAATCTAACTAATTTGCTTTTATGTGCAGAGAGTTTCCAGGGGCTTAAACAGCATATGGTATGTTGATAGTGGAGGCTCTATGCACATGACTGGATGCAGATACCTGATAAACAACTTTATCAGCCAAAGAGAAGGATCTGTATCCTTTGGGAACAATGCTAAGGGATATGTGCTAGGACATGGCAATGTCTCCTCTGGCAAAATACAGTTTGACAAGGTCAATCTGGTGGAAAACCTTGAATACAACTTGCTGAGTGTGTCACAAATGTGTGATAAAGGATATTCTTCCTTTTTCACAAAGACAGCATGCAAGATCATCTCACCAGAAGGACAGAAGTTGATAGAGAAGATTATAGAAGATCATACTTTGCTGATTGCCAAAAGATGTGGCAATGTCTATGCAGTGGACATTGAGAAAGACAAAGTATTGAACAACACTGCCTGTTTCTTCTCAAGGGCATCAACTTCAGAAACAGATCTCTGGCACAGGAGACTTGGCCATGTGAACTTTAAAACCATAAATAAAGTCACAAAAATGTGCTTGGTCAGAGGTCTACCTTTGAAAGTATACCAGTGTCAAGAACACTGTGTATCCTGTTTAAAGGGAAAACAGCATAAGTCCTCCTATAAGTCTATTGAAGAATCAAAAACAACTGCATGTCTTCAACTACTCCATATGGACTTATTTGGACCTGTCAAGATTATGAGCCTTGGTAAAAAGAAGTACTGCTTAGTCATCATTGATGACTACTCAAGATTCACATGGGTATTCTTCTTATTTTCCAAGGATGAGGCTGCTGAAATCATCAAGTTCTTCATTCTACAAGTAGAGAAACAATATTCTCTATCTGTCAAAACCATTAGAAGTGACAATGGGACAGAGTTCAGGAACAAAACTCTGGATGAATTATGTTTGTCTAAAGGGATTATTAGACAATACAGTGTTCCCAGAACTCCTGAACAAAATGGTGTAGTAGAAAGGAAGAACAGAACATTGATAGAAGGAGCA
The DNA here is from genome assembly GCA_030844895.1 of Ambrosia x helenae. Taxonomy (NCBI): domain Eukaryota; kingdom Viridiplantae; phylum Streptophyta; class Magnoliopsida; order Asterales; family Asteraceae; genus Ambrosia; species Ambrosia x helenae. The sequence goes on along the minus strand of CM061224.1, from coordinate 34,326,627 downwards.
AGAACAATGTTAGCTGATTCTGGACTGCCATTGTACTTTTGGGCAGAAGCAGTTAACACATCATGTTATGTTCAGAATAGAGTTCTTGTGGTCAAGAGACATTCCAAGACTGCCTATGAAGTTCTTCATGGCATGAAGCCCCTTATCTCCTTTTTCAGGGCTTTTGGGTGTCAATGTTTCATCTTGAACATCAAGGAATCTATTTCAAAGTTTGCTGCCAAAGTTGACTCAGGTTACTTTCTTGGTTACTCTTCAACTAGAAAAGCCTACAAGGTTTTTAATTCTCACACCAGGATAGTAGAAGAAACATTGAATGTCAAGTTCAATGAGTCAAAACACACTCTTATTCCAGCACATCCTGCTGAACTCTTTGACCTTGACAACTTTCACTTTGGACCTGAAAAGACTGTTACTTCTTCCAAACCTACTTATTATGGTGATCAAAGGTTTGAAGATGAGGATCCTACACCATGGACTCCTCAAACAGTCATTAAGTCAACTACAACACCATCAGAAGTTTCTCAAACTTCTGATCAAACAAATACTGAAGGCCAAACTCAAACATCTGCTTCAGCACCTGCAACTACTGAAGAAGCTAAAACTGCTGAACCAGATATTATAGACCTCAGTAGTTTGTTTGAAGAACAAGAGCCACCTACACCTGTCAGTGGTTTACAACAACTGATTGAACACAGAGATCATCCACTTGATCAAATCATGGGTGATATAGCTTCAGGTGTTCTTACCAGAAACCAACTCTCCAACTTTTGCCTATTTTCAGCCTTTATTTCACAGTTGGAACCAAAGAAGTACCAGGAAGCCCTCAAAGACAATAATTGGGTGCAAGCTATGCAAGATGAAGTGCTTCAGTTCAACAAGCAACAGGTCTGGGAAATCTGTCCCTTACCTCAAAACAAGCAACCAATTGGTACAAGATGGGTTTTCAGGAACAAACAAGATGAAGCTGGTATGATAATCAAGAACAAGGCAAGACTGGTAGTTCAAGGGTACTCTCAAGAAGAGGGAATTGACTATGATGAAACCTTTGCTCCAGTTGCAAGGCTTGAGGCCATCAGGTTATTTCTGGCCTATGCCATTTCCAACAAAATTAAAGTTTATCAAATGGATGTGAAAAGTGCATTTTTGTATGGAAAAATCAAGGAGGAGGTGTATGTCTGTCAGCCACCTGGGTTTGAGGATCCTTCTCATCCTGAGTGGGTGTACAGACTGGACAAAGCTCTTTATGGGCTCAAACAGGCTCCAAGAGCCTGGTATGATACACTCTCCACCTTTTTACTCAAAAATAACTTTACAAGAGGTGCCATTGATAAAACTCTTTTCATTAAACATGTTGGAAATCATGTCTTACTTGTTCAAATTTATGTTGATGATATCATTTTTGGTTCAACAAACACAAAACTGTGTGATGATTTTAAGAAACTCATGCAATCAAAATTTGAGATGAGTACCATGGGAGAACTGCAGTACTTTCTAGGACTGCAGATCAAGCAACAAACAAATGGAACTTTTATACATCAATCAAAATATGTTAAAGAATTATTGAACAAATTTTCTTTAAATGACTGTAAATCATGTTCCACTCCCATGACACCAATCACACAAGTTGAACCTGATGATCAAGGAAAACAGGTTGATCAAACCATGTACAGATGCATGATAGGTTCCCTTTTATACTTAACTGCTTCTAGACCAGATATTATGTTTTCAACATGTGTCTGTGCTAGATATCAATCAGCACCAAGGGAATCACACCTTATAGCAGTCAAAAGAATTTTCAGATATCTGAAAGGAACTCCAACACTGGGAATTTGGTATCCTGCCTCAAGCAATACCAAGTTATCAGCTTTTTCAGATAGTGACTATGCAGGGTGTAAGATGACAAGAAAGTCAACATCTGGTGGTTGTCAATTCCTGGGTAACTGTCTAGTGTCAAGGCAATCAAAGAAGCAAACATCTGTTGCAACTTCAACTGCTGAAGCTGAATACATTGCAGCTGCAAGTTGTACATCACAGATACAATGGCTCCAATATCAACTTCTTGATTATGGAATCAAAGAGACCAAGACACCTTTGTTTGTAGACAGCAAATCTGTCATTAGCATCATTCAAAATCCGGTACAGTTCTCAAAAACCAAACATATTGAGATCAGGTACCATTTCATAAGAGATTGCTATGAAAAAGGCAAGATTGAGGTGAAGCATGTAGCAACAGCTAATCAAATAGCTGACATCTTCACTAAGCCCCTTGACACATCAACATTTCAGAAGTTAGTATCCATGCTTGGAATGTTAAATTTGTAAGTGTTTACTTTATTTTTTTTTGGACTATATGCATATCAGTTAGAATCCAAGTTAACACTTGATTCTACCCAACTCTACATCAAACTTCTGCATCAATCACTACTGTTATGCATAAAACATCAAAAAATTTTTCCTTTTTCCATCCTTGATTCCATCCTGTTTACCTTTTCCTTTTTTCTGGTTTTCACTTACAAAAGACAAAAGTCTGAAACAAAACTTCTGAAAAACAAAGAGAGAACTACTGATGAACAAAAATCATCAGTATGGGGATAATTTTCTGAAAAAGTGTGTCACTTCTGATAAAATAACCTTCAGAAAGTATGAATAAAGTATTTATAAAAACATTTCTCATCAGCTGTTCAAACTACTGAAGAGAAAAATGGGAACTACTAATGAAGTAATCCTTCATCAGCAGTTTAAGTCAAAAGGGCAAATCTGACTTTTCCCATCATCAGAGGTTTGACCTAATCAGTTTAAAACCTCTGATAAAAGGATTTTTAACCAAAGGCGGTTTAAAAACTTCTAATAAAGAAGATTCAAGCGGTTAAAACTTCTGATAAATACCTTTTCTACACACTTATCCTTTCAAACTCAAAAATATCCCTCCTTCTCTCTCAAAAACTCTCTCAACCTATACCTGCAAATCCACTGTTCGATCAAAACCCAAACCACATGGCTCTAGTTCTAAAACAGGGACACAATCAAAGGGCCTTCCTTGAAAAACAAGAAGGCTGGTCCCAATACGATGAGATCATTGATCTTGTCGTAAAATCCCAATACTTTACTGCTCTCACAATAAACCCACCAATTCACACTGAAACTCTGAATGAGTTCTGGGCAAATGCTGAGACGGTGACAATGGATGATGAGGTCATTTCCCTCAACTCAAGAATAAAAGGGAAACAACTGACCATCACACCGGCCACACTGGCAACAAGACTGGGTCTGGATGATGTAACTGCCCCTGACCATGTTGCTAATACTGATATTCATCTAACCATGACTGAGTGTGGTTATCAAGGTACTCTCTCCCATGCTACAATATTCAAAAAATATTTTGAACCAAAATACAAGCTTTTGTTTCATTATATTATTATGTGTTTGAGTCCAAAAACAGGGTCTTATGACCAGATGCCCTCCACTTTTCAACCAATATTTCATTCCATTGTGAATGAAACTAAATTCAGGGCATCAAAACTATTTTTCAATGAGTTGGTGTTACATCACAATAATACCAAGAAAAAGTTTTTGTTATACCCAAGGTTCATTATGCAATGCATAATAGGGGAACTGGGTAATGAGGTGCTTGTGGGAAAAATTTCAACTTTAAATCCTTTAACATCACAAGCATACTCAAGGCATAACAAACCGGCTGCCTGGCCAGAAGATGATCAGGGAGAACAACAACAAGTCCCCCTGAAGCCCACATCTTCCAAACTCACACCACCAAAAGCCAAAAGGCCCAAGCCAACAAAGACTGCACCCCACCAACCCAAAAGAAAAGCTGTTCAGGAGGTTGAGATGCCTGAACATGCTCATGAGCATTCTGCTCTTCAAATAGGTGAGACTGAAACACCCTCTCAGTCTCATCCATCTCAAACCCCACCAAGAGCACCCATAACCATTTTATTCAAAAGAAAAAGACTTAGAAAAACATATGAAACACACTCTTCTTTTGAAACTGCTGAACAACAACTTTCACCACCTATTGCCCAAACTACTGAACCAACCCCACAAATTTCTGAACAAGAGACAATAGAAATTGCCAAACTTCTCTCTGGGCTAAAAGAGAATGTCCCATCTGATCATGTCAGTCCCCTACAACCACAACAAACAGGGGACATAACTACTACATCAGACGTGGATGTGGACATCTCTAGCCCTATCCCAAGAGATGAGGGTGGACCAGAGTCTTTAAGCCCAATTTTAGAGACTCTTGGGGCATCTGAGGCTGCTACTACTCAGTTACCACCTAGTGGTGGATCTGAGGATAGAAGTAACATAGCTAAGACCTCAGATGTGGCAACTACTGATGAAGGCTTAATGCCTGAAGTAGGAAATCCTCAGAACAAAGAACAAGAGGTTCATGAGAGAACTGAGTTGGGCTCAGCTCATGATTTAACTGAGACAGCCCTCATTGAGGACAACATCAGGGATTCAGATGATTCCATTAATTTGGATGATGTTTCACACACTCAAACTACTGAATTGACGGCACTTTCTGAAGGTCCTGTTTCAGGGGTATCCAGGCTCAAGAAGCCAGTCACCTCTGCACAGGTTAAAGCCCACTCAATCCCTAAAACCCCTAGAGTGGCATCCTCTGTACAACATGAGGATCTCCAAAAAACACCCCCTTCACAACAAATGCCTACCCAATTCCCTGGGCAAACAAGCATAGACCTGAACCAGCTATGCAGCCCAGAGGGTCCCCTGTACCACATGATGAATACTCTCATCAGAAATCACTTCCAAACATATACAGCTGACTTGGAGCTGTCCATCAAGAATCAATTTGGAGTGATCAAGACCAAGATGAATGATCTGTCCAACAAAATAGACTTCAACAGCAAACAGATTGCTCATCTTCAAGGACAATTCTCCCAACCCTCTGCTTCAAGGGTTAAAATTGATGAATCCAAAAAGGGGGAGAAGATCAGGGAACCTAAGGAGTCATTCCAAGCCAGGATAAGGGCAAGAGTGGCCATCCTTGAAAGAGATCAAAAAGATCAGGCCAGGAAAGAAAAATTGGCCAAACAGTTTGGTGTCTCAATAGAAGAAATTGAAGCAGCAGAGAAAGAAGATGAGACCCAAACATCTGAAGAATCCCTAAGGCACAATGAAGAAACTTCTGATGACAAAACTTCTGATGAAGAATCAGAAAGTACTGAAGACAATCCTTCAGTAGTTGACAAACCATCAGCAGTTGTCAACACATCAGAGGTTAACACTTCCAAACCTCAAACAACTGAACCTTCCAGAACAACTGCTCCCATTCAACCAACATCTGATCCCATCAGGCCTACAACTGTTACAACAATGACTGTACTAAACCCTTCTCCTATCTCTCAATCAGCTGAACTATTAGAGAAGAGCTTAATTGCAGCCAACAAGAAGGCCAGAGAAGATCAGATCTGGAAATCTCTGGAAGAAAGGGATGATTTGGATTTAAGCCATGAAGAAAAACTTCAGGCTTATGAAGCTGAACTACAAAGGCAGGCTAGCCTTGATGAGATTGCTGAACAAGATAAAAGACAACAACTGGTGTCTTACATTACCAAGAGCAGCAAGACTAAATCCTTTACACTCAAAGGACTCTCTATGCAAGAGCTGACAAGAAGAGCACAACTGCTTGCAGACAAAGTGGCCACAAGCAAAGATGGAAAGGCCAAGAGAGCCCAGATAATAGAAGAGTTAGTAGCAGAAGGATATGGTTTAAAAGCCTCAGTATCCAGATGGAAAGAAGAAAGACTGATGGATACTTACAGAAAATACTTGGCTGCCAAGGCTGCAAATCTAGAGAAGTTTCAAACTGCTGATCCTTCAAGATCAGTAGTTAGAACTTCTGGTGTATCTAGAAGAACTGCTACTCAGAAGAAGAAGGCAGAGGACAATGTCAAAACTGACTTCAAAATGGTACTACTTGAAGGAAGTTCAATAGTCCATTCAGATTTTGACATTGAGGAGAAACCTTTGTTAACACAATTCAGGGATCCTTCCACTTTTGCTTATCAAATACAAAAGACCATCAAAGAAAAGCTGCATACCAGAGTAGTGACTGAACACCATCTCCCAACTGTTCAGATGCCTGATATGCAACAACAACAAGGAAGAGAATCCCACCTGAGGCTATCTGAAACTGAAAACATCCATCACTCAGGACCATCAACCCAAGGGACAAGTCTGGTTCCCTATTCTTCTGACTTTAACAAGTCAAAGATCCCTATCATCAGATGGTCACTTACTGATAACAACTCAGTATTGTTGACAAGAAGAGACCTCTTAAGCAGGGCTTACAAGAAGATCAGTGATCTAAAGAAACTGTCAACACAAGACCTGCTCACAATTCAACATCTAGAACCACAGAGAGGATCTCTATCTGATGGTCAGTTAAACCAGCTCAAGAACACCATGTACAAAGAGATATGGAAGATTGTTCAAGACAGAAGAAAAACATAAGGAATTAGTAAGGTTTTGGCTTCATCAATCCAGGGGGAGATTGTTAGGACAAAGAGGATTGGTGAAACCACTTTTGTAAACCTTAGTCTAATTCACTTCTGTCATTTTGGCTAAGTATAGAAGAACTGAAGAGAAGACAAGAAACTGCTGATTAGAAGATATGAGAAGTGCTGAAGAAGAAACTTCATCAGAAGTTCTGAAGTCCAAACCAGACAAGTTCACTTCAGAAGTACTGAAGACAAAACTACTCATCAGTAGTTTGTCCTTCATCAGCACTTAGCATCAGATATTTCCCACCGCCTTTTGCATCAGTAGTTTATTGTTTATTATTACTTTTAGCTGTATTTGTTTCTTTCAATGTTGCAACTTGTGCAACTTGTTTCTGTTGTTTCTGTACTTGCTTTTTGGGCAAGATACATGCATGTAAACGTCTATAAATAGGAGGCTTCAACCTTCTATTTTAGACATTGATTTTAATAGAAAAATCCTTCAAACACTATCATTGTTCTATTCCATTTCTGTATTTATTGTGAATCTGTCTAAGTATCTAATTCTCATTTACTGCTTAGATTCATAATAAATACTTGTCATTTATTAGTTTCAAACATCAAGGGGGAGTAATCACTCTTCCTTAGTATAAAAAGTGTTGCTTTAACTTATACATTCTGCTGTGCTTATAATCTGATTCACAAGGACTTGCTAAACACTTAAGTGTCAAGATAGCAAGTTCTTACTTAGCAAAAAGAGCAAACTGATCCAACAGGTACATTGATAAGGCTTCAGAGATTGTGGTCCGTATCATAGATACAATGCTATCATAATCCTTAATATGGTCATCTAACAGCTTGATAGTCATCTAAGGGAATCAAAACAACATGAGTAGTGTTTTATGATTATCTTTTTATAAAATACAAATAAAAATTACTGTATGCATGAATGTTGCATATCATTATGTTTACCTCTAGATTCTCATCATTTTCATGAATACCAGGTTCGGATTCTGCAGAACCCTTTGTCGGTTCACCACATGTATCCACGCCATCCTATACAGATTAAATATATAATCAATCATGTATAGTTTTAAATTTCAATATTTATATGCCACAAAAAAGCTTAAATAAAGATTAAATTAAAGACTACCTCGGCATATTCATTAAACACATTTGGTTGTGTTTGAGTGAAATCTTCATAATCGTGCACCACAGGTATTCTGTACTCCCCATCAGAGGCCACGTATGGCTGTATAGCCTGTGAGTCAGATTGCGACAAAAAATAGTCCGCGCAGTGTTTGTAGATACCCAGGTGTTCATCATCATCTTCAACATAATCATCCACATAATCATCAACATCATCAGCTTGCACTTGAACTTTGGGGGCATCTTCGGGACATTCGACAGCTGTTTCATATACCTTCTTATGAGACTCATCAGATGAATTCAAACATTGTTTTCCTCCTATGTTAGTATTCCCAACAGCAGTCTTCATAACACCCTTATCTACCTTACTAATAGCAGCCTTCCGAACACTCTTCTCTTCCTTGGCATCACCACAATTTGCCTATTCTTTAACAAAAACAAGCCGCTGATCCGGATACAATCCTCCTTCGTTTGCAAGTTGTTGTTCAAACAATGCCGTGTCTAACTTCAGAACCAATGCTTCTAGTTCATCCTCCTTAAACTCACCAATGTGGTGTTTTCCCACACCAGTGTCTGAAGTTTTAGTTAGCTGATCATACGCCAATGCAGCCTGCAAATATACAATAATAGAAGTTGTTGACAGTGTGTGTTTTTTGTACGAAACTGAATTAAATTCAACATTAAATGAAAGTTTTTTTTTACCGCAAGCAACGCAATCGGACCATGGAAAGCTTTATCAGGTTTCCAATTCTTCTTGCTACGATTAAGCAGTTTTATCATGTAACTACACCAGTCGAATGATTTGATGTCCATTTTTCTTTTTACGGAAGGAAGGAAAAACTGGTTAACTGTATTGTTTTGGGTCGTCTCACCCAAGAATGTGAAGAAGAAAATCAGAAAGTTTAGAATGAATATCCTTCCACTACTACTTTGACCCTCCATGTATTGTTTGAACTTCACTGGCAGAGTCCTCTTAACATCTCCTGCAAACTGTCCCCTCCATTCTGCAACAATTGGATCCGTTTCCCTTGGTCTTTGGTGTTCTTCAATCTCATGTTCACCCATGGGTATACCATAAATTTTATGAACCAACTCCGGTGTTATGTGTATATGATGACTACCCACGTTTATTATGCACGTTTCTGTATCATAGTTTTTACTAACCAGAATCCTAATTTGGTAGGGATGGTAGGAAGTTTATATTCTAGGAATCCCCCAAAACCAATCGATTCAATTGTATTCCTTTGGTTGCTATTCAACCTGCTAATCAGTTGGCAAATGTTCACAGGTTTGATTCTTAGTTTTAGCTTTTCACCTGAGTACGGAAAATAAGGTTTTATACGAGCGTTTCGAGCCGGGGGTATACTTGTTTTTGGAACCACCTTTGGAACTGTTAATCTTGGGGATGGCAGACGTGCTACCTGGCGTTTGCTTAATTTCGCCTTTGGTTTTGCGGCCTCCTTCATATTTTCCTCTATACAAATCTTTTTAGGTGGTGGGTCAACAAAATCATCATCTGGATCCTCATTAACTGTATCATAGTCATCAAATAATAATAAGTTGTCTTTATTAGTAGCTTGTTTAATTATAGTTGTTAAAAAAGTTCTATATCAAGTTAAATAAACTCAAACTTACCTTGATGTGTGTTTTTTTCAGAACCTTTAACAACTTCATTTTTATCTACAATTAAACATTCTTCTTATCAGTTACTAACCCACGAAAGCCTTACCAAAATCAAATAATAAATTGTAGACGATATTATTACCTGAATGAACTATTCTATCATCACCATCGCCATCAAGGACTATCGGATGTTCAATTGTGTTCATAAACTTTTTAGAGTATGTTTTCTTTAAAATTCTACCACTTCTTCTAACTGCTATAATTTACTTGGTCATGTTAGTATAGCTAGAGACAAAAAATTATAAGACAAACCAAATGCATTTCAGCCTCTAATACTATATACTTGGAATTTTTTTTTTTGTCCTCAGTTTGTTTGATTTTTTTTTATTGTGTATTTACTCTATTTGAAAAAACATTACAAAACACATATAAACTCATAATCACCCATTAAACACTACTAAAAGAACGCATCCTACATAAACGAAAAGGTTTTGACTTCAAGCATATACTACTTACATAAAATACATTTATTCCATGATTAACAAACATACAACTCAACACAAAAAACACTCATATATTACAAACTATTCAGGCATATATAAAACACACACCAACTCTACTGAACTTTGTATTATACAAACTAAGCGAGAAAATGTGTTTTATCAGGATTATCAGTTTGTGAAATACAACACTACACATAATTGTGTTTTAAAGAATACATAATAATTTGTGTTTTTACCCTAACAAATCAAGAAAATGTGTTTTTTCAGGACTATCAGTTTGTGAAATACAACACTACACATAATTGTGTTTTAAAGAATACACAATAATTTGTGTTTTACACCAACAAATCAAGAAAATGTGTTTTATCAGGACTATCAGTTTGTGAAATACAACACTACACATAATTGTGTTTTAAAGAATACATAATAATTTATGTTTTACACCATCAAATCAAGAAAATGTGTTTTATATCCAAACAGTGTGTTTTATATACAACCGAACAGCCCTAGTGTTTTACATTCAATCAACAACCAAGCATCATCCAAACACACTTGATCAAAAAAATTAAAGGCCTTTAAACAACGATTAAAACATACCTAACCCAAACCTTGCCGGTATCGTCTGAATTAGTACTTTCCGCTTCGATTTCTTACTTTTGATGACTGTAGACGCCGGCGTCTTCATCCTCGTTCCTTACAAAAAAAAAAGAAAAAAACAATCCAATAAAACCTAGAAATAGACAATGAAGGGTATTTGTTTTGAAATAATGAAGAATTACGTTTTATAAAAACCCCTAATTTTGTTGATCCGATTACATTGAATGAGAGAGAGAAGGGATATACTTTCCTAATTGTGAATGTTTGATTTTGGAAGATGCAAGAATCAAGGGAAGAAGACGGTTGTTTTTCTTTTAATTCACATATAAATGCACCGTGTGTTTTACTATTATGCCCTTAGTTACTCTAATTTATTAAAAAAGACAACACTATTTACCATAATGCCACCCAATCAATATACACCATAGATCTAACACATCCAAGGGTCAATAATCCTTCTTAGCCTTCCTACAAAACACCCCCTTTGTATAGGATCCTTACCATATATATATATATATATATGACAGGTATCATCGCTAAGAAAGAGATACGGGATCGTATTACTGATATGATGTGTTTAGATCAGGGATTAATTCTGTCATTTAGATAAAGATGTATAGGGGTTAAAGTTGTCATATTGTAATAGTTTGATTGTTTGTTAGAATTGGCGGGAACAGTTGTTGATGTTTAACAGCTATATAAGCCAATATGTGAGCAATGAATAAGATCATCTGATCAGTTGTAATAATCTCTCTCTGTGTTTCTCTCTTTCTGATCCGATCCTTATCATTGGTATCAGAGCCAGCTGTCCTCGGCTCTCTGATAACCGTCACCAACAACCAATTTTCACCGCCATAACCACTTCCATAAAACACCATCTCCATCATCATTAACCATCACACATTCCATCTCCATCGTCATTTATCATCACACACATCATTATCAGTTTTTGTCTGTGGATTCCGGTCATCTTCTCCGGCCAGTTTCCGTTCATTTTCCGATCAATTTTTTTTTCTGTGACCTGTTTTTCCTTCATTCATTCCACCGGATTCTTTTCACTAACAAGCCTATATTGATCAATTTGTGATCAATATATTCCATTACATTGATCAATCAGTGATCAATCAGTTCTTGTGGATCGACCAATTCGTGGTTTGTCCATTCTTTAGATTCTTGTTTTTTTTTCCATATTCTATCTTGATTCTGGTGTGTGCAACCATGACTACTCGTAGTAGGTCACATGCAGAGAAATCTTCTCTTGAAAAGACAGTTGATGATCACTCAGTGTCTCTGTTGAAGATTGATGCCTTCATGCAGAAGTCTGAATCCACAATTGCAAGTTTAAATGCAAGTGTTCAGGCTCTCTTGTTGAAGATGAATAATCATAATACCAGTAATGGGGATGTGCATATTGGTTCAGGTGTAACCAATGCTCTGGCTCCGAGAAATGAAAGGTTACACAGGATTGGAAAGATTGATTTTCTAAAGTTTGATGGAACAGAAGTTGATGACTGGTTGTATAGGTGTGAACACTTCTTTAGTGTTGATGAGACTCCTGACAACTTCAAAGTCAGGTATGCAGCCATTCACTTAGAAGGAAAGGCTGTGAAATGGCATCAGAATTATTTGAAGTCAAGAGGAGTTCCTATCTCTGAGATAACATGGACTGATTACTCTTTGGCAGCTATGAACAGATTTTCTGAAACCTTATTTGAAGATGCTATGGGTATGCTAACTTCTATGGTTCAAACAGGGCCATTAGAGGAATTTTGTGATGAATTTGATGCATGTTTATTGAAGGTGTCCATTCCTGAACCCTATGCTGTGAGCATCTTCTTGAAAGCCATCAAGCCAAAAATAGGGGGCCAGTCAAAATGTTTAAGCCAACAAACATGAAAGAGGCCTTCTATTTGGCAAAAATTCAAAACTCTACTAACAAATCCTTAATTCCTCAGACTTCTCAAAATAGGTATTCCACTAATTCATCTTCCTATAACTCCAAAAACCAAACTGTCAAACCTCCTACCAATGTGTCTCATCTACCCTTACTACCAGCACCACCCACTACAAAAAAAATTTACTAACACAAAAAAATTGACAAGCAAAGAAATGGAGATTAAAAGATCTAAAGGGGAGTGTTTCTGGTGTACAGAAAAGTTTACACCATGACACAAGTGTCCAAATAAGCAACTATTTGTTTTGGAAGTAGTTGGTTTTGAAGAGGACAATGAAACAATTGAGATAATTGATCCCCTGGTTCAGCAAGAATGGCCTGATCCACATATATCCATACATGCCTTAACTGGTATGCAATCATTTTCTACAATGATTGTTATTGGCACCATTGGCAATGTACAAATAAGAATTTTGGTGGACTTAGGATCAACCCATAATTTCTTGAACAAGAAATTAGCACTTAAACTGAAATGTCTCATTAAGTCAATTGAGAACATGACAGTGGGAGTTGCAAATGGGAATAAGATTGAATGTGCTAGTTATTGTCCAAACTTCCAATGGAGTATGCAGAATTTATGGTTCACAACTGATGTGTTGGTGATACCATTGGACAACTATGATATGGTTTTAGGTGTACAGTGGTTACTCACACTGGGAGAAATTGTGTGGAACTTTGTGGATTTGACTATGCAATTCACAATCGGAAACACTCAGTGTAAGTTGAAGGGAGTGAGTAACAATGAGTTGACTCTATGTTCAGTTGATATGATGAACAATTTACTCACCAAGGAAGAGAAAGTGGTAGAGGCTCATTTGTTCAGTATTCAGTTGCAGCAATCAACTGCTGAATTCCAACATGGTACCAAGGTTTCAAGGTCTTTACCAAATGATAAGTTGGAGCCTTTGTTACAAGAGTTTGATGATGTGTTTCAAACTCCTACCACCTTACCTCCTAGACGAAGTCATGATCACAGAATTGTATTGAAGGATGAGACTCAGGTGATTAACCTCAAGCCTTATAGGTATCAGGCTTCTCAGAAAGACATTATTGAGAAACTCACAAAGGAGTTGATAGAGTCAGGGGTGGTCAGGGGAAGTACTAGCCCTTTTGCAGCACCTGTAGTCTTGGTTAAGAAGAAAGACAACACTTGGAGGTTTTGTATTGATTATAGAAGGCTTAATGAAGCCACTGTCAAAAATAGTTATCCCATACCCCTTGTGGAAGACTTATTTGATGAATTGGGACAGGCTGCCATATTCTCTAAGTTGGATTTAAGGGCAGGATATCATCAGATAAGAATGTTTGAAGATGATATTCCAAAGACAGCTTTTAGAAGACATGAAGGGCTGTTTGAGTTTGTTGTTATGCCTTTTGGCTTAACAAATGCTCCTGCTACATTTCAGTCCCTTATGAACACTGTGTTTAGAAAATTCATGAGGAAATTTGTACTGGTCTTCTTTGATGACATTCTGGTATACAGTCCTTCTTGGGAATTGCATTTGTGGCATTTACAGCAGGTGTTACAGGTTTTAAGAGTCCATCAGTTGTTTGCAAAGAGATCTAAATGCTCTTTTGGGGGAACTTCTGTGGAATACTTGGGACACATCATTTCTGGTGAGGGTGTTTCCACAGAACCAAAGAAGATTGAGGCAATAAGACAATGGCCAGTTCCTGTTAATGTGAAGCAATTAAGGGGGTTTCTGGGCCTCACTGGATATTATAGGAGATTCATTCAGTCCTATGGAATGATAGCAAGACCCTTGACCAACTTGTTGAAAAAGGATTCTTTCATTTGGGATGACTCAGCTACCTTAGCTTTCAATCACCTCAAAGCTGCCTTAACTTCTCCTCCAGTTCTAGCCTTACCAAATTTTTCCATTCCTTTTGTTATAGAAACTGATGCCAGTGGTAAGGGGATTGGAGCTGTATTGATGCAGCAGGGCCATCCTATAGCTTTTATAAGCAAGGCTTTGTCTGCCAAGCAACAAGCCATGTCTGTGTATGAAAGAGAACTCCTAGCCATTATTTTTGCTGTCAAATATTGGCATCATTACTTATCTGTGGGTCACTTCATCATAAGGACTGATCAGAAGTCATTAAAGCATTTGTTGGAACAAAAAGTTACCACCCCACTGCAGCATGCTTGGCTTTCAAAAATGCTAGGCTATGATTTTGAGATACATTATAAGCAGGGAAAGGACAATGGAGCAGCTGATGCATTGTCCAGGGTGCAGAATCCAACTCTTATGAACTTGACCCTTCACACTTTTGATGATGCCTTGTGGAAGAGAATTCAATTAACTTGGCAGGAAGATGAGAAGCTTAACAAAGTGGTCCAGGCTCTACAATCAGGTCAAACTAATCCTAAATATGAGTGGAGAAGTAATACATTGTTCAGGAAGAGTAAGGTTGTGGTAGGGAAGAATGATGGCTTGCAAAAAGACATTATTGCCCTCTGTCATGATGAACCTATTGGTGGCAATTCTGGGGTTTATGCTTCCACTCAAAGGGTTAGATCATTCTTCTATTGGAAAGGGTTACACAAACAGGTCAGGAATTATGTAAGAAATTGTTCTACTTGTCAAAAAGCTAAGTATGAAACTGTAGCATCACCAGGGCTGCTACAACCTTTACCTGTCCCTCATAATGTGTTTTCTGACCTATCAATGGACTTCATTGGTGGCCTACCTAAATCTCATGGAAAAGAAGTCATTATGGTGGTAGTGGACAGGTTGACTAAGTACAACCACTTCATTCCATTATCACACCCTTATACAGCAGCTCAAGTGGCTCAGCTTTTTATGGACCATGTTTTTAAATTGCATGGCTGGCCTGAGTCAATAGTATCTGACAGAGATCATGTCTTTGTCAGCCAGTTTTGGAGAGAGTTCACAGCCTTGCAAGGGGTTCAATTGGCTTTATCCACTGCCCATCACCCTCAAACTGATGGACAGACAGAGGTGGTCAACAGATGTTTAGAGACCTACCTTAGATGTATGGTGATGGATAAGCCAGCTATATGGCTCAAATGGTTGCCATTAGCTGAGTTTTGGTATAATACTAACTTCCACAATTCATTGCGCATCACTCCTTTTCAAGCACTTTATGGTTATCCTCCACCTTTGTTCATACCATATGTTCCAAAGGATGTTAGAGTAGCTGCTGTGGATGAGCTCATGTGTGACAGGGAGGACACTATTAAGTTGTTGAGACATTCTTTGCTAAGGGCTCAAAACAGAATGAGACAAGTTGCTGACCAACATAGGAGTGAAAGATAGTTTTAGTTGGGTGATAGTGTATATGTGAAGCTTCATCCTTATGGCCAAACTACTTTGAGAAACTCTCACTTTAATAAGCTAGGTCCTAAATACTTTGGGCCTTTCGTAGTTATAGAGAGAGTAGGTCTAGTTGCTTATAGACTGGACCTTCCAGATGATGCACAGGTTCACCCTGTATTCCATGTTTCACTCTTGAAGAAAGCTCATGGCAATGTTACTCAGTCTACTCCTATCCCTAAAGGCCCAAGGTTTATGTTTAGACAACTGCAAGTTTTGGACAGGAAGATGGTTAGGAAGGGAAATAGAGCTTCAGCTGCAGTCTTGATTCAATGGGAGAATTTGCCTATCACTGAAGCTACTTGGGAGAATGTTGAAGATATGCAGATCAGATTTCCTTCTTTTCATTTTTGAGGTCAAAAATAGTTAAGGGAGGGAGTATTGATATGATGTGTTTAGATCAGGGATTAATTTTGTCATTTAGATAAAGATGTATAGTGGTTAAAGTTGTCATATTGTAATAGTTTGATTGTTTGTTAGAAATAGCGGGAACAGCTGTTGATGTTTAACAGCTATATAAGCCAATATGTGAGCAATGAATAAGATCATCTGATCAGTTGTAATAATCTCTCTTTGTGTTTCTCTCTTTCTGATCCGATCCTTATCAATTACTCGCATGAAAATTCAGAAAGAGGTTCATGAATGCAATGAAGTTTTGAGATTTTATTCAAGCATTCGTTCGTTTTGTGTTATATTTTTTACATTTAGACTTTATTTGACACTTATTAGATATCTTGAATATGTTTGGAAATTGAAAGTTTAATTGAAATAATGATATTATTGTTCTACATTTTACATTTTCTTATCTTATTTTATGTTGTAAATATATAATGATTTTAGTTAATCAAAATTAAATTTTGAAACGTTTATAGTAGCATGGAGAGGGTGTTTGGGATTGCGTTTTGAATCTGATTTTTAGATTATTGCGTTTTGAAAACGCAGATAATCAGTTTTTAGTGTTTGGATTGCGTTTTGAAAACGCAGATAATCAGTTTTTTAGGCTACCAAAACGCAATAATCTATAAGCAGCTCCACCCCTGCTTTTCCAAAACGCATAATCTGTTTTGAATAATCAATCCCAAACACCCCCTTAGTTTGATCCCTGATTTTTTTTGTATGTGCCACTAAAAGAAATATGGTTATTCAACTAGAAACATTTTTTACCGACACAAACTGTGGCAAAAAAATGCCACTAAAAGCTTAAAAGTGTTTAGCGACAGACCAAAAAGTGCCACTAAAAGGTTTTAGTGATATAACATCTGGTGGCACTTTTTTTGTATTCTAGAATGGATTTTTAATGGCACTTTTTGGGTTTTTTTTGTGACACTTTTTGCATGCTACTACTTGACATTTTTTTGTAGTGTATGTAAAAGTCTTTTTCTCTCTTATGCGCATGACACATGTACTCTCTCACAATTTTAATTAAACGTTATTAACTTTTATATACGACATTTAAAAAAAAACTACACCGTATTAACAAGCGTTTTATTACTATAAAACGACATATTTATTTTATAGTACGTATATTTTGTCGCTTTATATTAAATTTGTCTATTTTGAAAAACACCCGTGTGTAATAATTATAATTATAACAATATATACAGAATTGCTGGATATTTTACTTCAAATATAAATAAATAGAAAAACATAATTCCACATATATCCATTTTTACATATAAAATATTTTATCTTGTAGAAATACCTTTTTTAGTGATGATGTTTGGAAAGATGGAACCTGTGGGGGGAGAGTTTTGTGTTATCCGGTGGGCATTTGCTTGGTATGCAATACAAAGTAGCATTTGGTAAACCACGTTTATGTTTATATTTTATACTAGATTTATGTCTTGGAGCGTTTCAGAGTTGAGAAATCTAATATCGTTTTAGGGTTGAGAAATCCAATATGACATATCAAGTTTACATACAAAATAGACTGATGCGCTTTACAGCTACATGCAGGAAAGCTTCGGGTAGCACCTAACCTAAAACAATTAACAATGTATCTCCAATGTAAACACCTAACCTTAAACAATGTATAACTCTAATATTAAACCTAACATAAAAGAATGTACAACTCCAATGCTAACACCTGTTGTAAATAGAATTCATATTTACTGGTTTGAACATAATTAAGGACTTCCCTATGCATGATTAATGAATAACCTAAACACTTTGTGTTTTTTCCTGTATGAACAAAACCCCACAAAAAATAGTCGTTTTTCTCTCCGTTTTTTATATAGCACTATGGTACTCGTTGAAAAGATAACAAAACGCTCGTTAATTTGGTATAATTTTTTTCTTTAAAAAATCTCGTATATAAAAGATATTAACGTTTAAAAATTGTGGGAGGAAACATGAGAGAGAAAAATCCAATTTTGTGGGGTTGAGAAATCTAATATAACACATCAATTTTACATATGGAATAGACTGATGTGCCTTACAGTAACATGCAGGAAAGTTTCAGGTAGCACCTAACCTAAAACAATTAACAATGTATCTCCAATGTTAACGTCTCATCATAAACAATGTATAATTCTAATGTTAACATCTAACCTAAAACAGTGTATAACTCTAATATTAATACCTAATCTAAAACAATCTACAACTCTAATGCTAACACCTAACCTAAAACAATGTATAACTCTAATGTAACTCAAATATTAACACATATCCTAAAGGTTAAAAAAATGTACAACTCTAACATACTAATATTGATACCTAATCTAAAACAATGTATAACTCTAGTAAACTATTCTGTTCTGGTTGAAAATAGAATTCATATTTACTAGTTTAAACATAATTAGTGACTTGTCTATGCATGAACACTTTGTGTTTTTTTTCCTATAGGAACAAAACCCCACAAAAATAGTCATTTTTTCTTCATTTTTATACAGCACTATGGTACTCGTTGGAAAGATAATAAAACGCTCGTTAATTTTGTGTAATTTTTTTCTTTAAAAAATCTCGTATATAAAAGATATTAACGCTTAAAAACTATGGGAAGAAACATGAGAGGGAAAAATCCAATTTTGTTTTTATTTTTTTTCGTAAACCACACAATATCACATGGCGTCCTACATGGCACTCTCAAGGGGAATAATGATTACATGACTGCCATGTAGGATTTAGTCCTTTGATATATATATATATATAGGAAAAAGATCAAATAGGAACCAAGGAACTAGTTAGGAACTTAGGAACCAATCTGAGCCCTTCATCTTTAATCATGATCTAGGGGGTAGTTAGGTAATTAAACAATTACCTATTATATTTTAATTTAAAATAAAAGTTTTATTAATGGAATTTAAATAAACTTCCTCCGAATAACATTAATGACCTTCCTCAAATTTCTCAATTGATTAATTGGTTAATTTAAATTGGTTATTCATCCAAGTGATTGAAAAAACTTGCGATTCATATAAAAAGCGGACTACCGAAAAGCCTAACAAAAATAATTAAATAAGTAGAAAATACTTATATTTTTTTTTTGCATGTTACGTTGTTTTTTAAAGTTTTAATTTTATCATTTGTAACATAAATAACATATATTGCGCCTTTAATATTTAAACTAGCAGTTTGATTTTTCTCTTTTGACTTTCGGTTGCCAGTTTTTTCTTAAACAACATTTGCAAGTTGGACGAACAGTAAACCAAGTAAAAACGGATATACACCAATGTATATTTGTGTTGATGATGACGATGATGAATGAAAGAAAAAAAAAGAAACTGATATACACCATTGTATATCTATGTCAATGATGATGATAAATGAAAAAAAAAAGAAAAAAGAAAATGATATACACCATTGTATATATGTGTTGATTGTATATATGTGTCGATGATGATAATAAATGAAAAAAAAAGAAACTGATATACACCAATGTATATCTGTGTTGGTGATGACGATGAATGAAAAAACAAAAAGGAAACCGATATACATTAATGTATATCACCAATGTATATCTGTGTTGGTGATGATATGATTGAAAAAACAAAAAAGAAACTGGTATACACCAACGTATATCTGTGTCGATAATGATGATAAATGAAAAAAAAAGAAACTGATATACACCAACCAATGTACACCTATGTATATATGTGTTGTACATCTATGTATCTAAGTATGTTTTTATCCGGCTCATAGATTTGTATGTTAATGTTTATATACTAAGAAAAAATAACATGATGTAATGCCTATATTACCTAAAGCGTGTGAATATTTTCAATATACACCTATGTATATATGTTTGTACATCTAGGTATATTTTTATCCAATACATAGATTTGTATATTAATGTGTATGTACTGGGATAAAAAAACCATATACACATGTATATGGCCAATATACATATGTGCATATAAGACATGTAGTTGTAAATTTTTTGGTCACGTATATAAATGCCTTCCATAATTCATTATATCAAAAGCATAGCTCAAACGTACTATATATACACATGTGAACATTTAATTAGTTTACAAAATCAGTTTTTGCTGATAAGCCCATTTTTCATTTAATTTTGCCTAAAATATAGGAACTAAATATGGTGTATATATAGTGTATATAACCAAAAAAACGCACAATTAATTACTGAACATGCGATTAATGTGGACTTGTAGTTTTATAAATTAAAAAAGGAAACCTAATATTTCTTGGTTATTAGAACCATACACCAAAATACCAAATTGCCCCTAATTTAAAATAAACAATGAAATCAACTTGCATTTATTTACCAACTTGCCATTAATGATCAATGGCTGAAAATGGTTCCTAAGGTTCTTAAGCAACCTATGGTTCCTATTTGAACCATACCCTATATATATATATATAGGGTGTGGTTAGGGTACAAAAGATGTGTTTTGTGAGAAGGGTAAGAAGCCATGAAAACGTGACAAGTGAATATATTTTGCAATAATGGTAGATTAGTCAATTTAACCATTAGTTATAATGCGCATTTAATTACATTTCCATTATTTATGGCAGATTATCTTTCCTCTTCAATTTTCAACTAATCGAAAACACAACAGTATCCAACCTATGAATATAAAACACAATAGTATGATCATTATAAAACACAACATACTCAACCTATGAACATAAAACACAACAGTATGATCATGATAAAACACAACACACCCAAACCAATCAAAAAACACAACAGTATCCAACCTATGAATATAAAACACAACAGTATGATCATGATAAAACACAACACATCCAAACTAATCGAAAAACACAACAATATCAAACGTATTAATATAAAACACAACAGTATCCAACTTATGAACATAAAACACAATAGTATGATCATTATAAAACACAACTCGAGATAGCCACTTCTGAACAACTTTCGGGTCTCCTTGTGATTTTATAATAGAAAAAAAAAAGGATTCCGCTACAACCAACCACTTCGACACATTCACCCATGGATAAGCAGGTCCCACTTCGACACATTCACCCATGGATATGCAGGTCCTTTTTAATGTGTAAAACCCTTTAACCATGGGTGTTAACTATTTCAATTCATAATGAATAAAGTAATTTATAATAGAAAAAACAATGATTCTACTACAAGAGATTGTTTTAGAGAGAGAGAGAGAGAAACTAGATTTGAGGAGGAGGTGGAATTGTTTCCATCTTTTAAATATACACAATAACTATCATAAACATACAAAAGTACTATAATACCCTCACTAGGACTAATTAATCAATTAACTTTATAACCTTATTAAATTTTTGCCATCAACCAATCTCAATCATCCATCTCTAGATCTAAGGGCTATAAACACTTCTTACTCTTCTCACAAAAATCACCTCTTGTATCTGAACCTTTACCTATATATATATATATATATATATATATATATATATATAGATAAGGGTTCTTGTACAAAGGGCAAAATGTGTGAGAAGAGTGAGAAGGCTTCTGGTTGCGACACGTGGCATAGGGTCCTTGGGCAATTTAGTAACTTTGCTAGACTATTAAAAAAAATTAAAATCATAATCATGGTAACTCCATGCATAACATCTTTTACCTAAAATTAGGGATTATTAAATTTTCAAATTTTAGTTTCTATTTCTCCATATTTGCTTTCCTCTTTGTCATTATTTTGTATGGCATGATTAGAAAAAAAAAAAGTCGATCACCCGTGAAATGAATCCCACCGTCCATAAGCAAAGCAGACACTCTTAATCTTGAAGTTAAGATACTAGAAAGAAATTACACACGCATCATACAGGAGGCCTCAATCAAGAAGCAAAATCGTTAGATGTACTTGGTCTTATCAAAAGAATCGAAGATGAACCTTGATTACTGTTGGCTTTATAGTATGGAAATAGTCTACATAATCGCTTTGAATCGTTTACTAAAGTACTGGCATTTTTTGAACGAGGCGTACGTATTAATTTGTTTTGGCGGAACTCTCCAAACCTTTATTTAGGTAACATAAGGAAAATTAAAAAGTGTGTTTTATTTTTTTGTAAGCTATGTGTTCTTAATGGGGTGTTTTTATTAATACTATATGTTTTTTCATGGGGTGTTTTATTAATACGTAAGTGTCATGCATCAGAAAAATTAAAAAGGGTGTTTTATTTTTCTGAAAGCATAAAACACCCTATTAAATTATAAAAAACTGCATGTTTAATAGTCTCGTGTGTTTTATCACAATCTTCTCAACAATACAATGTGTTTAATCATCATCATCAGATCAACTTTGTGTGTTTAACAGTCTCATGTGTTTTATCACAATCTTCTCAACAAGAACTTATTTTGTTTTTTTCAAAACATTGTGTCATAACATCCTATCCAAACAGTATTTTAAGCTCATGTTAATTACGCATTTGAACCCATGAGGAGGAGGAAGAAGAAGAGAAAGGAGGGGGATATGCTTCAGATAGTAAATAGAGAGAGTGAATAGAGAGAGAAAAGAAGTTATGAAAAATCCCTTAAATTATGGAGATGTTTTAATGTTCTTGTTGGTATATTTTACTATCATACCCCTAAATAGTCTAACTAATTAATAAAATTATAACATAATTACAAGATTGACACTCAATTAATCTACACCCTAGATTAAACCCATCTAATGGTCATAATGTCTTCTTAGCCTTCTCACACAAAACACCCTTTGTACAGGAACTTGACCATATATATATATAGGGGAGGGTTATCTTGAGAACGATAAATATCATGAGAACCGTGAGAACAAGTAAAAAATCAATCAAAATCAATTTTTTTTAATACAAGCCCCATTATAATCAAAATACAACATTAATAGATGAATTTTCTTTCCAAATAATTCATCTTTTTTTGCAAAAACACTTTCAAATTAACTTTTTACACATGTGTAAATGAAGCAGTTTACACATGTATAAACAGTAAATTTACACATGTGTAAAAACAAATTATTTCCGTATACGTTTGAATTTTTACGCGTAAATTGTGTTTTTGGGATTGTATTTTAGTAATAAAGACAACTGTAAAAAGAAATTTTGAATTTGAATGGTTTTAGATGCCGTTCTCACGATTCGCACGAAATATAGGTGTTCTCAAATTAACTTTCCCCTATATATATATATATATATATATATATATATATAGGGGAAAGATCCGGTACAAATAGCTTTTTTGGTAAGAACTGTGAGAATCAAAGGATGGTATTTTTTTTTTCAAAATTTTTTTCCCCATATTATTACTCTAGTGTAAACTAATGTATTTACCTTAATGACGTAATTACACTAAAAAAAATTTTTAATTTTTTTTTGTATTATTCATCTAGAAAGAATGTTTAAGCACATGGGAAAAAAAATCCTAAAAAAAAATAAATTTTTTTACCCCTGTTGATTCTCACAGTTCTTACAAAAAAACTATATGTATTTGATCTTTACTCTATATATATATTCATATTTTTGTTTATACATTTTTTTAACACCAAAATGCAAATCTTTCTTATCTAAGAGCATTCACATTTGGTCCATCAAATCCCCTCCATTAGATTAAATTGAAAATCACTACTTCACCTCTAAATCTTCTCTTTCCTAATTAGAATAATAATACTTTTTGATACTTTTATCATTAAATTTTCTTTCTCCTCACTCACATCCACTTACAAAAATTATATAATATTTATAGGGGTGAATAGTGTCCCCCAAATATAAAGGTGAATAGTGCTTCCACCAAATATTTTCTCTTTCCCCCACTCACAACCACTTACACCACCCCATATAATTTGAGAGAAAACACTCACATACATTTGGTTGACCAAATGTGAATGCTCTAAGAGCATTCACATTAGCTCTTCCATAATGGCGTGAGTGTGATCTCTATATTATATAGAGTGGGTATAAGTGGTTGTGAGTAGAGGAGAGAAAAAATATTTGGAGGAGACATTGTTCACTAGTAAATTTGGAGGAGACAATGTTCATCCTCCATAATTTTTTAATATTTTTAAAAGTGGTTGTGAGTAGAGGAGAGAGAAAAGGTAATGATAAAAGTATAGAATAAGTATTATTAAATAGAAAAGGAGAGAGAAAAGTAGTGATTTTTAGTGTAATTATAAAGATGGATATGGAGCAGCCCCTGTGAATGCTCTAAGCCCTAATCAACAACACGTATTACCCCAACCAGGATTAGATCCTGGGCACACCAAAAGCAAGTGGCGTTTATAGTTAAAACGTATATATAAAAGGAGGTTGAACTAGAACTAGTAATTTTATATTAGTGGAAATGCCCAAATGTTATCGCGGGTACTTTGCGTTTTTTTGGTGCACTTTGCAAAACATGTTTCACGTTTTAATATCAATATGGCAAGACAACTAATGTATCAATAGTCAACATAAGATTAAATTCGCATGTGTGGACACCTGATCAGGAGTTTCATGTTCCTTCTCCTGTTTAGTTGGTATAGTGGTTGTTGGATGAGCAGACACAAAAAACAAACAACGTTAAGTTTGTAGTAACAATGATATGTATGATATGCAGATGTATGAGAAGAAGTGTAGTGGGTGATGTATTGGTACCAATTGGTGTGATTTTCGGACGATTAGTTGTTTCATCCATGGTTGAATTGTAGTATACGAAGTAAAGTAGGGGATATGTTGGTACCGTGTGTGTGATCTATGTGACAAAGTAACTGGTATATAACAGTGGGAACCCAAATTTACAGTTAATAATTCGAAAGAAACAAAACAACATCCTAATATTAATTCGTAAGGAGATATGTTGACTTTTAAGGAAGTCAAAAACTAACATCACTCTGGCATAATCTAATGTTGATCAGTTTTGACTGTATGCAATGGAAAACATGATAATAATGATACCTGACAGATTGGTGAGACCTGAGACTAATGCTGTAAGCGTATTGGAAGACGACATCCTTGTCAGTATGGTCGGGTTCCCTTTGGGGTATGCAGTTCTGATGGTTTATGTGTTCTTTAGTTATGAACACATTAAGAGAGATGAGAGTGAAAAGGGACATCTAATAGACTAATAGTCATTATGGTGTTATAATTATGTCAACCCTAACCTCATAATAAGCTCTCTATATTTATACATACCTAGGGGACACCTGAATAAGGCCCATCTAATGATAGTCCATCCATCAAAGACATATCTGTTATTGGGCTTAGGATAATATTAATAATTGATCATCATTATATAAATGATTATAATGGCTATAGAGATAAATATACTAACCTAATGTATATTTATTCCAACATTCTCCCATTTAGCCGAGTAATCATTTATTATGAGTATTACGTAATTCTACAGAGATTAACATTCATTTTAGTTCTAAACCCAAAATGTAGCAGAAAAATACAGTAGTTAAGTCTTTATTCGACTTAGGACCCCCATTAATCATACTACACCCAAATTTAAAACTTAGCATTAGGATAAATTTACGTTATGCCCTTAGTTGTTGATTTGTTATATTATTGTCTTTATGCCATTATGCTAGCTTAGCATACTAATAGACAAACAAATCATAATGAGGAAAATTAATCATTAATCATTAGTCATTAGTCATTCATAGTACAATATGCAGTTGTACATGGTCATTAGTACAACCCTTTCTCTTAGTTGGCCCTTAGTGAGACTTATGGGTTATAGACCTTTAGTTATTGGATCTATAAGCATATCATGAATGCATTCGATACAAAATTCTGATTTCCTCTATTTGTTCATTACATAAGCGAACAATAATTTCGTATCGAACTCTAACGCAGCTCCTCTCAAACTGTTACTGTTCGAGAAATTATGATAGCTGACTTTATCGCAGTAAGTCTTCAACTTAGTATTTAAATGGAGTTAATAAGTTATGAGTCAACTGATAAATTTACCAACAACATTTAATGACCATTATATTGTGATCAGCAACACATTATGTCATAATAACTTAGGTTGTTGTTAACAATTCCTTATGACTCCTCCATGAGATAGTTACGTCTGCTGACGTTATGATATACCCCGAATTGACACTTGATTTCCTTTGAATATAACAAAGTTAGAATAAGAGTAATCAATCACTTTAGGGGTTCTCACTTTTTCATTAGATTTTAGTCTCATGTTTCTTAAAGATGTTGTAATGTTCCATTAGATGCTTTTCATCAATCTAGACAAGTCTAGTACTAAGCAATATGAACAATATCATAAACAAGCATAGACTTAAATTTACATAAGTCTTCTAAATTAATGAAGCATAAGGTAATAATCTCATTTATCCTATTATCCTCTAAAAGAGAGCAATGTTGTATGTTAATTACTTACAGACCCGCTTAGAGTAAAACTTATATGATGAAACTAATATCCCGTTGGGTCTATCTCGGTATATTTTGATTCCTATCATGTAAGAGGAATCCCCGATATTCATCATGTCAAAATTATGCATGAACAATGCTTTGACTTAGGTAACATATACTTGTCAAGAGAAACGTCATCTATGTAAGGACAAGTTTTCATTAGTTGCTCCCACTCATCTTGAGGTAGGTTCTTTAATCCACTTAGTTCTTGATGAAGAGTAATTTCATTATGATTCCAACACATTGTATGCTTGAATCAACCCATACATGGATCTTATTGACGTACAGACTAAGTGTTCTTAACCATCAGCTTAGAACTTTCAGGTTGCTTAATGAACATGTAGATCATTGTTATGGAAAGTTGTCTTAATGTCCGTCTAATGTGGCTCTTAGTCATTATGAGCTACTAGGACGGTAATGATCCTCTAAGAAATCTTTTGTAATACAGATAAGAAGATTCTTTGATAATCTAATCCCTCTTGAGTATAATCTTTTACAATCAATCTGATCTTACAACGTTCCCATTCGGATCTGGTTCAATTATGAATACCTTTAGGTTATTCTACCAAATCCCAAACGTTATTCTAATTTATGGAATTAAATTTTGCTAATAATAGCTTTATTCCATTTAGAAGATTGATTGATACTAATGATTTAATTAGAAGAGGTAGGATCGGTAATCTTTCCAAACATCCATTTTGTATTAGTAAGGTAGGTTACATAATCATCAAAGTTAGTGGGCTTTTAGACCCAGATGACCTCCTGAGTTGAACATTGGGTTTATTATGATACAAACTTAACTTTAGTTAAGTGTTTTTATTTTCAGGTATATAAGGAGCAACATTAGTTTCTAAGTGTGTAAGAGTTGGTGTAGTAAGGTGTACAAGAGGAATAATCGAAGTTAAATTCGGAATTAAAACTTAATGAGTCTCAAATTTTAATGAGTCTCTCCCCCGCATCTTGTACTTCCGAAAAGTCATAATAAGGAATTTTACTGCTCCCACTTACCTTAGAGATTTTAATGAATTCAGAATGCTTAAGGTCTAACATTTGGAAGATCCATAGATTTTAATAGAGAAAACAACCTAATAATGTTTACTATCGTTTCTCTTGATGAGAAAACAACCTAATTTTCCTATATTTGTGAAAATAACATTTTCACCCAAATTTCCAACAGGCACAAAGAAAATAAATATAAAAACTAGAACTTATTATAGTCGAACCAGTAGCTTCAAACTTGAACCCAAACCTTCCTGCCCTTCACTTCGTCTCCACTTTGATTAAAGTTGTTGTGTTGTTGGTCCTTGGCGGCTTATGTTGATCTCCTTCTTGTAGTCGTCGAGATGTCTTTTTTTCCTCCCAAAATAATATTCTCCCCAAATAATATATGTGTTCTAGGTTTTCTTTTTCTTTTCTTTTTTTTAGTAAATTACCAAAACCGTCCCTATGGTTTGGCCAAATTTGCCACTCCAGCCCAATCTTTTAAAAATTGCTTGAACAGCCCCTGACTTTTGAGAAAATAGGCCAAAACAGTCCAACGACTTAATGCAGTTAAGTTTTTGACATTAAGTCAGGGGCATTTTTGACAACTCACGTATAAATTCATCTTTCAACCCAATTGCACCAAAGATGTTTGGATTCGACTTCTGTTGCACTGATAAAGATAACGAATTCAACTATCCGTTGGTTCAACAACCCAAACCCTTTTATTTTCCGTCTCATCTGCCTCAATGGCATCAAGGTACCTTCTCTGATTTCGTGTGTTTTTTGTTGATTTAAAGGGAAATTGTTGATGGGTTTTTGGTATTATTAAAGTTAGTTTCTTGATTTTGAGGAATTTTATGATTTGATTTGTTTAGGTTGCCTAATTTGTTTGTTTATTGCCTGTTATTATAAACCCTATTGGTTATCTTAATTTGATTGGACTCTTTTAAATTGCTATTTTTATTGATTTTTTTTACTTTGACTTGATTCAGTTTTTGGTACCAGTTTTATTTTAGCAGCAGACAGCACTCAGAGGATTTGTCGAATTCATGTGGATTTTGAAGTTCTTTAACCTTAAAAGAAAAATCTTTTACTCTTCCATTCGTAGTTAAACACTCCATAGAAGTATCAAGAAACGTGTAGTAGAAATTTCGTTTATATTTGGTCATTTAGTCAAACGAACGAACATAGCATGTTCATTTATGTGTTATTTTGGTTTGATCACATGTTCATTCAAAGAACTTGAGTCCAGCTTTGTTTCATAGCCATTATCTTATATTGTTAAATAATCTAGTTATGATACTAAAATTAATAAACTTCAATTTGGATATTGTTTTTTATGATTTTATGGGCGTTTGTTTATGTTCCATGTATTCGTTTTTGTTCGTCTATATTCATCAATGTTCATTTAGATTAATTACGAGCGAAGACAAACAAGAAAAATTGTTTATGTTATAGTTTGTTTGTTCAGTTGAGATGAAGTGTGTTTGTGCAGTTTGTTTACAAGCCCATTCTTAGTATTAAGGCATCATCTTGGTAAAATTTGTCCAATTTGGAAGTCTTTAGGGATAAATGAAGTACTTGTAGTAATTGGGAAAAATAACTTAAATAGATGCGTCAGATGGTGGGTAGTGGTGGTGGTGGTGGTGGTGGTGAAAGGTGAAGATGGTGGTGGGTGGTGGGTCTGATTAGGGAAGAA
This sequence comes from Ambrosia x helenae, assembly GCA_030844895.1. NCBI lineage: Eukaryota > Viridiplantae > Streptophyta > Magnoliopsida > Asterales > Asteraceae > Ambrosia > Ambrosia x helenae. Next base: position 34,297,504 of record CM061224.1, on the reverse strand, counting down.
GACAATGGGGAAAAAGATGAATTTATACGTGAGTTGACGAAATTGTCCCTAACTTAACGTCAAAAACTTAAATGGGTTAAGTCATTGGACTGTTTTGGCCTATTTTCTCAAAAGTCAGGGACTGTTCAAGCAATTTTTAAAAGATTGGGCTGGAGTGGCAAATTTGGCCAAACCACAGGGACGATTTTGGTAATTTACTCAAAACAAACCTAGAACACATATATTATTTGGGGAGAATATTATTTTGGGAGGAAAAAAAGACATCTCGACGACTGCAAGAAGGAGATCAACATCAGCCGCCAAGGACCAACAACACAACAACTTTAATCAAAGTGGAGAGGAAGTGAAGACATTCAATGACATTTATTTTTCGTTTTTAATGCTTTCAGAAGCTGTTTCGACTTTAGGACATCTATATAAACCAAGGAGACCCTTGGTTGGAAGACATATAAAAAACACTCTAACAATCTGTTCACTAATTTCACCAACTCGTTTATCCAGCAACCAAGTTATCCTCTTCTTGTTTCAGGTACCATTCAGGCCAGAGCCAACTACGGCAGTACTATTACGGTTCCAGCTGTTGTACCCTGGGAAAAAAACGAGTTCTCGTTAATGGACTCGGAATTTGTTTTAAGGGCCCCTTGTTCAACACGATCCTTAGCTTATTTTCCTTATTCTGCTTCTACACCTTTCTTGCATAATCGTCTTAGTGAATGTCTTTCATGTTTAGATGATTATTAGGGTTGCTTGCTTTGTGCTTGTAGCTTAGTTTATGGTTTTGTGCACAAAAGCCATAGGAACTATATTAGAAAATTTAGAGGACCTAAGTATTCTTCCATTCTTGAGACCGGAAGGAGATGGTTGTCTAGAGCTTTAGGTGTTAGGTTTTGGGAGAGACCGAGAGGTGATCCTATCCTAGTTGTCTTTAGTTTCTTGCAATTCCAAGTCATAGTTAACCCAATTAGATTACCCCTTTACATCTTCGGATGTATTGTGATTAGAGAGTCCGGGAGGTGATCGAGTCATTAGAGTACCTTTACATTCTTAGTGAGGTGAGACCGGGAGGTGATCCGAGCTAGATAGCCAGTGTTTTATTCCTTAGGATTCTTTGGGGTGTGTTGGTGAGACCAGGAGGAGGTCTAGCACGTCTTAGGGTTTCTTGAGTTATCTTTAGAATCTTGTTTCTATTCAGTTTTCCATTACTGAGAGTTGTGAGTTACATGTAGGATTCTTGACCTAGGTAGTTGTCTTCCTATCCTTATATTTTCCTCATTTATCTTTGCTGTCTATTTATCTTATTTATTTTATTTTATTTTAATTAATTATTTAAAAAAATCAAAAATCAACTTTTAAACCATTTATTTTAAGTCTTTGTCGAGTCTAGTTTTATTTTCTATTAGTGTCATGTGGGTTCGATAGTCGAACTTACTTAGTCTGTACTGCATTGATAGGTACACTTGCCGGTAGTGTGGTCTAGTTTAGTTGAGTCTGTTTTATATTACTGGGTGTCAAGATTAGGTTATAGTTTTAGACCATACATAGCACATCAACATTATATATGTATAAATTTGAAAAAATATATTCAAAAATGCAATCCGATTAATCCCTAGTCGGTACCCTATCGGCTGACTAACGCCTAGTGAGTTTCACAACACTAGATATTTCATCATTACAAGTTCATAGTAATCATCTCTTAAAAGACGGACAATAGAGAAATTCAAGATTGTTAAAATTGGACCAAGGATTCATCCTAATATCCTTTTTACTTTGCATATTCTACCCAATTAAGTTTTCAAAAATATGATTTCTACTTTTCTCATACCCGTTCCAAAACCCACTAGGTTGTATCGGGTAATTACCCATCGGGTATACCCGTAGGTTTCGGGTAAACACATTAATGTTTAAAACTTACCCATCGAGTATATCCGACTAAAAACCCATCGTGTATCTATTGGGTAACCACTAACCAATTACATTTAGCATTATCACACACACACACATATATATATATGTAATAATTAAAATGTATAAATATAAAATACTTAAATCATATAAAAACACTCAAAGACATAGATAACATATATAATGCTTTTTTGGTGTTTTTTTAACAAAAGATGACAATATAGATGAACATTAGATATATATACTAGTGGAGAACCCGCGCGTTGCGGCGGGGACATGATACACATAAGGTGTTCAGGTGGTTTGTTGTATAGCCTAATACAAATATCAGGTTGTTGGAATGACTGCATCATTTTGAGTAAGCATTAATTACTATTATTTTAACCTATAATGTTTTACATGGTTTGCTATCTAGTGTTAATATTATAACTATGCTTGATAACCATTAGCCCACGAATCCACGTAGTCCATGTCCTATGAATATGGTAAGTAACTTTACATTATTCGGTTTTAACAACCCGCTTTATTTAGGGCTGATGTGTCACTATGCATAAATCTAAACAAAGAATAATTCTAAAATTTATTTAATAATAACGGTTTTACAAGAAAAACGAACGGACCTAATTAAGTGATATATAACAGTGTCGATCTAATACTTCTATAATCTAACTTGTCGATTTTACTGTTTTCACACATCTTATGATTCAACTAAGAACCTGTCGAATAAACAAAGAAAACAACAAACGAAAAAAAGCCAAAAATTATTTGATGACGAATAGAATACTAATAGTGCATTAAGATCGGTAATGATGACAAATGTAACAGTGTTAACAATTTGAAAGGCAACAAAAACAATAGTCAGCATAACAAGGTTTTGCCAACTTTAAGGTCCATAAAAACAAGTTGGATGTCTTACCTTTAATGTCATAGATTCTGGGTGGTTTTTCAAAGTTGGTCTTGATGTTAGTTATATCGTAGAGGCCGGAAGCCGCGGAGGTCGAGTGACAGACTGTGGTATGTGATTGCGGTGTTGAAACTCGGAGAAGAACATGGTTGTACGCTTCTACTTTGCATGGTTGCCGATTAACATAATGCATAGAGTCGCTTTTAAACAGAAAGCATCCAAGGTAGAGTATCTACGGGTCGAGAGGTGTGGCGAGATAGTCTAGTTTGTCTACTATTTATAACAGAAGATTAATGTCTAAGTAAAAGAATTAAACATCGTCTTAAAGTTTAGGTTGTCGTTAAGAAGATGAAGAGATACAATGGTTAAGTTTTATTTAATCTAATTAAATAATTAAATGAGAAGCACATGATTAGTCCAAGAGCTTTTAAAGTGAATAAGAGGCACACAATAATATTTAATCTAAATCACTTACAATTAAATATCTATAAGGAAAGACAAGTTTACCCTCAAAAGTTTGTTAACATATGCATTATGTGTTGTATTATAAGCAATTATATATGTACTTTATAATTTTTAAGAAGTCCTTTTAAAATGCTTTATAATATAGTATATTTAATCTAATTAAATAATTAAATGAGAAGCACATGATTAGTCCAAGAGCTTTTAAAGTGAATAAGAGGCACCCAATAATATTTAATCTAAATCACTTACAATTAAATAGCTATAAGGAAAGACGAGTTTACCCTCCAAAGTTAGTTAACATATGCATTATGTGTTGTATTATAAGCAATTATATATGTACTTTATAATTTTTAAGAAGTCCTTTTAAAATGCTTTATAATATAGTATAAATAAGGGTGCAGAACAGAACCGGTGAAAAAAAGAAGAAAAAGAAAACTTGTTGAAGTGTGTAAATATCTAATCACTAATGCTTTAATGCCATTTACTTACCATGTCATATTTTCATAAAAGAGATTTGGAAATATCTCATGCATCCATCATCAATGTACTTATTGGAAACAATCTTTATAATCATCTATGAACATGAATGATTAGAATATGTTTTTGGACATGAATGGTTAAATGTTTTTTATGTCGAGAATGATTAGTAACTATCATTGTTATTATTATAATTATCATCATAATAAAAATCTAGCATTAAAGCCCTAACCAATCAAAAGATTTGTAGGTTATATACTTATAGTACAAGTGGATAATGCAATAAGGAGTATTATGGGGAACTTTTACAAGACATAGATATGTTAAAGCATGAGTCTCTTGATATCCCATCTTAAAATTTGTGTATAATTACTATTCTAGACATGTCTCCTCCTTAATAAAATTGAGAAATTGGAGCAAGTAATAAAGATGGTCAAGTCGAGGTTATAGTAAAAAGTTCTACTGAAGAGACATTAGACATGATGGTTCCAGAAGAACCCCAGGTACCTGAAAATAAAGAGATCTCGTTATATAGTATCATGTCTACGAAATGTATGGAATCGAAATAAAATCGACGTCGTTATAAATTTTATGTAATGTAGCGCTTGAAATGAGGATCAAGATTTAAGATCTGCCTATGAATTAATACAAAGAAATCATTGGCCAAAATGGAAAGACGCAAATACGGCATAGTTGAATTCTCTACTGAAAAGGAAAGTTTTGGACCAATAGTCCATACAACAAAAGTTGTAAAACATATAGATACGAAAAGGTCTTTTGTGCGAATCAACATTTGAAAAGAAAATGATATAAGTTAAAAATGGTGACACAAGAATTTTGCAAAGACCCATAATTGATTATGAGGAGACACATTCTCCTGTGGTGGATACAATGATTTTCATTATGTTATTAGTCTGGTAATGCAAAGAGAGAATTGAAATGCGTCTAATAAATATCATGATTCACTTGACACTGAAAGTTTACATGAAAATACCTGATGAAGGATTTAATGTGTCAAAATCTTGTAACGTGAGTTCTCGAGAACGTTATGATCATAATAAATAGATTCAATTATGAATACGTTATGTTTGTTATACGATTGAATTGAATATAAGTGGAACTCCTCATGAGTATCCTAAAGCAACTGAGTGCTTAAAAGGTAATATGAAACATCGTAGGATGTAATTATTATGCACCAATACACCACATGTTATAAACTGAACCTGGTGATTACGATACTTCAATGTATAAGAATGGTACTATATATATATATTGGAGAAATAGATGTTATTGTTTTACCAATTGAAGAGTGAATGCACTTGCTTAATTGGTCAAGATGGAAAAGTCCTTAATGGATTGATGATGCTTGCAGCATTGCTATCAATACCTTAAGAAGTATTATGTAAAGGTAATATAATATGTATGGACTAAAATAAGGGGGTTGAGTGTTGTAAGACTCATGAGATATCCCGATAAAGAGCGACATAAGTTTGATCGTATTATCCAGTTTTTAACAAAAGTTCTCTCTTAAAAGTTCACTCACAGTTTACAGTGATAATGTCTTAGCATTATCGAGAGACTCTGTAGAACTTTTAAAAGGGGGATTTTTGAAAGTCATTGACATAATGCACTTGTTGCTTGCCTACAATTCGAGTACATGTGTAATGATATGTTTACCAATACATCAAAATATATCTTGAAAAGATGATGAGACATTTTACAGTGGAAATAACTCATACTTAAAGTGCATTAAAGGTTGTCCAATTACTTGATATGGAAAATTATTCATTTCATCTCATACCAAAGTAGAGATTTTCATTCTAGAAGTACCATAGTTAAATGCACATGGGCGTTAGTGTCTTACTAGGTATTCATGATTATTATATCTTCCACATGAACTTATTATCATAATATATAGCCTATGTCAAGCGATAAGACACCGGAATGAGTTAAAATAAATATTTCAGGTATGAGTGATATTTGATTATATTTCACTAACCCATGAAAACAAGTTTGGTTAGTCTTGTAGATGCAGGGAATATAACACATCACATTTGTTGATCTTGTGACTTTATTTACGAGAAGAGGAGACATTAGTTTTACAAACAGAGTTCAAGTTAAAGAATTGTACTTATGAGAGCAGGGTTTAAAAGTTTGGAATGAATATCATACATCAATGTTCGAATTAAAGATTTTCACGTCAAGTGATCAAGACGCAATTCATTGATTACAAAAGATTTGAGCAAATTCTACGGAGATCTACACTAGTCACTTAGAGAATAGATGTTCATATGAGGGGGAGCATTATACAAGTTGCACTCTTTTTCCCTTCACTAAGTTTTATCCCATTGGGTTTTCTTAGTAAGGTTTTTAATGAGGCAACGTTATCAGGGGGAGACAATACGCGTTTATGCATACATATTTAAAAATATATACAAGAAATTATATCGGGTATCTAATCGCGTAAACTAGTATACTTTATCAAGTAATCGGGTCGAGTAAATGGGTGTATCATCAAATACTAAACCCGTCCCAAACCCGCGAAAAGGATAAAAACTAATACCATACCCAGACCCATGCCCGGTTACCCCTCCCAAAACCTGTCCCAAATGTGTCGGGTTACGGGTTTACCCATCGAGTTCGTCTTTCATTGTCATCCCTAGCTAATTAAAGGGGTAATTTCTTTGTAACAGTTGGGAGATTCATTGGGGTTCATCATCGAATGATAGATGAACATGCTCTTCGTCTGGGCCAGAATAATTAAAATGGGCCCATATAATTTAAACCCAATTATAATATAAAAAAAAATTAGGCTCAAGCTTGAAAGCCTAGATTGTTCGGCGTTAGTGTTGTAAATCGTAAAACCTTTTTCCTTCTAAACCCTCATCTGTCCCTTAACTTCCCTTTCAAATTCTTTAGTCTTCATATATTAGGCCCACAAAATTGGTTTTTAAGTTGTGTATATTTCATTTTGTGTTGGGTTTGTTTGATAGGTTTAAATATTTAATTAATGATTTTGAGCCTTATTAGATGACTTAATGTAAAATAAATTGATCACAATAGTCCATAACCCATAAATATATATTGATAAACATAAAAAAAACTTCAGGCCTAGAGCCATCGCCCGCGCTGCCCCTATTAAAGGCCGGCCATGTTGATGAAGGTTACGAATTAAAATTTTGTAACTGAAACACAGAGTGTTTCTGTATCAAAGAAGGATTCACGCATCAAAGAGGTGGGTCGAAGAAAGGATTAACGTGAATTTGATGCAGGGGTATTTAGGGTAGAAAAAGCTTATAAAGATAATATTTCATTTGTAAAGAGCCTCTTAGACTCTCATTTTAAAATGGATGTGATTTTATTAATTTGCCCACCTTTGGTGCTTAATAATATAATAATATAGATGTATACACTACAAGAATTTCGGGCTGGTCGCCCCTAAAGGTCAATCCAATCACCAACCATCGGATCAACGAGCAGATCAACGAGCCACATTTAATCGTACTTTTAGGCTTTAGTGGCGACACCTTTAGGGGCCACAGTCGCCCCTAAAAGTCCAAAAAAAAATAAATTACCCACCCTCCTTCCTTTCCCTCTTTTCATTTCTCCTCTCACAAAACTCTCATCTGCTTGCTCTCTCTCTCACTCGATACCCTTCTCTCTCACTCAATCTCTCAATCTCAATCTCTCACACTCTTTCTTTTCTTCTTTCCCCCACCACCGACGTGACCACCCCACCACCGGCCCCCCACCACCGACGTGACCACCGGCCCTCCTCTCCCTCTGCTCTCCTCTCCCTGCTCTTGCTGTAAGTTTTTTTTTTTTCCGCTTTTGTTTTGTTTTTTTTTAGTTTTTTGTTGAAGTTTGTTTTTTTTTTAATAATAATAATATGAGTTGTAGGAAGCTCCGATCTACCAAGCCCGCTGAAGATTCGCCCCTAATACCGGTTAGTAGTCGCCCCTAATTATTATTTTTTATTATTTATGCCTTAAATTTTATATATACGTTTTTATGTGTGTAAATAGGTATGTATGTGTGTATTTAGGTATGTATTATGTTTTTTTTTCGTTTTTTCTGTTTTTTTTTTATTTTTTCCTGTTTTTATATTTTTTTTTCTTTTTTCTGTTTTTATTTTTTTATTTTTATGTATGTATGTATGTATGTATGTATGTATGTATGTATGTATGTATGTATGTATGTATGTATGTATGTATGTATGTATGTATGTATGTATGTATGTATGTATGTATGTATGTATGTATGTATGTATGTATGTATGTATGTATGTATGTATGTATGTATGTATGTATGTATGTATGTATGTATGTATGTATGTATGTATGTATGTATGTATGTATGTATGTATGTATGTATGTATGTATGTATGTATGTATGTATGTATGTATGTATGTATGTATGTATGTATGTATGTATGTATGTATGTATGTATGTATGTAGGAGTATATGTATGTATGCGTGTATGTATGTATGTATGAGTGTATGTATGAGTATATGTATATATGTATGCGTGCAGCGTGTATGTATGTATGTATGTATGTATGCGTGTATGTATGTATGTATGAGTGTATATGTATGTATGAGTGTATGTATATTATAACGCCGTTTAGTGTGTTCATAATATCATATATAGGTCATAATATCAAATCATATTTCTTGCTTTACGATTTACTATTTTTTTGCTACATGACCGTTGATAATTATGTGTGTTTATATTGTTTAGCTACACCTCATTTAGTTTGTCATAAGTTTAACTGATCTTTATAAGCTGAGCTGATTAGATTTTAACCCATGGGTAGTCTTTATGTAAGTTATTTAATTGTTAATTCAACTTGGTTGTGCTAAATGTACCTTTTCAGTTTTTTTAGGGAATGTTATTTCGACATGATTGTTTACTAAATCAATCACATCGTATCAGTCACATCGTATCTCTACTCACCTATATAATATTGTTTCCGAAACAGGTGGGACGCAGTTCCGCACAACTGTTGATACACTAACTCAAAGGGAGCCTCAGTCGATGCTTGCTGCCATGTTCAGCGGTCGCCACACTGTTTGCAAGGACTATGATACGGTAAGTATTAAGTATGTATATATACTGTGGGTTTATCTTGATGGGTTAAGTAAAGAGGGAATGGTAAGATTGGTTTTTATGTGTTCTTGAAACGAGAATGTATCATGTAAATAAGGTTCTTTATCAACAATGGTGGATTTGTCTTTGCTTTTACGGTGCTGTCTTCTAGGACTTTATGGTTTTATCTTCTTCTATTTTTGTCAGCGCTTTTGAACCCCATGTTGATTATAGCTAACTACCCAACGTAGATGAATGTCAAGGGTTTTTGAAATTTACTTTGTGGCTAGATGTCAAGTGTAGCATCAATTGATTTATTGGGTCAGTGATCGTTTTTTTCTACTATTTCAGGTAGCATTTGGTTTATATATAAGTCAGGTATTTGTTGTGTTTTTTTATCTAATATTTCCTTGTATTTTATATTTCTACAGTATATATGGTTTTGATATATTTTTTTCTTGGTTTCAAAGTTCGAAGTTCGGAACTTAATGCATGAAATTGTATGCTTTGTACCAACGCCAAACACTCCAATCATAGGTAAAGACATATTTTTTTCTAGGGTATCTCACTTTCAGACAAACATTTTATTTTTAGCTGTTCATGTAGATTCACAATTTAATATGGGAATGAGAATTTTTAGTTAATTTATATGGTTACCAATTTGGGCTAAGCATGATGGCCATGTAGTTTTTCTCTTCATTTAATTTTGAAATGAACAAAAGGGATTGTTCATTATACTTATTCAAGTGATTGTTATAAGTTTTCCTACACAGTACACACCCATTTGATCTGTTATGAATAACAACCTAAATTTACCAGTTTCATGTTAAACCTATGGTATTTGCTCTAGGTTAGCGACTATGGCATTAATCAAGTTTTGTCATATAGACTTATTGCATGGTCCGATTGTTCAGATTGTTGAGGACTTGTCATGCAGTATTGTACATCTCTTAACATATTTGTGCTTATATTTTCCACATCGTTAAATTTTAATTTTATTTATAATTAAAAGAAAGTTTTGTCATATTATTTTGTTAAAGCACCGGACCGTGTTTCGTATGGTCGAAAAGTTTACCATAATTTTTATGGAATACCAACTCGAGAGGATTGTTTACTAACATAAACGAGTATTGCATTATAAATTGTCACCCGCGCAACGCGCGAGTATCTTACTAGTTGGTATAAATGCGACTGATATGGATTATTCTTATAGTCTGTTACTTATTCTATGTTTTCTTTCTTGCAGTATGAGCTACCATTTTACTACCCGGGACAAGTAAGTTGTTCTGTACACTTATGATTCCTGTTATGCTAGGATGATTTTAGTGTTTTTTATTTAGGATTTATGTCTCATTATTGGTTGTGAAAAATAACTGTTTAGAGAATCAGAAATTAGTTTGTATACCATTTCAAAGTTGTTTTGCTTTATGAATATACAGCCATGTTTATGTATGCTGACCCAACCCACTATGACCGTTTTATGATTTTGCCTGTTTTTAGTCGATGCCCAACACGTCTAACCCATTTTGCTACCACATGATGCAACTTCTTAGCCTAACTTTAAGCTTTGGCCATCGCAGGTGGGTGCCCATTAAACGTAATGATTGGTTTTGGATTCGACATCATATAAAAGTTGGTATGCATGTCATTGTTGAAATCTTGGTGAGTTTTCGTTATTTAAATGCTTAAAATTTTAATCATTTAATTGCATGTGGAAATAGTGAGTTATGCATTCTGTTTTCAACATTGGTGTATATTGCAGGCAAAGCGAGATCCTTACCGTTACCGATTTCCTATTGAGATGAAGACGAAGACGTTTTGGCGTTTTTGGTATGTTTACTTAGTTTTGTTGGTATACTTGATTGTAAATATTTGTATGTTTGTTTAGACGAATGTTGGTATGTTTATATATATGTAATGTTGGTATGTTTGGTTAATTTGTTTTGTTATTATTTCGTTTGATTGTGCATGTGGACAAAGCAAAAAAAAAAAGAGACCTTTAGGGGCGACCCGTCGCCCCTAAAGGTCTTGCCCAGATTGCACAGGATTTTGCGTCGCCCCTAAAGCTCCTAATGCCCTAATAATAGGGCATTAGGGGCGACATGCGTCGCCCCTAAAGCTCCAGTTTGTTGTAGTGATAATAATAATCGACTTTGATCGATAGTAATTTTGACATTTTTTAAAGTTTCAATCATACACCAAATACTATGAATAACATATATTTTAACTCTATAATTTATAATAATTACTAATTTATGTGAATATAACTTTGACATTTCCTTTAAGTTTCAGTTACACAACTTATAATATAAATAATATTTTCAACTGATATAAATAAGTTATTATGATGACTATCTACATTCCAACTCCCATCTCTTCATATGCTTTGTATTAATGTAAGAGCCTTATAAATAGAGGCTTCATGTAATTATTATGTTACACACTCAATGAATAAGACATCTTTATTCTATCTTCCTCTAATCTTTCATAGTTCTTGTACTTTGTATGTTGGTTGCTAGTAGGTCGTTGTTCTACAACACGTTATCAGCACGAATTGCTTTTGGAGTGGATCATATTATGGTAAGGTTTACATTTTCATGTTTCTTCAGAAGATGACTATTAATCACTAACATGTTCTTGAAGACTATTCAACGTAAAAATTTTGCATATCTATATATATATATATATATATATATATATATATATAAAGCTAGGTTACATTAGAAGATTTCATAAAATTATTAAAAGTATATAAAAGGCATATAGTGTTTATTCACCTTATTTTTTTTAATTAAAAAAAAGGTGTTATTGCTTTTAGGATGAAAACCGATTGCTAATCTCTAATCCAAATTCTGTAGAAACTCACGTGCGACGTACTTTCCTTTTTTTTTAAAAAAAAAAATCATCGCCCAAATTTTGGACTGAGTGAAATATGTCTAGAAATCAACAATTCTACAAGCTCTACTGTTATTACTTTTTAATTTATCATTTATCTTTATTTAATTGTTACTCATTAATTAGTAGTTAGTTTAAATAGTTCAAAATGTTTTATCATTATTATTAGACGATTAATTTTATCATTTAAGTTTCATAACTCTTATGAATTACATTAATAGAGTGACCGTCCACATGCTTAAACCTCTCATTCATTATTCTTATATTAAAGTAGAGGCCTATAAATAGAGCCATTGTATCTTACATTGAGACATCAATAAGAAACTATTTCCCAATTCTCCTTTTTGTTCTTTATTGACAATCACATAATAGATGGGTAGCATATAACTGTTTTATATTATGGTATCTAAAATGTTAAAATTGTATATAAATTCTATGGATATTTATGAATGATAAATTCATGCCTTATTTTTTGATATTTGAAATGTTTGTAATGAAAAGGCTATATCGTGATAAACTAATACATAAATTATATGTTTTTCTTTATGATGAAACACTTTATTTCACAAAGATTGTACCATAACTTGTTTTATTTGGTAACATGTTATAACATCATATGTTGGATTATGTATACAATTGACTATTTTGTATTTTATATGCTATCATTTACTTAGCATTGAACAAAACAAATAAAAAAAAAGTTATGGTTTATTATCACTCTCATGAAAGATTTACATTTGACATCCAAAGTGACATACACCTTGAATCTCATTATCATGTTATAAAAGGCCGTAAGATGTTGGGCCTATAATATTATATGACTTGAACATATAATTACTTCTCCATGGATGTTATGTGAAGAAAAGTTTATATATGACGGAAATTGGATAAAACAAATTTTGTTTGTTTGTCAAACCTCAAATAGTTCTTGAAGTAACAATGTCATTAAAATTGGGTGAGAGGTTTGAAGTGACTTTATATCCGTCCAAAAAGGAATGAATATCCATGAATGTTTTCGGATTCTATCTCATTCCTTGAAGTGAAGGTGATGAAAAATGATCGGTATAAAGGTTAAAGATCATGTACATTACTAAGGAAGTTGTAATGATTCCACCATGAAAGTTTTGTGGTTATAATCCATTCCCTGAAGTGAATGCGATGCTATAATAAAATCACGATTATGGCAATTATGAAAATTGTTATGTTGCTCATGTTAATGAGATCAGCTTTGTTAATAATATGATGATTACAAAATGATCATTATAGAAGTTATGATCATAGTAAATGAGAAGGTTGTAATGATCATCATGTTCATAACAAGATCAGCCCTGTTAATACTGAATGAGGAAATTGTAATGATCATCATGTGGATAATAAGATCAACGATGTTAATATTGAAATCGACCACAAGAAGTGGCACACTAAGGAAGTAATTATAAGAGAATAAGATATATTATTCTCTCATATTTCTTGTCGTGTATTAGACAAGAAAGAGTGTAACATGTCTAATAATTTGTCACATATGAGATGTGCTCATGAAGTAACCATATCATTAAGAGAGTATGAAAAGTTTGAAATCATCTCATATTCTTGTGATCGAGTAAATAATGAAAAGTTATGAAGCTTGTTTCGCTTATACTCCATTCCCTAAAGTGAATGTGACTACATATTGATCATTGCAAAGGTAATGATCATGGACACCATTTGGAATTGTATTGATGGTCATGTTAATAATGAGATGACGGTTTGAAGATTTCATACATACTCTCATATCTTACGTTTGTATTACATACGTGCAAGTAATACATATTTGACCATAAACTAGAAGTTTAGTTTGTGGATCATAATTATTTAATTTGTTGGCATGACCGGTAAGACCACACCGAGTCGATGATGATGTGAACATAATGAAGAACTTAAAGATTCTTCCATCTGATACAAAGCATGTAATGTTTGCTCTTAAGAAAAATTATATAATTTGGAATTGATTAAAGGATACGCATATCCTAACATGATACCATTTAGTATTTAAAATCGATGCATTGTCTATATGGTTATCAAGTTTGCAACCTGAAGTTTGCTTGATTTATGACTTAGCTAATAAGATAGCAAGCATATTATTCTAGATTGGCATATTTAATCAATTCCCAAGATAATAATGATCATTGGAATAAGTGTTGAACTTCATATAGCTTATGTTCATAAAAATATTGCTTTCATTGAGATGATCACTAAAACGTTTACTATTGATTGCAATGTCAATGATCATGAAAGCAAAAGTTCATGTTTACATTTGATTTTGCATGCAGTAACATTTATTCACATCAAGCCAATACTTGGTATTAGTTTCTCCCCATTATAGTTGGTTTTTGGTCAGGAACCAAATATTGCCCATCTAAGATTTTATTGTGCGACATATATTGAAATTGATCCACCATGACGCATGGAGATGGGACCTTAAAAGGTGATTGGGAATATATGATGATGATTGGGAATATATGATGATTTATAGAGCCTTAAACAAGAGATTTATTTACATCTCAATTAATTGATATCCATCTCAATGGACTAACATTCCCAACATCAACGGGAGATAAAAGGCATTTGGAAATAGAAATGAGTTAGAATGATATATCAAAGGATAATTCATTCACAGAGATTAGCGAATTAATTACCAGACACATTAACTAACCTAAATATGAGGAATAGCTAATCAAGTCACATATACCAACTGCTATTGCTCCATTTAAGATGAGTGTCCAGGAAGGACAATCGTATATTGGCAATAAGCCTACTGCATGCCTAAAGTGTGGTGGACTAGTCGATTCCAAAGAATAAAAATCCTCAAGAAATTGGAGCAAAAGAAAGATGGTCAAGTCGAGGTTATAGTAAAAAGGTCTCCTGAAGAGACATTAGACATGATGGTTCCAGAAGAACCTCAGGTACCTGAAAATAAAGAGATCTCGTTATATAGTATCATGTCTACGAAATGTATGGAATCGAAATAAAATCGACGTCGTTATAAATTTTATGTAATGTAGCGCTTGAAATGAGGATCAAGATTTAAGATCTGCCTATGAATGAATACAAAGAGATGATTGGCCAAAATGGAAAGACGCAAATACGACATAGTTGAATTCTCTATTGAAAAGGAAAGTTTTGGACCAGTAGTCCATACAACAAAAGTTGTAAAACATATAGACACGAAAAGGTCTTTTGTGCGAATAAACATTTGAAAAGAAAATGATATATGGTAAAATTGGTGGCACAAGAATTTCACAAAGACCCGTAGTTGATTATGAGGAGACACATTCTCCAATGGTGGATGCAATGACTTTTCAATATTTTATTAGTCTGGTAATGCAAAGAGAGAATTGAAATGCGTCTAATAAATATCATGATTTACTTGACACTGAAAGTTTACATGAAAATACCTGATGAAGGATTTAATGTGTCAAAATCTTGTAACGTAAGTTCTCGGGAACATTATGATCGGAATAAATAGATTCAATTCTGAATATGTTATGTTTGTTATATGATTGAATTGAATATAAGTGGAACTCCTCATGAGTATCCTAAAGCAACCGGGTGCTTAAAATGTAATATGAAACATCGTAGGATGTAATTATTGTGCACCAATACACCACATGTGATAAAACTGAACCTGGTGATTATGATACTTTAATGTATAAGAATGGTACAATATATATTGGAGAACTAGATGTTATTGTTCTTCCAATTGAAGAGTTAATGCACTTGCGTAATTGGTCAAGATGGAAAAGTCCTTAATGGATTAATGATGCTTGCAGCATTGATATTAATACCTTAAGAAGTATTATGTATGGACTAAAATAAGGGGGTTGAGTGTTGTAAAACTCATGAGATATCCCGATAAAGAGCAACATAAGCTTGATAGTATTATCCAGCTTTTATCAAAAGTTTTCTCTTAAAAGTTCACTTGCAGTTTACAGTGATAATGTCTGAGCATTATCGAGAGACTCTGTAGAACTTTTAAAAGGGGGATTTTGAAAGTCCTTGACCTAGTGCACTTGTTGCTTGACCTATAATTCGAGTATATATGTAATGATATGCTTACCAATCCATCAAAGTATATCTTGAAAAGATGGTGGGACATTTTACAATTGACATAGCTCATATTTAAAGTGCATTAAAGGTGGTCCAATTACTTGATATGGAAAATTATTCATTTCATCTCCTACCAAAGTAGAGATTTTCACTCTACAAGTACCATAGTTAAATATATATGTATATTAGTATATGTCTTGCTAGTTATGCATTATTATTATATCTTCCACATGAACTTATTATCATAATATGTCAAGCAAGGAGACACCCGAATGAGTTAAAACAAATACTTCAGGTATGAGCAATATTTGATTATATTTCACTAACCCATGCAAACAAGTTTGGTTAGTCTTGTAGATGCAGGGAATATAACACATCACATTTGTTGATCTTGTGACATTTATTTACGAGAGGAGGCAACATTAGTTCAAATTAAAGAATTGCACTTACGAGATGATGGACTAAAATTCTGGAATGAAGATCATACATCAACGATTCAACTTAAAGATTTTCATGTCAAGTGATCAAGAACGCAAATCATTGACTACAAAACTTCGAGCAACTTTCTTAGAAGATCGACACCATCATTCAAATGATACATATTAAAATGAGGGGGAGTATTCGACACGTTGCACCCTTTTTCCCTTAACTAAGTTTTGTCCCATTGGGTTTTCTTAGTAAGGTTTTTAATGAGGCAACATACTTGATCTAGAAGTATCAGGAAGAGTAATACGCCCTGCACTCTTTTTCCCTTAGCTGAGGTTTTGTCCCACTGGGTTTTCCTGGCAAGGTTTTTAACGAGGCAGCATCACCAAGCGTATACTACATTATTTTCTTTTATCATGTGGATAGTCAAGGGGGAGTGTTATAAATAAGTTATTATGATGACTATCCACATTCCAACTCCCATCTCTTCATATGCTTTGTATTAATGTAAGAGCCTTATAAATAGAGGCTTCATGTAATTGTTATGTTACACACTCAATGAATAAGACATCTTTATTCTATCTTCCTCTAATCTTTCATAGTTCTTGTACTTTGTATGTTGGTTGCTAGTAGGTCGTTGTTCTACAACATCAACCATATAGTTTTTTTTTTCTTGAAGGCAGTATGGTTTTTGGGGGAAGCCACCAAGGCTGATGATCCTGCATGGCAATGGCGAAGCTTGGTTCAAGAATCGGGAGGGGCCGAACTTAATTTTTTTTCGATCGGTAGTGGCAAATCGGTGGGGGCCGGACTCAACCCGGACTCGATTTACCTACGAAAATTGCAAATTTATACCACTGCGCCAAAAAACAGGGGGGCAGGGCCACCCCTGGCCCTCAACATCCTTCGCCATTGCTACACGGGCCCGATAGATCATCGCCAGGCCAGCTTTGACGGCCTGTCGGTTCAAAACAGACCGAAGGAGTAACAATGAGCCACTCATAACGAAACTCACATTCCAAAAAAAAAGTTTCTATAAACACTAAATATGACATTGCGTTAAAAAATCTTTAAATTTAGATATAATTTTTTTAAACATAGTTGTATTCAGAATTCTATTTAAAATATAGTTGTATTTGAATAATAATATAGTGAAGAACTGAGTCGGTACTAATCAACAACATCAGTTGAGAAAAACTTATAAAACTTATATCGCATTGTCAAGAAATAATACAACTATTTTACACATATAACTTATATCCCAATGTCTATAAAAATTAAATGTAACTGCGTATTACGAGCTTAACAATACTAATGCTCACACTACCAATATTATAGTTTTCAATCAACGTAAGATAAGTGTCAATGTAATTTTGGGAATATCACAACTGTAGTTTTTAGATTTTCTCTTTCGATTACCATGATAAATGCCGATACTATAAGGAAGCAAACTAATATTGACCGAATTTTCGCAACAAAAGCGCGGAATTATTTAGTAGTCAATTGTTAAGACCCAAACGCTAGATCTAATAAATTATTAAGATCCAAACAAAATGCTCTTTCACCCTTGAATTTTAATTTAATGAATTCTTGAGATGTGTCTATTATGTATTTTCTTATTTAATCTTTGGCTATTATTGCATTTTGTACTCCCTATAACAATCAAGTTTAGATTATGTATTTTCTTATTTAATCTTTTGTTATTGGTGCATTTTTCTGCTCCATTTAACGATCAAGTATAGAAAATGGTCCATTTTATAAAAATTATTTACATTTATATTAATTACTAGATTATACCCTGGGAGCGTCCCGGGTTGAAAATTTAATATGATACATTAATTTTACGTATGAAATAGACTGATGTATAACTCTAATATTAGGGTTCTAGGATTCATACACCCTGTGACGTCATATTCTGGGGTGTGACATCACATTTTGGGGTATGTGGCAGCCTTCTATTGGTAAGTGATGTGGGCCAGGGTGTATGAATCCTAAATAAGAGGTGTATGAATCCTAATTACCCTAATATTAATATCTAACCTAAAACAAATTAACAATGTACAACTCCAATGCTAACACCTAACCTAAAATAATGTACAACTTTAATGTAACTCTAATATTAACACCTATCCTAAAGAGTAAACAAATGTACAACTCTAACATACTAATATTGATACCTAACTTAAAACAACGTATAACTCTATTAACCTATTCGGCTCTGGTTGAAAAAAAAAAATTCATATTTACTGATTTGAACATAATTAGTGACATTCCTATACATGATTAATGATTTACCTGAACAGTTTGTGTTTTTTTTCCTGTATGAACAAAACCCCACAAAAAAATTTCTCCGTTTTTTATATAGCACTATGGTACTCGTTGGAAAGATAATAAAACGGTCGTTAATTTGGTGTAATTTTTTTCTTTAAAAAATCTCGTATATTAAAGATATTAACGTTTAAAAATTATGAGAGGAAACATGAGGGTGAAAAATCCAATTTTGTTTTTAAATTGTTTTTTTTTTCCTAAAAGATCTCAATGCCACATGGATGACACGTGGCAATGTCTCTATGAGTGTCATAAAATGACTTTGATTTATTATATGTATAGATATGTATAGATAGATAGAAAGATATAGATTAGTGTTTAGACGATTATCATTTAATTTTCATTCCCACTAGATATTGCCAAATCAGTAAATCATATATCAATTTAGACCAATAAAATTGTTGGATTTTGAAATCTAGAAAAGTCACAAGTTGAGTGTATGTCCAAGTTTTTAGCCCAGCCCATAATTTTGAAAATGTTCCAAATAGGCCCTTCAAGGGGTTTTGGTAGGGAATAGAGTTGAACAAATATTTTCGGTTTTCATAAATCGGTTTCGGTTTGTAATTGGTTTTGCACTCTTTTTGTATAGATTCGTACAAGATTATTTTAGCTTTTGCACCCTTAATTAGCCCAAAACATACCATTCATTGGCAACAAGGGTATGAAACTTCTACTATGTTCTTATCAATACCGAATATACAGAAGCCACCTTACATGGTGATGGACTGATGGTTACATAGGTTGAAGAGATATACAATGGAAAATACACAAGTAAATAAATACTTTTACTACCCAATCTAATATTTAAAATAGATTTACAATTTAAATTATAAACTTTACAACTTGGCACCTCAATGCACCTCCCACAAGATGGAGACTTCTGTTAGAAAATATGTGAATGGATTTTATTGAAATTATAATTTGATAAATTATAACTATTAGTAAGACCTTAATGTGATGAATTAAAGACTAAAACTCTTGAGTTTTATATCTTTGATTAGAGGTCTTTATTTCTTTTAATTAGAGATTTTATGTTACTTAATTAGAGTCTCTATGTCTCAAATTAAGTCTCTACTTAAGAAGACTTTTCATACATCCATGTTCTTATATAATGGAAGGTTTTGTGCCTCATTTAGACATGTAGAAAAGAGATTCATACACACACATATATGTAGAGAAAAAAAAATCAATCGAAGTCCGGTTATCTTTCAGGCAAGTGGGATAGTCCGCAGTGCGCGCACCGCACTGTTGAACCGATGTACCCTGGGAACAGACGACGAATCTGTTTAAGGGAATTGTGTAAACACAAGCCCGGTTACTTTTTTAAAATTCTATGATTTCATTTTCTTTAGAATTTGTTGCAACAAGTACAGAGACTATAATACATGCGAGCTTCATGTACGAAAGGCGTGCGACAATTACAATGTAAGTTTTCCAACAAACTTAAACAGATTAGTAAACAAACTTTCGTGTTCTTCCTAAGGAATTTGGGTTCGTGAAAGTTTGTATGTGCTTTCTTTTGGTACATCGAATTAGATTACATTCATGATGAGAATGCAATCTTTAATCCGAAAGATTGGTTGACAAAATGATTTTTTGATTTAATCTTCAGATTCATGGGTTTTGAGTTATGTTTAGATAAACCGGACTATTAACATTTCTAATATGTGTTTACACATTTTTTTTTAAATATTGAATTTCTAATGAAAGTATTAAAAAAGACATAATATTTGTAAGCCCATGCAAGCCGTTTGATAACGGTTTCTTTCTTGTAAGTGTATTAGAAAGATAATTTCAAAGTATTTGAAATGTTTACATTTTCTAATAGGAGTATTGGAAAATTAAAAGGTTTCGAAATATAAGGTTTTGAAACATGTATTTCTAACAAGGGTGTTAGAATCGGCAACGTTGAAAGAATAACGTGTCATGAAACAATTCTAATAAGCGTATTAGAAATTATTATTTACAAAATAGTAAGATTAATTTGTAAACTTATATGTTGATCTCTCTAACGGGCGTGTTAGAGATTGATGATTTTGTAAAGACAAAATAAGATGGTTATATTTTCTAACAAGTGTGTTAGAAAAGATTATTGTACAAAATACGCAAACGTGTTGGAAAGTTTTATTTTGGAAAAATTTGTGAAAATAAAAAAGTTATAAACTTATTTTGTTTCATTGAAGGTTTTAGTAGAAATACTAATTAAAACTCCAAGGTTGAAACTTAAAAATAATAAGAATACCCTTAAGTTGGGGTCAAATATTCTTAAATGTTTTAATGGGGTGTTTCAACTCATGGGTTTATGGAGAATTGGGTGTTTCAACCTTTCTCAACATTAAACCGGTTGGTTAAATTTGACGGTTTCTAACGAGTGAGTTTGAAACGGGTATATTTTGGAAAATCCAAAGTTAATACCATTTCTGTAAATGGTTTAATTTTCTAACCACTACTAGAAAAATACCCCTTTCTGGACGCGCATTATGCGTCATAAAAGGGTGTTTATGACGCGCAGCAAAGTGTCAAGGAAGAACATGTCAAGAAAGTTTTATTACATGCAGGCGCGTGTCATCTTTTAATGACACGCGGTTATGACACTCCTTTATGACACACTTTTTTGACACGCATTTATGACACACTTTTTAATGACAAACATTCTTGACACTCATCTACGAATTTTTTTACAGCATTTATGAGACACATGAATTTATGACACACCTTTATGACAGTCATTTCGCGTGTCATGTTTTTTTACCTAATTTTTTTTTCTGTAAAACGAATAATATCCTGGAATTATTTTTTATTTATAATTACAAAAACAATAAATTTAATAATAAAGCTGCATATATTATACCACCAAAAAACCCATTACAATTATGTCGAATTCTACCACAAAGGGTTACAAAAACATTGTATCAATACATTACATTAGTCGATTAGTAATCCTAAACATACGGATCATAACTTGAAAATGAAGGTCGAAGCATAACCCGACCATTCTTCACGAACATAATCAATATCCGCATCCGAGTAAGCCTCCACTCCTCCCCCAACCTGAGACACAATTAAATTAATAAGATGAAAGGTTAAGGGTTCGCGATGGTTTTAGTTTCAAGAAAACAAAAGTGACTAGAATTTGACTCGATCAACTTACATTGTCCAATATTCCAAGTCCGTCCGTAACGATCTCCTTCATGAATTTCATTACATAATAACCACATTCTGTGATCTCCGGCTGACACGGACACTGCACATTAAAAGAATTATATGGATAATTCATGCAAGTAAAAAAGAATGCACCCTACAAATAGTACCAACTAAATAAATAGTTAGGAGCATCTATATGCGCGCATCTATATTCAGATCAGTCCAAATAAATAGTTAGGATAATTAAGTGCTCACCTTGGTGTTCACCCTTCTCAGTTTAAACCTCTTGCCGGTACTAGTCTGAGCACTATGCACGGTCGTGGCCCTATTAAAAATAAATTATATCTTAAAGCATATTCAAATGTAACTTCCAATAAACAATTTTTTTTTCAAAGCCATCATATACGGCATTTACTTACGTATCAATAATTTGCCTTAACGGCTCGAAGACACTCCCGGGCATAAAGAATCAAGATAGTAACAAGTGGCTCCTTTCATGTCAAGCACAGCCAACACCCAATGGTTTCTACAAAAAACAAAGAGTGAATAGCCAAAACTTGTGTTAATTTTAAAGATTGAAAGTAATTTGTTTGACCTATAAAGTCAAAGGATGCATATGTCCTAATAGAAAATTGATTCTACATGGGATGTAATATCATTTTAAAGTTCAACACCATGTCTTTTTAATAAGTCAAAGGATGTTTGCAGCTAATTGTTAAGCTTCTGCAGCTGGTTAAAACCAGATCAGATCAGTATCATAAATGAAAATGCACTAAAATGAAAATGCACTAAGATGATCAGATAAGATCTATCATACCCGGGGTTGTAAGGCAATAAGATGATGTCCTTGCCATTTCTGTTTAATAAACGATCTACAACCACTCTACTTGCTTGCTCAATATTATTTTGGGATTTGGGTTTGCGGTCAGTCGGCGAGATTATAGCCGGGTTCGCAAAACAAATTCCATGATCGCGTTTTTGGCCACTCTTTATTTGAGAATCCAGTAACCTGTTAAACATACAAAAACAGAATCCATAAAATAAAATGTGTTTTACCAACGGTTATTTAGACTAAACTTAAACACTTACATAATATAAGAACTGATTACACCACCGCTCAGCTTATTCATTGTAAAAACGGCTTCAAAATCATCCCAATGTACATACGTGAAACTCTCATGCCCAAATACATCCTCATCTGTCACACCCTCAAATTTCCACCTGCGGAGTTCTACCGCGAGGCGTGTGACACACCAGGATCCAAGTCAACGGTCACAATAAACGACGTCTAAATGTAAAAACATACGTAAACAAAACCATGCATAAGTTTAAAACCAACATTCAACAGTGCGGAAGCATTTTAAAGTTTACAAAAGTCATGCATAAATAAACATAAGTTCAAAAGTTCATAATCCCAAAACATGCAGATGAGACCCTAGACGCGAGACGACTCCAGTGCGACCACGTGCGCCTATCCATATGCTGCTACCTTAGCGACCTGAGAAAACATGCTAAAAGAGTCAACATATAATGCTGGTGAGTTCACAGGTTTTAATTAAACGTTTACCGTAATTCTTCAAAAACCGTTACCATCACAGTTACTACTATGCTAATGAGAACGCCAAACCAGGCGCAGAATGAGAACGCCAACCACCGGCGCAGAATGAGAACGCCAACTACCGGCGCAGAATGAGATACTCATACGGGTGAAACCATTACTGACTAAGCCGAGTGTTACCCTTAATTTTGTAGAGACAATATGCACCCGCACGGCCTCCAGCCGTCGAGTGGGGCTTGTCAGTTCCCAATAGCGCTATCCACATTTCCCCGCCATATACCCATGTTAGTGGTTTCTAGGGATTTTCAATGAACCGTATAGTACGATAAGTGAGCCATAGTATAACGTGATAACCAGTCATAAGTCATAAAAGAGTTTGTAAGCATGTTTCTCACCCCGAAAGTAAAAACTGTAAAATATGGGGCCGTGAACTCACCTTAGGTTGCGTATTCCGTTTAAGAGTAAACCGTGTGCGTGATATGAGTAAACCGTCTATGAGATATGATAACCCCAACTATTGGCGACCTATCATAAGATATATGTCAAGTTAGACTAATAACCCATCGGGTTCATTAGTCCCTAAGTCCAGTCCATGACCATTATGTGTCCGAAAAGTATGTTTGACCGACAACCAGACTACGTAAGACAAGACTCGACATCCCATTGGTGACCCGACATTCCACGTGTTAGATAAATACAAGACAACATGCCACATATGCAATCAAACACTTAATACGCGCAACAGTTCACCTAGTCTAGCATAATGTCTGATTAACGCATAAACAGGTCCGAATACGTGTTACTAAGTTATTGGGTGAATCCCGGGGTTCCTATCATGTTCCTAGGTGTCAAATCATGTTCCGGGATGTTAAAATATACATACAGCAGCATTACACGCGATTAGGAATCAAACTAGCAATTAGGAAAAGTCAACATGTGATTAGGGCTGGTCAACAGGCGATTACAAGGCTAATCGCCTATATGTATACACGAGTAGGCTTCCCTTCAGGCGATTACACCCCTAATCGCCTATAGCATCATGCGATTAGGGTGCTACTCGCCTGTTGTAGCTGTACAATGCAATTTCGCGCGCCGAACACTCCAAATCAGATCCGAAACATGTAAAAACATCCAATAATCATTCTAACACATTAACAAACATATTCCAAGCAAAAACCCTAAGTTTTCATCATTCTAACAGTCCCGAATGCGAGCGTTTTCCCAAAATGGCAACTTAGCATGTAAACATCACATCAACATGCAAGAACTTGCCCTAAATAGCAAATATCCAGATTAAATCACATAACCACGTTGTCCGATAGCATCCTACTGTTCTAGCATCATCCTATAACAAACCCTAACATCATTCGATCAACAACATACCTCATATCATCCTTAATCATTCAAAATCCTTCAAATGGGTCAAAATATCAAGTATCAACAATACACAACCACAACCATTCAAACTCCTAGGATATCATCATACTAACTTGTATCAGCAATAAACATCATAATAACATAAGAACAACCATGATTCAATCCTAAAAATCCTATCTTTGAACATATATAACACATATAACACATGTAAAGGTGTGGGTTTGTATAAAAACGGTTTTAAATGGATTTTCAAAGATAAAAACATTTATAAGTCAGGTCTGGACGTTTAGGGAGCAAAACATAATCATTTAAAGGTTTGGGTTTGAAGAACACACCTTGAAATCAAGAGGTAATGATGGAATAAGCTTGAAAATGGTGATTTTGATGCAAAAACGAGTTCCAGAGGGTGTTTGTGTGTTGGGTTATGTTATGGGACGGCTAGGGTTGCACAAATGATGTTTTGGAGGTCAAGGGTGGTATTTATAGGCGTTTTTGGTCGTCCAGCACGTATCATGCGAGTGTGCAGGGTTATACGCGATTAGGGTGTCTAATCACATGACTGTTCATGCGATTAGCCCTACTCGCCTATAGGCATCTTCCTACTCGCCCCTATATCATGCGATTAGGCTATCCCACCAAGCCTAATCGCCTATAGCCCCACAGTTGGTGTGTTTTGCGCGTTAAACCCCGTTTTAACACATGTTAGCACATATTCACATACCGACAAGTCACATAATGATTGTAAACATATAATGCATGATAAATAACACGTTCCCGCCCGATCACCAATTCCCGGGACCCGAGACTTGCGTATGTTAAAACCCTAACGATGTGCGATTCGACTCGACCGACCATGTTATGTGTAACGTATGCGCGACTCGCTAAGGTAGACTTTCTAAGTTTTCAAAAGTTAGTTACCGAAAGTTGCCGGGTGTCACATCATCCCCCTGTTGAAAGAATTTTCGTCCCGAAAATTTCCCGAAGTCGAGGAGAGAAAACAAATAAGAAGAAAAATTTTCCGGGTCGTCACATCATCCCCCTGTTGAAAGGAATCTCGTCCCGAGATTCTTTCGGTTTCAACAGTAATGAGTGTCGACCTCTGCGCCCAAGTAGCGTTTCCCCCAACATACAACGAGTGAAGGTCATAACCCAAACGTGCCAGTAACAACCGGGAAACCACTTTCCCCAAAATGTGAGTATGAGACAGGAGACCCCCGATGAAAGCCTACTGGAGCCTACTATGATCGGTATAACTAATCCACCGGTACCGTCCAAGTAGCATCCCCAAAGGACCCTCATCGACCCAAAGAATGAGAAACGGCGACCAAACCACAAAGAAACACCCGAAATACGAACGCACAACAATGCGGATAAAAGTATGACCAAAGCGTAACAAGAGATAAGAGAGAATACGTACGGGTAACAGTGTCTGGGTCCACCTGGTTCTCCCTAGTACCAATGACATCGTCACGAGCAGCTTGACCGCCACCTTCATTGTTTCCACCTCCGCCTACGGCCCTAGCTTCAGCTTGATTCAACTCTGGGCAGTCCTTCTTATGATGTCCCGGTTGACCACAATGAAAACACCAACCACTCTGCTCTGACTTAGGGCAGGTACGCTTGACATGTCCCAACTTGCCACAATTAAGGCAACCCTGATTTCTCCGTCGAACGGGAGCAGCCATGCTAGTCCGAACCGGCCGAAGAGTCGCCCTACAATCCTTAGCTAGATGACCATTCCGGTGGCAACGATTACAACGAAACGTATCACAATTCCCAACATGATGGTACCCACACTGGTTGCACTTGGGGTTCTTCCCCACATACCTACTCCGCTTCTGCCCTGAATCTGACCCTGAAGCTTCAAGCCTCCTCACCTGTTGAGGCTGAACTGATGCTGACCTCTCTCCAACATTATCCCATTTCCTTTTGTTGTTCTCACTCGCACCAAAGATATGGGGATCGCGTTCCATGAACACCTTGAAAGTACACACCTGCTGACCGAGAGGGGGCGGCGGTGGAGGGGGTTGTTGATTGTCGACGTTCCCACCTAGGCCATGTTGAGCGAACTGGAAGGTAGCAAGAGCAATGGACACCTGTTGCTGGATCAAATTGTTCAGCTCTTCTCGGGTTATGCTGATGTTTTCCCGACCCTCGCCACTATTACGAACACCACGATCACCAGACATCTTCTGCCGAAAACATGAGACGAGACACTCAGTACCGCAAACAAACCAAGCTACAAGTAACCAAACGAACTCAGAATGCGGTTCCAGCATGACCGTTAGTCCGAACACAAAGTCCACCAAGATTTTCATGCATTTCGATTTGTGATTTCGTGTGCACCCGAAATAACAAATCGCTCTACATGGTCCCCTAGGCGTGCTCCGAGCTAGAACTTCAAGTCACCCGATAACCACATCCCAGAATGATATAACTAACTCAAGGATCGATAAATAAGTCCCCTCGGCTGTAACCCAGAGGAGGAAATAAAGTGAAGCTAAAAATAGCCAAGAATGAGATAAGTAATGTGACACTGTATGGTAAGGAGACCGACACCCCGACAAGGTTAGTATGTTTGCCCAAAAGGCACGACTCAAATGTATGTGACCGTCTAGTGTGTGTGACTCGGCTATAGTCTAGACTCTACATGCAGTCCTAGTTCACTATAACCATTGGCTCTGATACCAATCTGTCACACCCTCAAATTTCCACCTGCGGAGTTCTACCGCGAGGCGTGTGACACACCAGGATCCAAGTCAACGGTCACAATAAACGACGTCTAAATGTAAAAACATACGTAAACAAAACCATGCATAAGTTTAAAACCAACATTCAACAGTGCGGAAGCATTTTAAAGTTTACAAAAGTCATGCATAAATAAACATAAGTTCAAAAGTTCATAATCCCAAAACATGCAGATGAGACCCTAGACGCGAGACGACTCCAGTGCGACCACGTGCGCCTATCCATATGCTGCTACCTTAGCGACCTGAGAAAACATGCTAAAAGAGTCAACATATAATGCTGGTGAGTTCACAGGTTTTAATTAAACGTTTACCGTAATTCTTCAAAAACCGTTACCATCACAGTTACTACTATGCTAATGAGAACGCCAAACCAGGCGCAGAATGAGAACGCCAACCACCGGCGCAGAATGAGAACGCCAACTACCGGCGCAGAATGAGATACTCATACGGGTGAAACCATTACTGACTAAGCCGAGTGTTACCCTTAATTTTGTAGAGACAATATGCACCCGCACGGCCTCCAGCCGTCGAGTGGGGCTTGTCAGTTCCCAATAGCGCTATCCACATTTCCCCGCCATATACCCATGTTAGTGGTTTCTAGGGATTTTCAATGAACCGTATAGTACGATAAGTGAGCCATAGTATAACGTGATAACCAGTCATAAGTCATAAAAGAGTTTGTAAGCATGTTTCTCACCCCGAAAGTAAAAACTGTAAAATATGGGGCCGTGAACTCACCTTAGGTTGCGTATTCCGTTTAAGAGTAAACCGTGTGCGTGATATGAGTAAACCGTCTATGAGATATGATAACCCCAACTATTGGCGACCTATCATAAGATATATGTCAAGTTAGACTAATAACCCATCGGGTTCATTAGTCCCTAAGTCCAGTCCATGACCATTATGTGTCCGAAAAGTATGTTTGACCGACAACCAGACTACGTAAGACAAGACTCGACATCCCATTGGTGACCCGACATTCCACGTGTTAGATAAATACAAGACAACATGCCACATATGCAATCAAACACTTAATACGCGCAACAGTTCACCTAGTCTAGCATAATGTCTGATTAACGCATAAACAGGTCCGAATACGTGTTACTAAGTTATTGGGTGAATCCCGGGGTTCCTATCATGTTCCTAGGTGTCAAATCATGTTCCGGGATGTTAAAATATACATACAGCAGCATTACACGCGATTAGGAATCAAACTAGCAATTAGGAAAAGTCAACATGTGATTAGGGCTGGTCAACAGGCGATTACAAGGCTAATCGCCTATATGTATACACGAGTAGGCTTCCCTTCAGGCGATTACACCCCTAATCGCCTATAGCATCATGCGATTAGGGTGCTACTCGCCTGTTGTAGCTGTACAATGCAATTTCGCGCGCCGAACACTCCAAATCAGATCCGAAACATGTAAAAACATCCAATAATCATTCTAACACATTAACAAACATATTCCAAGCAAAACCCCTAAGTTTTCATCATTCTAACAGTCCCGAATGCGAGCGTTTTCCCAAAATGGCAACTTAGCATGTAAACATCACATCAACATGCAAGAACTTGCCCTAAATAGCAAATATCCAGATTAAATCACATAACCACGTTGTCCGATAGCATCCTACTGTTCTAGCATCATCCTATAACAAACCCTAACATCATTCGATCAACAACATACCTCATATCATCCTTAATCATTCAAAATCCTTCAAATGGGTCAAAATATCAAGTATCAACAATACACAACCACAACCATTCAAACTCCTAGGATATCATCATACTAACTTGTATCAGCAATAAACATCATAATAACATAAGAACAACCATGATTCAATCCTAAAAATCCTATCTTTGAACATATATAACACATATAACACATGTAAAGGTGTGGGTTTGTATAAAAACGGTTTTAAATGGATTTTCAAAGATAAAAACATTTATAAGTCAGGTCTGGACGTTTAGGGAGCAAAACATAATCATTTAAAGGTTTGGGTTTGAAGAACACACCTTGAAATCAAGAGGTAATGATGGAATAAGCTTGAAAATGGTGATTTTGATGCAAAAACGAGTTCCAGAGGGTGTTTGTGTGTTGGGTTATGTTATGGGACGGCTAGGGTTGCACAAATGATGTTTTGGAGGTCAAGGGTGGTATTTATAGGCGTTTTTGGTCGTCCAGCACGTATCATGCGAGTGTGCAGGGTTATACGCGATTAGGGTGTCTAATCGCATGACTGTTCATGCGATTAGCCCTACTCGCCTATAGGCATCTTCCTACTCGCCCCTATATCATGCGATTAGGCTATCCCACCAAGCCTAATCGCCTATAGCCCCACAGTTGGTGTGTTTTGCGCGTTAAACCCCGTTTTAACACATGTTAGCACATATTCACATACCGACAAGTCACATAATGATTGTAAACATATAATGCATGATAAATAACACGTTCCCGCCCGATCACCAATTCCCGGGACCCGAGACTTGCGTATGTTAAAACCCTAACGATGTGCGATTCGACTCGACCGACCATGTTATGTGTAACGTATGCGCGACTCGCTAAGGTAGACTTTCTAAGTTTTCAAAAGTTAGTTACCGAAAGTTGCCGGGTGTCACATCATCCAACGGCAGTCTCAAAGACTCCACATTTTTAAGTTGTCCATCAATTACGTGGGCAGCCATCAATAAAGTCCCACTTGTATCCATTCTAACCCTTTGATTCCTTTGTGCTCTAGTCATCCTTCTTTTTCCTACATTCTCAACAACTTGCATTTTGCCTTCTATTTGTTTCTTGCTTTCTCTTTTTTCATCTTCTATTTTGTATTCCTCATCAAGTTCTTTTTCATCTTCTTTTTTGTTTTCCTCATCATCTTTCCTGGGCCGTTTCTTAATTTCTATTTCTTTTCTCGTTTTGTCAGTTGGTTTTTTCTTTGGTTTCGCCACCGCTTTTTCCTGTAAATATATATAAATAACTTAGACATTGTGTATATATGTATTTAAAATAAGTAAATATTATTACCAAGTCAGAGCAACGAATGACAAGATCACTCGGCCAACTTAGTACGTGCCCAACAGCATCTGCAACCGTCTCAACAAACTCCTCAACAAGTGGATTAGGTACTTCGGCTTCTTTTTGTAAAGCTATTTCAACTTTCACTTCAACATTCTCCTCTTTATATGTATCCTTCATTATGATTCCTTTGGCGACAATATTTGAACGCACGTCAACCGCCAGATAACACACATTATCCTACAAATATATATAAATTATAAAGAATTCTTTCTTAGAAATAACATAGAAACTATTTAAAAAACACTTGAACATAGATACTTACAACTGGTTCTTCAAATGAGTGGTCTTTAAAATCTTCATTGCCCCACATTTGGCAACTTCCGGCTTCAGACACATTATTCATACCCGTTCTCATTTTATCCAACTCGTCTTCAAGTTTATTGAACCGTTCTTCATACTTCTTCTTCTCATTCTCCATGTAATGTTTAACAGTCTTGGGTAGGTAAAAATACTGATGTGGCCTTACAAATCTACCCATTCCACGCACATGCCCCCGTTGTTCCTTAGTACCTAGGGCCTGTGTAAGCACATCATTTGTACCGCATGTGACCTCTCCAGAACCTTCATCATTTAGCATCTTGTCCTACAATGTGAAACCAATTCATGAAACATTTAGTAGCAATATATACTAAGCTGATAAACTGATCTATTACCCTCATATCGGCCAAGAAACACATCAAAAAATTCAAATTGAATGTGAGAAAAAAACTTACAATTTTATCAACTACTACTTGGACATGTTTGTCGAAACCTCTTGATTTTCGCTCTCTTGCTTTTTTCCACAACATTGCCTTATCAATCTCCTCTTCTGTCTTCCCAGTTTCTGCCATCTATATAATCAAGAATAACAAAAGTGAGTTAACAAAAATTTCAACAAGTAAAGTATTCAATTAATTTAATTCATACCAGCTCAGCTTGAAGTCTGGCATATCCTTTTCGGCTCAAATGATGATTGTATATATTAAGTGCACGAACTTCCTTAGCTTTTTTACTTTTCTCCTGGATTAGAAACACACACCATTACATGACCCATTTGACTTTGAAAAGTCAAACTGCATGACCCATTTGACTTTCAAAAGTCAAACTGCATGACCCATTTGACTTTGAAACAGTCAAACTACATGACCCATTTGACTTTGAACTTGCAAGCAGCAGCTGCTGTCCGGCTAGGACCAGCAGTGCGGCTAGGACCAGCAGTGCGGCTAGGACCAGCAGCGTAAAAATGTATTTTTTGAAATCACTTCTAGAAAATTAACATAAAAAATGAGCAATTTACATTATGTACTGGTATTCAGGTCTTGAAATTTTGAAATCACTTAAATAAGTCACTCAGCTTTACAAAAAATAATCACTTCGTAAAAATGTATTTTTTGTAGCCATTGTCACTAACTCACCAAGTACTAAGGCTGTGGGAGGTGTGGGTTGGCACCAGCCCTCCGGATAGAGGCTTTTGATTGATGGTCAACCCTGCCAACGCAAACCCACCCTTGCCACTCGTTAAGTCAACCACAAACCCATATTTGGCTCCCCCGGGGCGGTGTGCCAGGCGTTAACAAGCTGATGTGAAAGGGGACGCCAATCCACACCATCCAGCCTAAGTAGCAAGTACAATAGCTAAAAATGTGTTTACTCAAAGTGGCCATCTATGTACAATGTGTTACATTTTGATGATTATAGCCCTATATACATATACACATGTACTTCAGTATGTATGTATGATAATTTAAATATAGGTTAAACTCTAAAGCACTTTACAAAGATAACCACTTCATGCTTAACACTCTCTATAATTAATATACTTAAAATAGTCATAGTGACCCAATTACAAATTTTGAACCTCATAAAGATCCAAAAATGTACATTACACAAAGTATAGAGAAGTTGAGTGACTTGCATAGCCAACTACAAAAGTTAAATAGCCCGAATCTAAACAATAAGTACATATGGTCTTGAACAATTTTATGATTTACTGTGGGCCCTTCAACGCCTATCGAATCCCAACAGTTTGAGGCACGAGACTCCCCTAAATGCACAGCAGCGCGCAGCAGGCGACTGCACAGCAGCGCACAGCCTGCACAGAACAGCGCTACTACATAGCAGCGCGCAGCAGGCGACTGCACTGGAGCGCAGGCTGCGACTTAAAATCTGCCATGGTTTTGTAGTTCTTTGCGACACAAATAATTTGCCTTAAAATCACAAAGATGTGTAACAAACCTGCCATGTTTTTGTAGTTCTTTGCGACACAAATACTTTCCATTCGCTTTTTCCCATGGACGGACGGTCTGGGGGAGGATTGAGTAGATTATTCTTCAGCTCAGGGTCATCTTTTTGTACCTCAATATGATCCTTATACAAAGTATGTTTGAAATTTCTCCACTTGGTCCCAATTGATTGTAAAGTTTGAATCCGGCACTTTGGGTCAACATCATAATTTGCCTAAAACATAAAGTGTAAACAATATTATTTTCAACAAAAACATAAGATAATTAATTTGAAGTTAAGATTATATGTTACACTTACCAAAACGTACTGCCATATTTCTTCCTTGGTATCAGCACTAACGTCGTTCCAACTCTCATAAGTTATAGGAATCATAGATCTTGCAACCACTCCCTCAAAAGTAGAAAGTTTTGTTGACGTTTCCCCAATTGGGACACCTCAGGAATTGTAAGTAACTGGAGGTTTCCCTTTATGATTTGTTTTCTTTCTCTTCATCCATGTCGGACCTCTTTGTGATCTCTCATCTCCTTCATCATGATCCGAACCAGAATTCGGTTCCATGTCAGAAAAAGTCTCCTGTTTCAACATTATCAGATCATAAATTAAGTAATAAAAAACAAATTCCATGTAGTTTGTTATCTTCAACATGATCAGAATTAAAGACATACAAGAATATAAAAAAAAACACAACATGATCAGAAAACAAATTAAGTAATAATACACAAATTTCATCATCAAGGTTTACTAAAAACACAAAAACTAAAGTTTAAATTAATATGCCCTCTCCATCCATACGCCTACACGAAAAATCATCATCAAGGTCTACTAAGGCGGAGTCTTGTGTAACATCACCAGCAACATCAAATTCCAACATATCCTCAGTTTCATTACTTGCTCCATACTTGTACATCTTATGTGGTGTGAAGCCAACAACACACAAATTATCATCTTGTTGATCTTGAACATAAAAAACTTGTCTGGCTTGACTAGCTAATATGAAGCGTTCAGAATGGTGACCAAGCCTGTTGAAGTTTACCACGGTGAATCCAAAATCATCATTTTTTACTCCACGACTATCAGCCCAATCACACATGAAAACAGGAACGGTAAACATGCGATAATCAAGATCCCATATCTTCTTTATACGGCCAAAGTAAGTAACAGCGCCATACACGGGACTGATGTCTTTTGCACTAGCAATCTGCATAGCATGTGCAACTAGAGATACTCCACTACATTGAGTTGTTTTAGATTCGTCTCGAGTTGTTGTATGGAACTGATACTCATTTATGGCGAAACCGCTATATTTATTAACAACAAAAGTAGGCCCTTTGGCCAACCAACGAACATTGTCACAGATACTTTCTCCGCTAGCCAAATGTTTTTCAACCTATTGGAAAAAGAATTAATGTAAAATGTTACTAAAAATAATATGGTAATTCTAACAAACTTCTTTTAAAAAATAGACCTCGTTCTTAAGCCAGCTAATAAATGTTCGATTGTGTTGGTTTTGCAACCATGTACTATTTCGAGAGGCGCGAGGGTTGAGATCCTTCAATTCCAACATATGCTGCCTGAAGTATATATTGTAGATATTAGTAGAAGCTTTATGTATTACATACAATACAAAAAGTATATAGTTTTATGCGATTCTCACTCTATATACGGCTCCACAACAGCGCTGTTTCTTAATACATAAAGATGAGCTTGATCACGTAACTGAGCATCCACAACCTCCCTTGTAGCCCCCGATAAAGGCCTGCCGTGCGGATTGTTTCATCAACACGTTCATAAGGATTGCCAATTGATTTCATGTTTTTTAAGTAACCCGAGCAAAATTCTGAGGCTTCCTCTGCCACATAACATTCTACAATGCAACCCTCAGGTCGATAATGATTTCGTACATACCCTTTAAGTGTTTTCATGTATCTCTCAAATGGGTACATCCACCTAAAATGAACCGGGCCACATAACCTCACTTCTCTAACTAAATGCACCATCAAGTGAATCATGACATCAAAGAACGAAGGAGGAAAATACTTCTCTAACAAACACAAAGTTAATACGATGTCACTTTGCAACTTGCTTAGCTTGCTAACATCGACAACTTTACTACACAACTTATTGAAAAAATGACACAAGCTTATGATTGCTTTCCTCACTTTCTCGTGTAACACCCCCTTGATTGCAAAAGGAAGAAGTTGTAGCATCAGTACATGACAGTCATTAGACTTCAAACCATTCATCTTGGAAACATCATCGGACACGAGATTCTTAAAATTGGAAGAATAGCCGTCAGGTACTTTTATGTTAGACAATGTATTATAAAATAGATGTTTCTCCGCGGTATTCAACGTGTAGCATGCAGGAGGAAGCAAAAGGCGTTTTCCTTTTTGTTGAGGTTGTAGTTCAGGCTTAATACCTAAATCCTCAAGATCTTGTCTTGCATTTAACCCATCCTTCGTCTTGTGAGGCAAATTCAACAATGTCCCATAAACAATCTCGCACACATTTTTTTCTATGTGCATAACATCTAGTTGATGACGAACAAGCAACTTCTTCCAATATTCAAGTTCAAAAAAAAATTGATTTTTTATGCCAAAATTTAGCTCTCTCATCAATACTATCTTTTTCCTTCTTTGATGTTTTCTTCTCTGGTGTTTCCATCTTTGACTTTTCCATCTTTGACTTTCTTTTCTTTGACTTGCTTATCTTTAACTTTACCTTCTTTGACTTTTTTTTCTTACCCCATATAGTCTTAAACCCCTCCAGACGATTGTAAAGTTCTTCACTTGATAATGGTTTTTTTATAGCCTCATTCTCTTGTAGATTATTGAAATCTTTTTTCCTTTTACGAAAAGGATGATTAATCGGCAGAAATCTTCTATGCCCGAGAAAACATACCTTTTTCGACTTTGGCAACCATTGTGAACATGTATTCTCTGAACATATTGGACAAGCATAATAACCTTTGGTAACACACCCTGAAAGATTACCATATGCGGGAAAGTCATTTATAGTCCAAAGTAATACTGCTCTTAGATTGAAGTATTCCTTCTTATAGGCATCAAATGTCTCAACGCCAGTTTCCCACAAGATTTTTAGATCTTCTATCAATGGTGCCAAGTAGACATCAATATTGTTACCAGGTTGGCTTGGTCTGGATATCAATAAGGTCAACATCATGAATCTTCTTGACATGCACAAATGAGAGGGTAGATTATAGGTTATTAGGATAACCGGCCAACAACTATATTTGGAACTTAATGACTTGTGAGGATTGATACCATCAGCCGATAAGGCTAATCTAAGATTTGGATTCTCTTTTCCGAATTCTTTCCACGTGTGATCAACAAGCTTCCAAGAGGGAGAATCGCGAGGATGGGTTAGCTTACCATTATTGGCCCAACCTTGTGCATGCCAAGTTAAGTCATGTGCAATTTCCGGTGAGGAAAACATTCTTTTAAATCTAGGAATTGGAGGAAAGTACCACAAAACTTTTGAAGGCACGTCTTTTGTATTCTTCTTCCAACGAGATGTGCCACAAGTTGGACACTTAGAAGCATCCTTGTGATCTTTCCAGAATAGAACACAATCGTTTTCACATGCATGAATCTTTTCATATTGTAGACCTACTACTTTTAGAAACTTCTTGGCCTCATATATCGAGCTAGGAATTGTATTGTTGGATGGTAAGATATCTTTTAGGACACCCAACAAAGCATCAAAACTAGCATCGGACCAGCCAAATTGACCCTTTAAATGTTGGAATTTCAATAATCCACTAAGTGCATTATGCTTTGACTCTAGATAAAGTGGCTTATCACATTCTTCAAGAAGTAATTTCAGTGATTCGGGTTCTTCCTCTACATACGTGAAGGCATCATGTAGCATTTCCTTTGTATGATCAAAGTCATCAGGTCTACATTTATTAGGGAAGCTAGAATCACGGTTGGGAAGTGATTCTCCGTGGAAAGACCAAACCTTATAATTTTCGTGGAAACCGCGGGCAAACAAATGATAACGCACATTATCAATTGACTCGTAACGAAAATTGATACAATCTACACAAGGACATGGAATAACATCTGATTTTGGATAATTAGATTGTGCAAACTCTAAAAAAGCATTTACTCCTTCTTCATATTCATTTGATAATCTATGAGACGAAATCCATGATTTATCCATGACCTTTTGTTAGTAGATCTAGACAAACATAAATAAAGGATAAATAAAACATAAATAAAATAGTAAAATAGAAACATGCACTTTTATATTGGTTTTCACTTCTAAATACTAAAAAAAAACCTTACAAAATCTAATATGTGGGGGACACAAGGGACCACATAATTAAAAAACAACAAACATCAAACAAAACTAAGATGTTGTCATGCACAATATTTTATCATTTTCATCAGTTTTACACCAACAAGTAGATTTTTAGCCACATAATTAAAAAAACAACAAACAAAACTAAGATCTTAAAAAGCTTATTTTTTCTTTTGTATCTTCTATCATATGCA
Organism: Ambrosia x helenae; assembly: GCA_030844895.1. Classification (NCBI taxonomy): domain Eukaryota; kingdom Viridiplantae; phylum Streptophyta; class Magnoliopsida; order Asterales; family Asteraceae; genus Ambrosia; species Ambrosia x helenae. The sequence continues at coordinate 34,260,286 of CM061224.1, read as the reverse complement.
TTCAATACACAACAAACAAAACAACAAGTGACGAGCTAGGGTTCGACTGAACTTACTGAAATGAGGAGCTAGGTTCGATTGCTGAAGTGAGGAGCTAGGGTTCGATTGCTTGTTACTGAAGCGGGTCTGACATTGTAAATGATGGCTGATTAGTATCACATTTCAACAATAAACCATAATAATTGAGGAAGATAAACTGTAGGTGCATATGTGCGACTAATGCTTTGGATTGGATAAATCATATGTTTTGTTTCTTGTCGTTGGTGCGAAGGAAAGATTTTGATGGTGCGAAGGAGAGTTTTCAAGGGTGCGAAGGAAGCTTTTGGGCGAATGAAGAATGTTTATTATAGAGTTTGGTTCGACCACTCAAAGTGGGCGAACCTGCACATTCGCACGAACAAAGTGGGCGAATGTGCAGTCTATAAATAGGCAAACTCAGTTTTTGCAGCTAACTTTGAGTCATTTATTTCCCGCCACTTTCTGAATTCTCTCTGTAACTTTTTATAAACTTGTTTTGCGTCGAGTCCTTGATTGTAATTACTTTTCTACGTGTATTCAAGTTTGATTATTAATGAAAACGTTTGAAAATGATGATTTGTGTGTGTTTATCTGATTAGTTATCATTTTGTGCTGGTTTTGGGGATTCCGCACCCAAAACTAAATTGTTTGATTGTCTTTGTAGCTTACCGATCCTTTCACGTTCATAAAAAGTGGTATCAGAGCCATTCTGAATCAAACAACCAAAATTGATAGTTTCTCAGTTGATTTTGACCCAAATTTGATCAAAAATTTTCTGTTTTAAGTGAACAAACTGAAATGATGTGTTTTTGATTGATTTCACCTTGATTTTGAGTTTGAATTGGATAATTCACTTTATTAAAGTTGTTCCAAATCTTATTCGATTCAAAACCTGATAAAGATCATCAAAATCCATCAACTTTTGATAAACATGATCAAATCTAACTGATTTTCAAAGAATAACCGTTTTTGAAATCACAGGGGTCGAATGAGAGAATTCGGTCGAAAGTGGGAGTCTATTAGGTCGAAAGAGTGTTTTTGTGGTCGAAAGAGTGATTTTAGTGGTCGAAAGTGAACTTTGATTGCTTATATTTTTCATTCGTACTACTGTGTCTCATTCGTATAATCGTTCGGTCGAAGGAGAAAAGTAGAACGGTCGAAGGAAGACTAAAGCGGTCGAAGGAGATTTGATATTTGTTTTCCACATTCGTATCAGATTATTCGGTCGAAAGAGAAGATTTTTCTCATTCGCACCTCCGTTCATACGAAGGAGTATTCTGTTTTTGAAAATTTTTAATCGTTTCGTGTTTGTTTGTTTGATTGTTTGCAGGATACAATGTGGAACTTTCCAACAACCCCTAGACCAACTCAAGCACCACAACAACAACAGATTCAAGATCCGTGGACAGTAGCAGCACAAAAGACTAGTCAACCATCACAGCCGATCAATTATATGGCTATGACTAGTTCGGCACCACAACAAGTTGTTCAATCAGTACCACAACCGATTGATAACTATTGGGGAGTCGCAGCAGCAGCAGTCCATTCCCAGACAACCAACGCTATTTCTACTCTTATTCATGATCTATCTTCTGGAAGCGGCAATCTTCCACCGAAGTTAATGGACATGAAGGAGTATAACACTTGGAAGACGAAGTTTAAGATTCACGTTGAGGGACAAGGACTTGAAGGAGCAGAAGCATGGCAAATGATTGTGAAGGGTTACGTTGCTCCTATTCTAGAGAATACTGGAGAACCAATCCCTTTGGAGAATTTGGCGGATGACGAGAAGAAAACGTTTGCTATAGAGAAGAAAGCATTTTCTCAGCTATCTCAGGCGATCAACACTGATCTATTACATCAGTTTGGATCGTGCACTACATCCAAACAACTTTGGGATGTGCTGAGAAATCGTCATGATGGAAATGAGAAGACCAGGAAGCTTAGGATGGAGGAGCTTCGAAAGGAGTTTGAAAACTTCAGTTATATGGGTAATGAGACCCTAAAAGAGTTGGTTCCAAGGTACTGCCATTTGCTCACTGAATTGTCGAGCTATGAAATCAGCATTCCAATGACGGAATTAGTTGATAAATTTGCTGATGCATTACCACCCTATTGGAATCAACACATTGAAGTGTTAAAGGAGAAGGATGCTTACCAGTATTGGACTATTAATGAGTTCATCCAAAAGCTGGAAAACAAAGAGATGGAGGAAAAGAGAAAAGCTAAGAGAGCTCAGATTCCACAGAATCCTGATTTATATGTGAGTGGAACATCTAACTCTCTTTCTGCTTCAAGCACCACATCTACTGTTGCACCTCACATAGCATGTGTGTCTAACATTGTTGAACCAACAAAAGCACCCATTAACTACCTTGCTCAAACTTCATCTTACACACCATCATACACACAACAACCATATCAAACACAAAACTTTATTCCACCATTTTCACCATTACAACAAGCTGCATGCTATACTTCAAGTCAACAGCAACAACAACAACAATATCCTCAAGTGAACCAGATGCAGATTACTCAAGCACAATCAAGTCAAAACCCGATTGTGTTAGAGACATCAAACCTTAACAATGTGACTGTTGAAATTGCTCAACAGCATGTTGCTCTAGTATCTGCCATGGTTGCTTCTTACAACGGTTTGGTAGCAAGTCAAATTGGTAACAATAATCTTACCAATGAGGACTATGCTCAAATCGATAAAGAGGAAATGGAGTTGATGGACATTTAGTGGGCTTTTGCAAGCATTATGAGGAGAGCCACTGATTTCATTCAGAAGACTGGCAGGACTGATCTCTCAACCTCTCCCAATACCACATACGGATTCAACAAAGCAAAGGTTACTTGCTTTAACTGTGGTGAAAAGGGACATTTTAAAAGGGAGTGCACACAACCAGCACAACAAGGTAACCGAAATCCTTTCAATTCTTCATACCAAAACCGACAAAACCAAAACCAGAATCAAGTGTCTTACAACAGTCCAAACATATCAAGCTTTCAACCACAAAATCAAAACACTTACCAGAACCGTCAACAAAACAACAACACCAGACAATCCACAACACAAAACCAACCTCAACAAAACCCAAACCGAACTATTGTTCCTATTTCTACACCTAACACACAAAACCAAAACCAAACTGATACTCAAAACCAAGCACTTGTCATCCAAAAGGATGAAGGTTTTGACTGGACTGGTATGCAATTGGGGGTAGAGGAAATCACTGCTGGGAATGTTGCGTGTGTGGCACAGCAGATGAAGTTGGATGAGAATGAGGAAGTAGAAGAAGAGGTTGTGATTGAAAAGGTGTCAGAGTTGAAGATTGAAGAAGTGAATGATGATGTGATTGCTGAAGGTGAAGACAAGAGATCGGGGATGATTCTTGATTCTGTCACCGATGTTGGAGATCAATATGACTCAGCTTACTCGGATATGGAGAGCGAATCTGATTCAGAGACTAGTGTGAATTCACTAGATGATGATATTGACCAACTGCTAGCTGAAGCTGACTTCCTGATGACTCGCAAGTCATGTATGGTGGATGATGCATGCACCAAGATTGACTACTCCAAATTTTTTGCAGGAAAGGAAGCTCACTTTGCTCTAATGGCCATGACAGAACCTCCAAAGCCGGTAAGTTCTGAAACTCAATCTTGTGTTAAATGTGAAAAGTGTGCTGATTTTGAAAAACTGATTGATGAAAATAAGCTTCTCAAGGTTCAACTTGAGAGTGCAAAACTCAACTGTCAGATTTATCAAAAGGACTTAAAAGATTTCAACAAAGTTCTTGATGGTTATAAAAAGGATGTGTCAGAATTGAAAAAGACATTATCTATTAAACAACTTGCCATTAATAATTACATCAATGAAATGGAAAACACTAAATTAGAAATGGCAACCATCAAGTGCTTTGCGGAAAAAGTTAACAAGAAACTAGAAAGTTACAAGCACATTGCATACGTAGTTGATCATATCATTGAAGAACCCTCCCAGACGAATAGTGCAAACTATAAGTCAGTTCCATCTCCGGTGTTGTTTGAGAATCACACTTTACATGCAATACCACCGGAGACTTTAATTCATCCTGATCCCACACCAGAAAATGAGCCTAACACTTCCAGTGTCGGGGATCCATATTCTGATGTGAGACCAGTATTGGGAAATAGTGAGGGTGTGGTCGCTACTAATGATTCAGATGAAGAAGATGAATCATCTGAGACGGTTGAAAGTGATAATGATATCCCTGAGGAAAATCATATAATCACTACTGAGCCAGTCTCACCGTCTCAGATAATTCATCCAATGGCAAATGCTCATCGCAAACATGAGAGTAAGAAAAATGATAAGTTTGTTGGTAAAAGTTTTAAAAAGGAAAAGGTTAAAAAGGTTGAGAAAAACGTGAGAAAACCGGTTGAAAAGAAAGTTGAAATTAAAACTGAGAAAAATGTGATAAAACCGGTTGAGAAGAAAAATGAATTAAAATCTGAGAAAAACAATGATGTGAGCAATGAAGTGTGTGATAAACCTGTCAAAATCTTCTATCGGATGCAAGGCTCCGATAAGATTTTATCTGATGATGAGTTTCCGATTAAGTTTGTCAATTCCACAAAAATCGAAAAGATCTGGCAGGAAAGTACGATTTGGTTCCCAAAATTTGAAAGGACCAACGACATTCCTCAAGAGATTTTAGACAAAATTTATTCGGAAAAAGAAGCAAAGGTCAATGTCACACAGTTTGTTTTGCCTGTGCATAAAGAAAATAGTTTTATTGAACCGACTTACTCGAAGGACCCAGCTCCTGAGAGTTTAAGGAGACAATGCATGGTCGATCGATATCCCATTGCTAGTTTTTCCAAGTCGCCGATCAAGGAAAACTACGAGGAATACCGTGCGTGTTATAAGTGCGGGGAACGGGGACATTTACTTGCCGCCTGCCCGTACGTACGACACAAAAGGCACGAGGTGGAAATGAGGCAATATCATGAATATCCGGTTGACAATTATGGCTATCAACAGAGACGGCATTTTCCCCAACAACATTTTTATAATCAAAACAATTTTTACAACAAGGGGGAAAATCGTCCGATGACGTATGATAAGCACAACCGGATGATCACTGATAAATCTGGTAAGAAACCTCAGATGAACTCAACTGCTGATACCAAAAAGGTCACTTCTAAACCTAATGGTAAACAATCAGTTGGACCTGTCTCTGTTAAATCAGAGAAGGTAACCAAGAAGGTTGCTTTTAAGGAAGAAGTAAAGAAACCGACTGAGACTTCAAAATCTCAGATTCGGATCTTGAAAAGATCTGAGCAATCTTGGTCATCTAAGGAATCTGAAGGAGCCTCTACTTCACAGAGCAAGAAGAATGAGAAAGAGAAAGTTGTTAGTAAGGAGAAAGGGTTGAAGTAACCCAAGTTGTTTGTGATTCAAAAGATTCTTTGAAACAACCTGTTCAAAGACCCAAGACCAAACAGGCTTGGGTCCCCCGAAAGAACTAATTGATCTACTTTAAATGTGCAGGGAGCTCCAGCTGGCCCTGTTAGCAGTCTATGGATTGTTGACAGTGGAGCTTCTGGTCACATGACAGGGGACCTCGCGCTACTCTTTGACATCAAAAAAATTAATGGAGGTTATGTGGCATTTGCTGGAAATAAAGGAGGCTACATTACTATGGAGGGTAGTGTAAGCAATGGGGTCGTAACATTTGAGCGGATTTCTTATGTGAAACAAATAGACTATAATTTGCTCAGTGTTAGTCAGATTTGTGATAAACAATTTTCAGTGTATTTTGATGACAAATCCTGTTATATCTTGAAACCTGGGTTTGAGTTACCAAAAGAGTGGGTGATGCTGAAGGCACCGAGAGTTAACAACTTGTATATTCTCGACATGTCTAAAGCAATGACCACCCATGGCCAAGTCACGTGTTTCCTCTCCAAGGCTACAGAAAAAGAATCCATTATGTGGCATAGGAGAATGGGACACATCCATTTGAGAAAGATGAATCAGCTTGTGAAGAATGAACTTGTCACGGGAGTTAATGTCAAACACTTCCATCTGAATGACAAGTGTATCAGTTGCAAGAAGGGCAAGCAGCACAAACAATCCCATAGACCAAACAAAGTTAATTCTGTTGAGCTGCCACTTGAACGTTTGCATATGGATTTATTCGGTCCAGTCAGACGTAAAAGTCATGCCGGAGAGTTATACTGTCTTGTGGTGACTGATGATTATTCTAGATTTTCATGGGTAATGTGTTTGCATCAGAAAAGCGACACTTTTGACAATTTGAAGGTTCTGTTTACACGTCTGGAGAATTTATATGGTCTGAAGATCAAAAGAATCCGGAGTGACAATGGGACGGAGTTTAAAAATGCTCAGATGGAGGATCTTTGTGCAAACAAAGGAATTCATCATGAATATAGTGCTCCGTACACACCCCAACAGAACGGTGTCGCAGAGAGAAAGAACAGGACTCTTATAGAGACGACGAGAACTATGCTTGCGGATTCAAATCTTCCAGTCATGTTCTGGAACGAAGCTATTTACGCGACATGCTATACTCTTAACCGTGTTTTGACAGTGAAGAAGTTTGGCAAGACTTCTTATGAGCTGTTGAACCGTCGCAAGCCGAATCTTGAGTATCTAGAACCATTTGGTGCCCCATGTACAATGCTGAATCCTTCGGAAAAGTTTGCACCAAAGGCTGAAGAAGGTTATTTTGTTGGATATGCAACCCCATTAAAACGGGTTTTCAACAAAAGAACTAGAAAAGTCGAGGAGTGGGCTAATGTCGAAGTTCAAAGATATACACAAAATGTACAGGGTGGAGGACCAGATTGGATGTTTGATTACAAAGATTTCTTTGAATCCTTCAATCTAGATAGCATGGTTGAAGAAGCTGTACTTCGATTATACTACGAGGTCGAAAACGCTGTAACTTCACCGTTAGTGCGTCCGATCACGGTAAACCCCCAAGCAGCTTCTAATGATGCCACTGCTCCTGTATTGGAAGAAGAGGTGTTCCAAGAAGCTTCTACATCACTTAATTCATCCGAATCAGAATACGAAGACGATGATGCAACAAGTGAAGCTATTCTGGACAATGCTACAGTGACACCACCAGTGAACCCATCTACTACTGATGCGTCAACATCGAATGTGGGTAATGATCTGGATTCTACAGAGAATTTGACAACTCAGACGGGAGTACAAGTACCTGATTATCCGGAATCTCGGATACATCGGATACACCCGCTTGAACAAGTTATTGGTGATCCTGGTAGCAGTGTGATGACAAGAGGACAGCTGAAGAATGCTCAAGCACCAGAAAACATTGGCAATCTTGCTTTATATGCCAAAATTCAGAAATCTGGTTTTCAGAATGACTGGTCATTTGCTTGTTATGTTTCGCAGGTCGAGCCGCGGACATACAAGGATGCTCTTTTGGATGACGCCTGGGTGGAAGCAATGCAGGAAGAGTTATTACAATTCCAGAAACTTGGTGTATGGACCCTGACTGATTTACCTCCTGGAAGGAAGAAGATAGGCACTAAATGGGTGTTTAAGTGCAAGAAAGATGATAGAGGAGTCATTGTGCGAAACAAAGCTCGTTTGGTGGTTCAAGGTTTCCATCAGGTTGAAGGAATCGACTATAATGAAATCTATGCACCGGTTGCACGCTTAGAGGCTATTCGCATGTTTCTAGCGTTTGCATCATGGAAAAAGTTTAAGGTGTATCAGATGGATGTAAAGAGCGCTTTTCTTTATGGTGTGGTCAAAGAGGAAGTTTACGTTGGTCAACCACCGGGCTTTGAAGACCCAATCCACCGGGATAAGGTTTACGTTTTAAACAAAGCACTGTATGGTTTGCACCAAGCTCCGAGGCAATGGTATGAGGAGCTGAGCACGTATCTTCTCTCGAAAGGATTCAAACGTGGATTGGTTGACTGCACCCTGTTTACGAAAAGATCAGGAGATGACTTGCTTCTAGTACAAATTTATGTTGATGACATTATTTTCGGGTCTACTAACGAACTTCTGTGCAGGGAATTTGAACAAGTTATGCAGGAGAAGTTCGAGATGAGCGCTATGGGGGAAATGCAGTTTTTCCTCGGCTTGCAGGTGGAGCAAAGACCAACGGGGATCTTTATTCACCAAACCAAATACGTATCTGAAGTCTTGAGCCGGTTCCAGATGGACGATTCCAAGCCGATGGATACCCCGATACAACCTAATCACGGGATTGGAGTTGACCTTAAGGGGGAGCTGACAGATCCATTTACATTCAGAGCAATCATCGGATCTCTGATGTACCTAACAGCGTCTAGGCCTGATATAATGTTCGCGACATGTCTTTGTGCTCGTTATCAATCGAAGCCGAAACAAAGTCATTTAGCAGCCGTGAAGCGTATCCTTAGATATCTGAAGGGTTGTCCATCAAAAGGACTATGGTACCCTCATGATGATAATTTTGACCTAATCGCTTTTAGTGATGCAGATTTGGGGCGGCTGTGACAAAGACAGCAAATCCACAAGGGCTGGATGTCAGTTTATGGGGAGCAGGCTCGTGACCTGGCAATGCAAGAAACAAACTGCAGTTGCACTATCCACATGTGAAGCAGAATACGTTTCAGCATCGAGCTGCTGCTCACAGGTTCTTTGGATCCAACAACAGATGGTGGATTACGGTTTGCAATTTCTTAAAACCCCTATTTACTGTGATAATGAGGCCGCAATTGCATTAACAAAAGACTTAGTAAATCACTCAAAGGCTAAACATATCCGGATTAAATATCATTTTATCCGTGATTGTTATGCTAAAGAGTTGATCGATATGGTCAAAATCCACACTGATTACCAACGCGCAGATCTTTTTACCAAAGCTTTTGACAAATCCAGATTTGATTATCTTTTAAAAGCTAATGGTATTAAAGAAAAACAGGATTGATCACCACCTCAGTCTATCACTTTTTAGCTTAAATTTTTACTGCTTTTCAGAAAAATTTCGAAAATCCAAAAAACATTGAAAAATTTTAAAATCCATAAAAAATAGAAAATTTCTTTGCTGACTGCTATATCTTCTTCCCTTAGATTAATGCCGTCAGATTTCTGTGAACAAACGATATCTGGGCAGTCACATATTTGAAATGCTCCAGCTTATCCTTGGGAACAGTAAATTCGAAAATCTATAAAAAATCAGAAAATTCTAAAATGATTTCCTGGAGAATAAAGGGAAATGATAGTACATCAGTGGGGATCTGACACATTCTAAATAATGTAATGCTATATAGGGCGTGTGTCTGAGTCTGTGCGATGTGCTGATAGGCTTCGTAGACCTATTACTGCGTGCCTGATACATACATATCAAACGATTTGTTGTGTGGATGAACTCCTCATGGGCATATGGTCTTAGTACCGTAATTTCGTTTGATAGGGTATTTGTACAAAACTCGGAGGTTTAGGGTCGTTATGTTATTAGTTGTCTGGGGATAGCCTCTCTGATCTTCTGCTGTAAGTCATTACGGACCTAGATCAGACAGGGTGTCTTTATAAAAGAGCTATATGCCAAATCCTAAAGTTACCGAATTGAGGAACTTTCCATGTTATATGATAATCAAAGATTATCTATTACATCGTATTGATCATTGATGCAAATCATGATTAATATCAGTACTCAACCTGGTATAGTGCATATGTTACTCTGCTGCATTAATTTGCTGACCTGTATACCTCTATGCATTATATCTTGTACAATTACAGACAACGAAAGCATAATCACGCTTTACAATGAGTCTTTGTGCATTTACTTCTTGATACGGGAGTATGTCGTGTGCGTGGGAACCACAGACAATTGAGTTTATACTATAAATATCAGTATCAGTATAAAGCACTGCACAAAAGTCTGCATGTGAGTTTATGTGGATCACAATATCAGCAATTGCCAGATCACACATTGTCTTTAATGATAATAATTTCAAAAAGATCAACGGTGTGATCAGATTTCTCATAAACTGATATGATCCCTTTACCGGAATCACAAAAACATTTACAGTTTTTCATTTATATTTCTGCATTTTATTTTCTCGTCAAAAATTACAAAACTCAAAAAAGATTTTAGGTGTGTTTTAGCATAAACTTTAGAAAATCCAAAAAGATTTTTCTTTTTCATCTTATTTTTGATAACTGATGGTGGTTGATGTCGATTTTCTAAAACCTGGTACACCAATTGAGTTTTGTGATCTTTAAAATGTGAAAATATGATGATTGGATGCTTAAAAGTTGAGAAATAATTGAACTGGGATTCGTTTTTGAGATTTGGAAAATTTTAAAAAAATTCCATTTTACATTCGCCCATTCGTTTGGTCGAATGAGGAATTTTTCCAGCTCTTTCGAACGAATTGAACGGGCAAAGGAGAGAGTTCTTGAACTGATGTTCATTCGAACCCTTTTGCCTCATTCGAACCCTTTCAGTAGGGTCGAAGGAGCCAAAAGCTTCTCCTTCGCATGAACAAAAGGGGCGAAGGAGACTGTCTATATAAGGTTTTCCAGCTCATTCGACCCTCACTTATTTTCTCTCAGATTTTTCTCATAAAGTCACTTTGTTGCCTGATTGTTTTGCAATATACCATTGTGTTCGCTTTCATCTACTGATCATTTTGCTATATTTGTTTCAGGTTAACATCCATTTTACAAGGATTAATCGTTGTTTTTCGGTTCGAGCCCTAAATTTCTAAAATCTGCTTTAAACATCTTTATTGTTTCAATTGATGATTTAGATTCATAGTATGTGTGTTTTAGGGGGAGAAGAACTGAAAATCTAGGCTTCACAAACATCAGATTGATGTCAATGATCAATACCCAGTTCGAACCCTAGTTTTCAAATAAAAACACACATATAATGAACTTTGAATGATTTTGTTTGGTTTAAAAGCTTAATCGGCATGTGTAGGATCTGTTGCAATCAAATAAACATGTTCAGATCATGTTAATTTCATTATTGAAATTTTGAATTTTGATCAGTTACCTTCGCCCCCAATCGAATGGGCGAAGGAAATAAATTTTGGTCGAAGGAGATTTATACTGGTCGAATGAAACATTTTATCAAAATTTCTACATTCGAACCACTATATTGTACATTCGTACCTTGCTATTTTCTCATTCGCACTCCCGACTGGGCGAATGAGAATATGTGTTACAAAATTTTTCAATTTTGATATTTTAACAATTTTTAACATGTGTTTTGTTTTGTTTTGCAGATTTTAAACATGTCTGAGCAAGAGAAGACTACCGAACAAGCCGGATCGTCCTCACAACCTGCTAAGACTGTACCACTGAAGCAGCTAGATTTCGAGAACGCACACAACTGTTGTGCTTATTTGGGAGATGTCAAGAAGCACACCGAATTTGCTGATATTATAGAGTTTTTGAAGAGATGTAGAGTAATTGACGCGATTGCTACACCAACTGTCATTTACCGTGACATTATGCAGGAGTTTTGGTCAAACGCGAAGCTGGATTTTTGGAATTGTGAGTCATGTTTGACAAGAAAGGTTCAAGAACAAAGAATAATTGTTTGTGAACAAGATTTACGAGAGGCGTTGAACTTGCATGATGAAAAGACGGACCCTAAAGAGTTGGGATTCATGGAACAGCGTAAGTGTTTCTTGAGGATGAAATATAATGGACCTATCACCGATGGTTCACTACATAAAGGAAAACTGTGCCCTCAGTTTAAATATTTGGCACATGTTTTGATTCATGTATTTGGATCGGCTGCGGGTGGAAATGACTTGATGAGGAAAAGCATAAGCTCTATGATGGTTGCATTAATATTGAACAAACCGTTCAATGTTTCTGGCATGCTTATGGATCATTTACTTGAGCCGGTTAATGGCACAAGAACACTGAAGTTTTTGCTATATCCTCGTTTTCTACAAAAGGTGTTCGACAATAAATATAAATACTTGAAAAAGGATCCCACTCATATTGTTGTTCAAGAACACATGACATTGAACACACTTGCCAGAATGAAAGCTTACAAAGGCTTATCAGCTGATGAACGTCCTCCTGTTAGGCGTTTATTTGGACACTTAGCAAGACTTGATTATGAAGATCCAGGAAAAGGGTTAGTGAGACATGCTGATAGCGATTCTGAACCTGATGATCCTTTACATCATATTGATCCTGATGCAAAGCGAAAGAGACAGATAGTGAATGTGGGTGCAAAAGGTGGTAAAATGAAGAAGAAAGAGGTGGTAATGAAGGTCGTTGAACCTGAAAAAGAGAAACCGAAGTCTGCACCGAGGAGGCAGAAGAGTAAAGCTCAGAAAGGTATACATTTGGTTGATGAGGTGTCTATTGATTCCGAAGAGACACAAGAAGATGAGAGATGGAATTCTGAAGCTGAAACCGTTGAGACCACCTTGCCCAAGGCCACTGAGGCTGGTGCGTCTGCTGATGCAGAAGTTCAAGGAGATAAGAGTCCAATTCAGGACGAGGTAATTGAAGTTATTCTGAATATGGATGATATTGAAGCTGGTTCTCTTGTTCAAGCAAAGAAAAAGAAGAAACAGGAGAAACCAAGTTTGAAGAGAAAGAAAGAACTAGAAATGTTAATGGCTGGCAAGAATTTACCACCAGCTACTAGTTCAAAGTCACCGGTTGCTGAGCAGGTACAGAAGAAACAGAAAACCACAAAAACTTCAAGCACACCACAATCAGAAGGAATTCCAATGGATGATGTGAATGAAGCATTGGATAATGTGCTGAAGAAAATGAGAAAAGGCAAAATGCAAGAAGTTGTTGAACAACCTGCTAAGAAAAAGGTTTCTGTTGATAGTGATGTTATGGATGCTGTTAATCAAAGACTGACTAAAATGATGAATATCATTAACAAACAGCAGAGTGAGATTGAACAGTTAAAATCGAATGACAAAAAGATGTTAGAGGTTGTAGTCACATCAGCGGATGATAGTGCATTGATGAAGAAAACCATCAAGAGGTTGAAGAGGGAAAACAGAAAGTTGCTAAAGCATGAGCAACGAAATACTAGAAGGATAATGGCTCTGAAGGAGGAGAACAAAGAACTGAAGAAGAATAACAAGAAAATGGATAATCTGATTCATGACTTGTACAATCGAGCTCCTCAACTTCAAGCCGGTGAGGAAGACAAAGAGTTAGATGAAGAACAGGTTGATTTTGAACCATCAGATGAGGATGAAGATGATGAGTTAGATGAGGATGCTGGTAACGATACTAAGAAAAAGAAGAAAGACGATAATGATGGTAATGATGGTTCGAGTGATGGTTCAGGTGATAGCGGCTCTGCTTCTGATGATAGTGATGATGATAATGATGACGCTGAACAGTTTTCATATGAAAAGCGTGAAACAGGTAAGGGTGGAGAATCAAGTTCGAAAGCTCCGGGTGAGAATGTTGATGATGAAGATATTTTCTGGAACGAAAGATTAAAGTCATTGTCTGAAGAAGATACGACTAAGTATCGTCAGATGTTAACCGATCGAGTCTGGACGATAGACATGACTAGCAGGTTTCCTGAAATATTTGAATCTGATAATAAACTCTTCGAATTGGAATATGATGACCCTGATCTTGAGGATGGGGAAGTGTCTGCAGCTATTTCAAAAGAAATTTTGGAAGGTTTAGCAAAGCAAGTGGGTAAGACGTTAGAAGAATTACTTGCTGATAATTTTATTCCTAAGATTCCTGAGAAAGAAGCTGGTAATCACTCGGATGATCGTGATGTTCCTGCATTCGAGGAAGTCGAGATGGAAGATATTACGAGTGATGAATATCCACAATATTTCAGAACAAATCAAGAATGTGGATTTTCTTTCTCAGATGAATTGCTAAACCATGCTGAGAAAATAGCCAAAGAGAAGAGTAAGATATTTGAAGAACACATCTTTGAAGGGCATGAAAAGCCTCGGTTCGAACAAACAGACAGTTTGAAGGAGTTGTTGAGGAAGCTAAAGGAGAAGGAGAATAACCGCCCTAAAGCTGATATTCAGGGAAGCTTCTACAAACTTCATAGCAGTATGTTCAAAGGCCGTGCCTTGGCCTGGAAGTTTGTCAAAGAGCTTAGGTGTTTTGCGGTGAAATGGGAGAAAGGTATTCTATACTTTGAGAAGTTTCATCACTTAAAGACTCTTCCTTACTGGGCAATCAGGGATATTTGTCGTCACCGTCTAACGGGAGCGCCAAATAGCCAGATTGATTATTTTGCTGAGAAGATGACCCGTGAGAGTCGAACCGAGTGGAATCTGTTTAGACCCCAGTATCCAAAGAGGATTGAACACAAGAAGGAAATTAACGAGATAACTGGGTTGCCCAAGGTTACTTTGAAGTATAAACCACCGCGGGTGCTGAAGAAAATTCCGTTATTGCATATTCCTCGGCATTTTGCTAAAGACTTTATATGGTGGTACTATGATTGGAAGAGAGCAGAGGCCGTGATTGTGTTAAAAGACGGTGAGAAGGATTATAAGAAGGTGTTTATTTTTGATCCTATGTGGCTAATCAATTGCTCACATGAGGATATCATCATGCTATTCTATAATCCGATCTACTCAGACGCAAAAGATGCTGAGCAAGCAGGAAAATACCAACGTGTGGTATTTCTGTGCTTTGCATATGACATCAACGCTGGATGTGATTATGAACAGATGTTGGGTAAAACTGTTGAGAAGACTGTGCCTGTGAAGAAAACAAAGAAGAAGACATTTCAGGAACCGGAACTAACTAGAGAACAAAAGATTATACGACACATCAGAATAATGAACAAGCACATGGATGAACAGAGAAGACAACAATCCAAGCAATAGTCGAGGGGGAGTTTGTAGGTGCATATGTGCGACTAATGCTTTGGATTGGATAAATCATATGTTTTGTTTCCTGTCGTTGGTGCGAAGGAAAGATTTTGATGGTGCGAAGGAGAGTTTTCAAGGGTGCGAAGGAAGCTTTTGGGCGAATGAAGAATGTTTATTATAGAGTTTGGTTCGACCACTCAAAGTGGGCGAACCTGCACATTCGCACGAACAAAGTGGGCGAATGTGCAGTCTATAAATAGGCAAACTCAGTTTTTGCAGCTAACTTTGAGTCATTTATTTCCCGCCACTTTCTGAATTCTCTCTGTAACTTTTTATAAACTTGTTTTGCGTCGAGTCCTTGATTGTAATTACTTTTCTACGTGTATTCAAGTTTGATTATTAATGAAAACGTTTGAAAATGATGATTTGTGTGTGTTTATCTGATTAGTTATCATTTTGTGCTGGTTTTGGGGATTCCGCACCCAAAACTAAATTGTTTGATTGTCTTTGTAGCTTACCGATCCTTTCACGTTCATACATAAACCCTAACCTTCGATTGATGCAGCAGACGCGAGATTGATGCATTCAGACGCGAGATAGAGGGACGCGAGATTATGAACGCGAGCTAGGGTTTTTTTAGCAGCTAAACCCTAGGGTATTTCCTGCTCCAGCTGACACTAATGTCTGCAGATAACAAACCTTCGATTGACGCGAGATTGATGTCAAATACTTACTGAAATGATGATGTTTGATTATGAACGCGAGATTGATGCAGCAGCCATCTAGGGTTTTTTTTTATCGCAGATTGTTTGGGTCGCAGAAGGTTATGATCAATCAGCAGGGTTATGTTTTTTTTAAGTTGTTAATTTGATATGAGGGGTGCACAATAATAGAGGAAGAGATAGGGCGCAGGAATTGAAAAATGTGAAGTATTTGACACCAAACATGACACTCAATTCTTGTAGTGTCATGTTTTTTTAAAATCTTGACATTAGATTCTTGACACGCAAAAAAGAGTGTCATTGTTTGACTAATTTTTTTAAAAGATGACGATTTTTTAATGACACGCGCTTTTGCGTGTCATGAATTCTCGCGTGTCATTAAATGTGTGTCAAGATAGGGGTATTTTTCTAGTAGTGAATGAGGGTGTTAGAAACGGTTTATTTTATATAAACCAACAAGGTCTAAAACGATTGTCATAATCGTGTATTTTTAACAAGCAAGTTAGAAACGGTTGAGAATATAAACCAATGACCTTGAAAATGATTTTAATAATGTTTATTTCTAACTGGTGTGTTAGAAAAAATGTTTATTTGATATAACCAAACTATATACGATGAAACGTGTAATCGTTTGCAGTCTAACAGATATGTTAGAAATGGTCAATTTTGAAACCGTATATCTTTATATGGTACATGTATAGTTTCTAATAAGCGAACTAGAAACAGTTAATCATGAAAACCATATACTATAACAAGTGAGTTAGGAATGGTTTAAATAATAAAACTATATTAGAGTTTATGGAAAATACTTGTAAAAGTAGAAATGTTTTGAATGAATAAACATGTCTTTCGCAAATTGTATATGGTTTGATACTTGTATGAGAAGTATGATGACTTGAACCATATAATAGTCTAGATAGACAATTTAGTGTAAAACAACTTGATGTTGTTTTGGACATATTTACTTGTTCGACTACTTGTGAGTAGCTAAGTATAAACAACTTTGTTGTTTTGAACAGTGTATTGAGGGAGTACCTCGAAACATGCCACGAGACGATATAATTGCTATTATTTCATCGAACGATAAAGTGTTGAAGAGAATAACACTTTGAGATTTGATGTTTATATATCCTTATATGAATCCGTTTAAATATATATGTTATATATATTTTGGATTATATTGAAATTATAATTTGGTAAATTATAATTTTTAATTGGAATCTTAATGTGGTGAATAAAGAGTAAACTCTTGGGTAGAGTTTCATGTTGTCTAATTAAAGTTTTATGTTACTTTATTAGAGCTTTTATGTCAATTTATTAGAGCCTTTAATTTTAAAATTAAGTCTCTAATTTAGTGACTAAGAAGAAAAACTCTTCATCCATCCCCATTGAGATAATCATGATCACGTGGCAAGTGTATTGAAGTCGAATGCACGAAAACGAGATATGTCATCTAATGTTGAGAGCATTTACGTAGAAATGCACAAATGCAGTTTTGATGACTATAACATATGATAGAAATATATGTTATTATTCATAAGTCTTTGATAAATATTGCGAGATTTATTATAAAAGACTTATAATAGTGATGGACGTGTAGAGTTTCTACAAACCATCAATGTTGGTTGAACTTTATGGAGGATTCGTGATATATTTTGGGAGAGTCACCCAATAAATAGGTTCAACAAAATATATACATATCACTTAGGGATATGTGGAAGTCATGTCGTTGAGTATCAATTTCATTGATTTGTTGATGATGAATATGTTCATCAAGGTGACTTATGTTAAGACTTGTGTTTAAGTCCTAAAGAGTCAATGGTGAAGCCTTGGACATTAAAGGCAAACGAGTCTTGATCCTAATGGATAGAATTAATTATGGTTTGAAGCATTCTTTAAACCAAGGTTTTGGAATGGTAAACAAAATCTCTTTTTGTGTCTAAACTAAAACGTGAATGTTAAGAAGAGATAGCGAGTTATCTCTTAAGGCTGTGAAGAATCAGAATGAGGCATCTTCTGTTCACATGCTAAGTATTCGTAGTCTAAAGCATGCTAGACTAATACTTGTTAATTTAAATGCTCCACAGAGAATAAATTAACTTTGAACGTTCAAACATATGTGAAGACATAAGAATGAATTTTGTACAAGAAAATATATAATTCATTAAAAAGGATGACTCTAAAGGACCGAATAAATAGTTCATTGGTAATGATACTATTTAGCTGAATATGAGAAGAACTCATATAGCTTAGAAAACAGTTCATGTGAGAAATATGGGTTGAGTAATATAATGGATGACCTCAATAAACACAAAGATATAGATAGTCCCTATCTTATCACGGGTGTCTAATGTCATCATGAGTGATATTACTCAAACTCAATCAAAGTGCAAGCAATGTGGGGGGGGGGGGGGGGGGGAAGAGCCATTTAAGAAACAATCCGTATGGATGTAAAAATGGTACTTGAGAAGTTTTCAAACTACATATGAAAGGAAGAAATTTTCATCACCCCATTTGGTAGTTATCGAATAAATACATAAGTGTGGAGGTCACTTGCATTTGAAAATAGAAGGTTTGATATGAACGGATGTGATTTTGGGAAGTACAAATCACACGAACCTAGAACAGACTTGTTATAAGTCAGTCCTATTATGTGGACAAAATTCTTGAGAAGTTCAATGGAAATGACTCTAATGTGGCTAGAACTTTCATTAATTCTTGAGAAGTTCAATGGAAATGACTATAATGTGGCTAGATCTTTCATTGACACGAGTCAACGTCTAGCTAAGAATCGAGGTGAGCCTGTTAACCAATTAGAGTACTCAAGAACTATTGGCAGCCTGATGTATCTGATGAGTTGTATCAGACCAGACTTAGAAAGCAAGCTAAGTAGATACACGAGCAACCTAAGTTCAATTCATTGGAATTACGTGACACAGGTGCTTTGGTAATTAGGATGCATACGAGACTACTGGCTGCAATATAAAAGATATCCTGCAGTTATTGAAGCTTATTGTGATGCGAATCGGATATCTGACATGAATGATTCCAAGGCAACGAGTGGGTATTTGTTCACACTTGGAGGTGCTGTGATAACATGAAAATCATATAAGCAAATGGTTATTGCTAGATCCATGATGGAATCAAAATTCATCGCTTTAGAGGATGAATAGGCAAAATGGCTACGTCAATTTGTTAAGGATATACCTAGTTGGCCGAAGCCGGCATTGGCCTAATGCATACGCTGTGATAGTCAATCGGTAATTGGCAGAGCTCATATCACATTGTGTATCAGTAAGAACAGGTATATAAGACGTAGGCATAATACGGTACGACAACTAATCTCTACAGGAGTTATCACTGTTGACTACGTGAAGTCAAAGGATAACATCGCGGATCCGCTAACAAAAGGCTTAAGCAGAGAGTTAGTTCAGAAGTTGTCAATGGGAATGGGGCTAAAGCCCATGAAAGGCTAGGTTTATGCGAAGGAAACCTAACTCAGCTGACTGGAGATCCCAAGATCTGAGTTCAATAGGACAACCTAATTGTATGAACTGGCGAAGGTCATTGTGGGGGAGAGTTGGTGGAAACCCCATGTATTAAAAATGGATCTATAAATTTAATAAGCTTCCTAGTCCATTCCTAAAAGGTGACAAGGTTGAGGTTGAGCTTATGGCTTTTAATGATCTGACTGAGGTACCCAGTTCCAGTAGATCACCTATGTGAGAGAGAAGTGGGGTCACTTCGAAGGGTATTGTTGGGGCACAATACTTAATATCTCTAGCAGAACCAGGAATGTGTCCATGACCATAACGGACACAACTATGAGGACTTGACGTTGTCAGGGAGAGTCTTGTGTGAAGCGTATTGTCGTCCACACAAACGGCAGACGAGTTCAAAGACATCGTGTTCTACTCAGAGCCAGTGGGCTAAGTGCGTTTCATAAGCGAAGGTTCAAATGGTCACACCTACCTATCGTATGCAAAACTGAACTGTTGAAATTTAATCGGAATGAGGTTGTTTCTGAGGATAACTCCCATTCATGTGGGGGGTTGTTGAAACTTTTGTGTGTTTTGAATAATCTCCATTCATGTGGGGGATTGTTGGAAATATGTGAATGGATTTTATTGAAATTATAATTTGATAAATTATAATTATTAATAAGACCTTAATGTGGTGAATTAAAGACTAAAACTCTTGAGTTTTATGTCTTTGATTAGAGGTCTTTATTTCTTTTAATTAGAGATTTTATGTTACTTAATTAGAGTCTTTATGTCTCAAATTAAGTCTCTAATTAAGAAGACTTTTCATACATCCATGTTCTTATATAATGGAAGGTTTTGTGCCTCATTTAGACATGTAGAAAAGAGATGCAACGGGAGGAAGGCTAGCAACTCTATACCCGGGCTGTTTGTGGAGGATGTGTGGATAACTAAACCGATACTACTCAAAAAAGAAGTTCTAAGGCATTTCAGAAAACATTTTTCAGAAAAGTACCAGTCAAGACCGCCTTTAATATGTGAGAACTTGAAGACGCTGCCAGAAGACAGAATTGAGGAGTTGATACAAAGATTCACCCGTGAAGAAATCAAGTCAGCAGTGTTCGAATGCGGCTCAGACAAGGCACCAGGCCCAGATGGCTTCAATTTTTGCTTTGTAAAGAGGTATTGGGATTTGATGGAACAAGATTTCTGTGACATCCTGGATCACTTCTTTAACACATGGGAAATCAACAAAGGATGTAGTTCAGCATTTATTACTTTAATCCCTAAGATCGATAATCCTGTTAGTCTTAAGGATTATCGTCCGATTACTCTTATAGGGATTATAAGTAAGGTTATATCTAAAATCCTAGCGAACAGAATCAAGAAGGTGCTTCCTTTGGTCATTTCAGAAAACCAATCAGCTTTTCTTAAGGATCGTTTTATTCTAGACGGTCTGCTGATGGTTAACGAGGTTCTAGCTTGGTTGCGGAAAAAGAGACATAAGGCGTTCTTACTCAAGATAGACTTTGAAAAAGCCTACGATAACGTCAATTGGGCTTTTCTAACTTCTATTCTTTTGCAGATGGGTTTTCCTGAAGTCTGGGTTGGGTGGATCAAAGGTGTTTTGGTTTCAGCCAGAGCGGCGGTTTTGGTTAATGGGTCTCCTACCTTTGAGTTTAACGCTCAAAAAGGTCTCAGACAAGGAGACCCGTTATCCCCTTTTCTGTTTCTGGTGGTCATGGAGGCCCTTTCTTCTATGATTGATAAAGCTGTGGAGTTAGGAGAATTAAGAGGTATCCATCTTCAGGAAGAGAATTGCTCCTTTTCTCATTTATTTTATGCAGACGACGCATTGATAATGGGTCAAGGAGACGCTTCCAATGTTAAAGTCCTTGCTAGAATTCTAAGAGGTTTTTATATTTGCTCCGGTTTGAAGATTAACCTTTCTAAGTCTAACTTTATTGGAGTGGGTCAAGATGAAGAGCAAGTTCAAAGTACCACACTGATGTTGGGATGTAAAAATGGTTCTATTCCTTTTGACTATCTGGGCATTCGAGTAGGAGCAAATATGCACAAGTGTTGTAATTGGCAGAAAGTGATTGAGGTATTCGACCATAGGCTTTCAGGGTGGAAGGCGAAGACTCTCTCTATAGGAGGTCGAGTGACTCTTATAAGGGCGGTGTTAGCAAGTCTTCCAATTTACTATTTTTCTCTGTACAAAGCCCCTTCGAATGTAATTCTTTTGTTAGAAAAATTGATGAGACGCTTTCTATGGGCGGGTAGTACGGACGTCCAAAAGATTCACTGGGTGGCTTGGGAGAGGATTACTCTAAGTAAAAAAGAAGGGTGGTCTTGGTATTCCTAGATTATCGGACGTCAATGATGCCTTACTTTTCAAATGGGGTGGAAGATATAAAATGGGGCCTGCTTGTATGTGGAAAAAAAGTTATCAATGTGTGTCACAAAACAAGAAACAGGTATTTTTCCCTTCCGGTTAACATTTACCTAGGAGGCAATTGGAAGTCGATTGTAAAAAATATTGAAAGCCTTTCTGACAATGGTCGTCCGCTTATACACAACTTCAGAGCCGATATCAGTAATGGTTCAGGTATAAGATTCTGGTATGACAGTTGGGTAGTAGCTGTTCCGTTATATGTTAAGTTCCCGAATCTTTTCGAAGCTGAGGTTAAAAAATATAGCCTGATTTCGGAAAGAATATGCATTGTGGATCAGATATGGGTCTTGAGGAGCGGTTGGATTATTAGACCACTTTCTAGAGAATGTGACAAGGAAGTTTTAGAACTGCAGAACTTGGTGGCTGGTTTGCAGGTCGCCCAAGGCCCAGACAGGTGGAAATGGCAATCGAATGGGGAAAGGAATTTTCTGTTAAGACGGTTAGAGATTTGCTGCAGAACAAGAATAATACAGCCGGTTTTTTTGAGTTTAAATGGTCCGCGTGGGTTCCTTTGAAGTGCAACATTTTAGCTTGGAGAGCGGAGATGAATCGTATTCCGGCTAAGGTCGAGCTTCGAAAAAGAAACATTCAGGTTGGTAATCTTTTGTGCTCGAAGTGCGAATGGGTAGATGAATCCGTAGAGCATATTTTGGTTAATTGCTCTATTGCTTTTGAAGTCTGGTTTAAAATTAGCGAATGGTGTGGCCTGCTTCCTTTCTTTGCGTTTAGTGTTCGGGATTGTTTGGAACTTTACAAGCAAGCGAATGGTGGTAAGTGGGGAAAAAAGATCGTACAAGGTATAGCTGTTGTTACTTGTTGGTTTATTTGGCTTGCGAGAAATGATCGGGTCTTCAACAACAAAAATTCTATTGGTAGAACGCTTGTTGGGAATATTAAAAGGTCTTCGTTTTTTTGGTTAGTTCATAGATCCAGGTTTAAAGATGTTAGATGGGAAGATTGGTGTTCTTATCCCTTGTATTTCTTGATGTAAAGTGGTGGCGGTCCTCGGTTTGAAGACTTGTCCGTGTGTTTTAATGAAGTTGAAGGTTCAAAAAAAAAAGAAAAAAGAAAAGAGATGCATACACACATATATATGTAGAGAAAAAAAATCAATCGAAGTCCGGTGATCTTTCAGGCAAGTGGGATAGTCCGCGGTGTACCGCGCCGCACTGTTGAACCGGTGTACCCTGGGAACAGACGACGAATCTGTTTAAGGGAATTGTGTCAAACACAAGCCTGGTTCCTTTTTTAAAATTCTATGATTTCATTTTCTTTTAGAATTTGTTGCAACAAGTACAGAGACTATAATACATGCGAGTTTCATGTACGAAAGGCGTGCGACAATTACAATGTAAGTTTTCCAACAACTTCGTCAGAGACTCCAATCTTGGAGTGAATGTAAAAGAATGGAGCACGACCCAAAGGTTTCTAGCCAAAATCGTTTTTTTTTTCCTAAAACCCAATTTCGGTTAGGTTTCGGTTACAATCGGTTTTTAGCGGTATTGGTTTTGATTCGGTTTCAGTTTGTGTACCGATTTCAGTTTGTTTGGCTGGTTTTAGCTCGATTTCTATATGGGATTTTTTTAGTACCGGTTTCAGGTTACACTGGTTTGTACCGGATTCAGTTGGGGTTGGTTTTACCATGTTTTTTTTTTCATCTCTAGTAGGGAATCATTAGAATTAAGATTCGAACCTAAAACTCCACTTAGAGGAAAATAAGTACTTAT
This sequence comes from Ambrosia x helenae, assembly GCA_030844895.1. Taxonomy (NCBI): domain Eukaryota; kingdom Viridiplantae; phylum Streptophyta; class Magnoliopsida; order Asterales; family Asteraceae; genus Ambrosia; species Ambrosia x helenae. The sequence goes on along the minus strand of CM061224.1, from coordinate 34,237,026 downwards.
GCATAGTCATAACATTTTCTTTCTTCATCAATTTTGTTAAAATGCATGTTTTGGGCCAAAATCAAGCCAAATATTGATTTCTCGTTGTTTTAGTGCTAAGACTTCGTTACTACTATTTTCAATTGATTGAGAAACATTTTTATACATAGACTCGTACAAGATAATTATAGCTTTTGCACTCATAATGGATCCACAACATAATATTCATTGGCAACAAGGGTATTGAACTTCTACTATTTTCTTGATGGATATCGTATAGAGCCACCTTATATGGTGATGGTCACAGAGGTTGAAGAACTATATAAGGGAAATACACAGCAAGTAAATAAGTACTTTGACGTTTGACTGCCTAATTTAAATACTTCTAATTAACAAACGTTTTATGCAGTTCTGGGTTGTACACTTGGCTTTAGGAGTGTTTTATGCATTTCATTATTGTACTCTATTGCTTGATAGGTGTACGTTGGTTTTCTAAGTGGTTCTCAAACCTGTGGATCAGACTATCCTCTCTCTCTTATCTATGCTTTTTAGCTATATGCTCACATTTCCACATGTTTCGTGAGCCTCATTTCTCATTTCTCTGTCTATATTTTACTCTTTCTTTCTCTCTCTCTCTCTCTCTCTCTCTCTCTCTCTCTCTCTCTTAACCTATCTGTCTTCTCTCCATATTTTCAGTCAGCTATGGTTTCACAGGTTGTTTTTGTTCCCTTCATCTATGCCGACGAACCTAATAAAGTCTCATTTTCTAGAGATAGAAACAGAGACAAATCATTTTCTAGAGAGAGAAAGAGGCTTTGTCGATGACGATGAATACGCATCTAAGACATGAATACTGTGGGTTTTGGCGATGACGGTGGCCTGCTACATGGCAAGGCAACTCCGGTTGAAGCCGTGGCGGCCTCTGAGCCCCTTTATTTTGCAACAATGATGATGATTGTGGATCAGAGTTGGTCATTTTGTTTGGTTTTGTTTTTCTTTTTTTTCTTTTTTTTTTACTTTGTTGATGGTGGTTTTGTTGGCAGGTGGAGGTGAGAGGGTGATGATGGGTTTCGGTGTTGGTGGGTGTTCGATCTTTAATGGGGGTAGTGATGTTCGGTGTCATGCTTCTTTTGTGTTGGTTTTAGGTTTAGTATAAGTTGTATAATAACATGTACAAGTTTCTATTGCATACTATCATCATTTTTCTCATACTCCCACTTTTCTTGCACAATTAATGCAATCTCATTGCTGTAACACTACGACATTCATTGACTTTACACCTGATGCTTTTATATCTAGGTTAAAAAGAAATTTAGTAAGACACATAAAGGGAGAGATAAAGAGAAATATTTAGAGTCTTTACTTTTTAAAGAGGGATGGTGGTGGTGAGTTATAGGTGGGTGGGTCTCTGTAGTACCGGTTAATGGTGACGGGAAGAGATCTTTTTGTGTAACATGATGGTATTGGGTTAGGTCAGATCTGGATGGGGGTAGGGCTAAAGGAAGATGGGAAGCCATTCTTGGTTGACCATTGGAAGATGAAACGGTTGTTGTGGAGGTGGTAGTCTACCAGGTGAAGTAATTATTTGTCTAATAAAATAAAAACCACGGGCGACAATGGTTTTATTTTGTTTATCAAAAAATGGTTTTGAACATGTGGCTGCAAATTGTAATAGCTATGATTGTGGGATGTCAGAAAACTCATAACATTGTCAAGACAAATATGTCTCAAACAATGAAGCGAGATAATATAATAAAGAGTAATAGTAGAAATAAAGGATATATATAATATATATATATATATATATATATATATATATATAATAGGGTGATTCAATAAGATAAAATTTATAAAGCATACACATGATATAATGGAAATAAATGATGCCTTCGTACTTGATCCATATTTTTACGTAATTTCTATTAAGAGACTAATCGGATAAATTATATTTGACGGATAAATTCGAGTCACTTAAGTTTCGCGCCGCCGCAACGCGCGACGGGTCACAATTCTAGTTTATAACTAAAAATATATTAACAATTTGAATTATGGCCTCAATACGTCCCCACAAGATGGAGTTTTTCGTCAGAGACTCCAATCTTAAACCGAATGCATAAGAATGGAGCACGACCCAAAGGTTTTTGACCAAAATCGCACTATCTTAAACCCATTACGGTTAGGTTTCGGTTTAAAGTCGGCTTTTAGCAGTACTGGTTTTTATTCAGTTCCAGTTTATGTACCGTTTTTGGTTTTGGTTCCGGTTCATTTGGCAAAGGCTTTAGCATCGGTTTAGCCCCATTTTTTGTTTGGTTTCAGTTTGGGATTCTTTGGTACTGGTTTCAGATGACACTGGTTTCAGTTTAGGTCAATTTAACCACAGTTTTTTGTTTATCTTTCGTAAGGACTCACAAGAAGTAAGATTCAACTCTGAAACCTTATAAGAAAATGATCAAGCACATTTTTATTCATAACTCATACAAGATATATATAATATAATATATATATACATATATATACAATTCAGAAAGACATAATCTACAAATAATAAATACTAATAACAATTTTCACTATGATCTTGACCAAGACTTGGAACATGACTTTGACTATGACCTTTACCAAGACTTGACCATGACTTTAATTAATAATTATATACATTAATCCAATATATATATATATATATATATATATATATATATGTAATTAATTAGATGACTTGACTATTGCTAATACGCCCCCGCAAGATGGAGGATCCGTTGGATACGCCAATCTTAGAACAGAACGAGAGAAACGGTAATCGGGGCAGCGGTTTGGTGAGGATATCGGCTAGTTGATCCTTTGAACTAATATGAAAAAAACTTTAGTTGACCATAATTGACTTGTTCGCGAACAAAGTGGTAGTTGAGAGCTGCATGTTTCATGTGTGAATGGTAGACCGGGTTAGCACATAGGTTAGTAGCACCGGTGTTATCACAAAATAGAGTTGGGGTGCGCATCTTGCGAAGGCCAAGTTCTTGGAGAAGATTTTTATTCCATGAGATTTCAGCCACGCCCATTTGCGAGAGCTTTGTGTTCCGCTTCAGTTGAAGAGTGGGAAACCGTCTTTTGTGGGGAGGAATGCCAAGAGATAATGTTAGTTCCAAGATATAATAGAAAAGCGGTAGTAGATTTCCCTCCGTCATGTATTCCTCCCCAATCTGAATTTGAAAAATCTTGTAAATCAAGTGAGGACTTTTTATTTAAAAATATCCCATGATACATCGTTCCTTTCAAATAGCAGAGAACCCGTTTGAGAGCTTGCCAATATGAGTGTTTTTGGGTTGTGCATGAATTGAGAAAGTTTGTTGACTGGGAAGGAAATATCCGACCTAGTGAAAGCAAGATATTGAAGAGTGCAGACAAGTTTATGGTAAGGGGTCGGGTTAACGGATGTAGAGGCATGCGAGGGGGTAAGATCGTCGAAAACGCTTAGGGGATGAGGACCTTCTTGGCACCATCCATTTTAAAGTTGGTTAAGATGTCCTGAATGTGTCGGTGTTGTGAAAGAAATAAACCTTGAGGTGTTGGGATGGCCTCAATGCCCAAGAAGTGATGAAGTGGACAAAGATCTTTGATGGAGAATTTGTCACTTAAAGATTCAATGAAGATGTTTAAGAAGTGATCATGGTTGTCTGTAAGAACAATGTCATCTACATAGACAAGAAGGTAGGAAGTGAATCCATGCTTAGTGTAGATGAAAAGGGATGGATCGGATAGGGACTTTTGAAAACTGAATTTTAAAAGAAAAGCGGTGAGTTCATTATACCATGCCCTTGGAGCTTGTTTGAGCCCGTAAAGTGATTTTTTGAGTTTGCAAATGTGTGTGGGGAACTCTGAGTTTGTGAAACCGGGGGGTTGAATCATGTATACATCTTCATGAAGAGTACCATGAAAGAATGCGTTTTTTCACATCTAGTTGATGTAATGACCAACCATGAGATAGGGCAATGGAAAGGACCGTGCGAATAGTTTCAAAATAGTCCTTATCGTGTTGTTGGTGGAAGCCCTTAGCAACTAGACGTGCTTTGTATTTGTCAATGGTGCCATCAGGTTTTCGTTTGATGCAAAAGACCCATTTGCAACCAATTGGATGTTAGTTGGTTTGTGGTACAAGTTACCAAGTTTGATTTTGGAGTAGGGCAATACTCAAGGTCCATGGCTTGTCTCCATGTAGGATCTCGCATGGCTTAAGTGTGAGTGGAGGGTTCCAAGGTGTTTGGAATGGGGTGGCAAGTAGTAGAGTTAACAAAGGTTGGGTTAAAATACTTTGGGTTGGGTTTCGGTTGACGGCGGGGCAGGAGTGGGTTCGATTTCAGTGGATGGTATGGGACCGGAAGTGGAAGGTAGTGAGGATGAGGGTTTGGGTGATGTGTATGGGAGGAGTGGTGGCGGATGAGTGGTTGTTGGGTTGCGGTAAAGAGTCGATCATGGAGGAAGGAGGTGGGATGGTCACGGGTGTAGGTGTTGTAATGGGTGTATGTTGGGTTACGGGTGTGCGATGGTTTTCGGGTGAAGGTGAGGTAATGGTTCTTCAGATGTGTGTCTGTGGCTTTGTTTTGATGAATAGCAAATGTACAGAAGCCACCTTATATGGTAATGGTTACGTGGTTGAAAAGATACACAAGGGAAAATACACAGGTTTTTATATTATTCATTGGCATTAAGGGTATTGAACTTTAATCCGTGGGTTTGATCCCAATCAAAGGAGGAAATATTGATTTGAACTTTGATAGTTAGGAGACATGATTATAAATGAATAGGAAACAACAAAACTCAATCAAATCTGATTTGATTAATCTCAAGCAGAGAATCCAGAAACACTTTAGAAAACACACACTTAAGACTTGACAAAATCACTAAGGTCAGAGCTTGAGGGGAGACTGAGATATTTATAATATCTCTTAGTCTCCACCTTCTCAGTCTCTATGACTTTGGGAGACTGATGCCTTAGTCTCCCTAAACCATATAATCATAGTTTTTCCAATGGACACACTAAATACAAAATACAAAATACACATTATCTAATCTAGCTGTCAACTTAGAATAACTAATCACTAGCTGAGGACATATATATAATGCACTAACAATAAGCTTGTTTGGTTTTTGATAAGGTTATAAAAGACATTTCATGGCTTATTCATATGATGAGATTTTTCATTGAATTTTACTTATGAAATTTGTGTATGGGTTTCTTGTTTTGCGCAAAAAGTAGATTGCTTTATGATTCTTGACATATTGTAACACCTTGAAATTTAGTATTATAGTGTCCGGAGTGGGGACCCTTGGGCGGGAGATTTTCCAAGGGCGTGGGGGCAAGGGTGGGGTGTAGGTGGAGGCTTGTGATTGGCTTAATTTTTTTTTAAATTCTAACAGACAATTAATAATAATGGAGAGGTGGTTGGGGTTGTTTTATAATTAAAAAAAGAATTTTTTTTTTAATTCTAAAAGTAAATAAAAATAAGTAAAAAATAAAAAACAAAACAAATATTTAAAATAACAAATATACCCCTTAGTTAATGCTAGTTTTTGACAAAGTTAAAGAAATGGATAGATCTAACAATAGTTTCGAAACATCAGTGGTCCACTTGAGAAAAAAAAAAACTTTTTTGGATAGATCAAGCAAAAGTATGCAAACCCAATGACAATTTTGGCTATTCACTCATCAAAATTTTATTTCTTTATTGAATGATTCGTGTCAAAAGTAGTTTAGATTTAAAAAAATTTATCGAATATTTAGAGACAATTTTTTTTTATTTAGTTTTACATGTAAAGACTTTTATTTTTCCATTTTGAGCTATATTTCGAAGAGTAAATTCAACGGATGAAACCCTCGGGTTTAGGTCTTTTCACATATTATGACCAAGCTTTGATCTTTAACTTCTTTAGAATACTTTGAAAGATATAGATCCATACAATTGAGGGAGCTTTCATACATAATGAGTTAAAGTTGTACAAATATGAGGTAAAGATACTTCGACAAGTTTCAATAGATTTACTTATAGAAAAGGTGAGCATTTTCAGGTGTGAGAGGAGCAACCTTGACCGATAGTGATGTAGTTGTTTTTATCCTCCCAATTGAAGATGACTATTGCAATGTGAATTATGTAAGAATCATTTTCATGATGCTTTTCTAAGTGAGGATAGGTCATATTGTTATATTTTTTTTGATGTTGATGATCAAATTAGATAACCAAATAATTAAGTAAACATTGGGTCATTGGTTAAGTGGATATACATGTATTTTGATGTTGTGTGACTTGTGTCATAGGATGAACATGGAATGTGGCAACACTACACAACGGTGGAGGAGAAGAAAAGGTACAAACTTTTATTTCCATTAAGATTTAATATCTTATAGGTAAAACATACATAGCAAACAAGAACATAGCCCTAGAGCAAGAAACTAGAATATTTTTTAAGCATGAAAAAACCACAAGAATCTCTTAAAAACATCTCCTAGCCGTGGTTGCAGTAATTCGACTTCCCACACACCCTTTTCGGATTAACTTTATAAGCACCTGGACAGTTTTTGCCGCAAACTGGATTACGTTTGAGACCAGGATAAGTAAGATATTTATGTCCCACCAGAATACGTCGATGTTCTTCGGTGTCCATGAGGAACTCTTCTGCTTCTTCCACTAGTTTTGGGCAATCAGCCATCGTGCCATTGCAAACATCTACATGCTTCTTTGAAGGCCATGAAGATCCTTCACAATCATTGATCAACATGAAAATGATTGGTAGTAATAATATGACGAAAGTCAACATGGTGTGTCTTGACCCATGATCACTTGCCATTTGTTTCTTTGAAGAAATTGTGTTGATGCTTGTGGTGCATTCGGTTGGATGAAGATATTCTCAATATTTATGAACAATGAATGTGTGTTACCAAAACAGCTAATAGCATTTATTTTTTACCTACAAAACATTAATGGACTATAATATGTTAGAATAGACAAGCACATTGCGGGTAGGTGGTCCATTGAGAATTTTAAAAGAATGATTCGAATTCTTCGGGTGTTCCATTTATGTTCGGGTTTGAAGATTAATTTACACAAATCAAACATTTTTGGTATTAATATCTCGGAAGAAGGCCTGAAGCATATGGCCGATTTGAGTGGATGCAAGATTGGTTGTGTTCCTTTTGATTATCTTGGCATCAAGGTCGGCGCCAATATGAATCGCATTCGGAATTGGGACAAGGTTATTGAAAAGTGCAAATCTCGGCTCAAAATATGGAAGGCTAAACTACTTTCTATTGGTGGTCGCCTAACTCTTATCAAATTGGTTCTTTCAAGTTTGCCTATTTACTACTTGTCTCTATACAAAGCGCCTATGAAAGTATTAGATAATATTGAAATTTTGATGAAGCGTTTTTTGTGGGCGGGAGACGATGCGGTTAAAAAAATTCATTAGGTTTCGTGGGACGTGGTTACGAGACCTAAGAAAGACGGTGGATTGGGTATTACGCGTCTAGCCGATGTTAACTTAGCTCTTTTAGTTAAATGGACGTGGTGATACAAGACTGAATCGGCTCTTTTATTGCATAAAGTAGTTGAACAATGCCATAGTAATTACAACAACCGGGAGACTCTTTCTTTAACCGTTATTCATCCGGTTGTTGGAAAGCATTGTCTTCGGCGGTTAATAAAGTGTCCCTGCAGTCTAAGTTTTTGACTTCTCATTTCCGAGGAGTAATGGGTAATGGTCGAAATATTCGTTTTTGGATTGATAGGTGGAATGGCGATTCGTCTTTGCGGGATTCTTTTCCAGCTCTTTTTCGGTTGGCTGTTAATAAGAGGGCTATGGTTGCAAATTTATGGGATCTATCCGAAGGATCTTTTTTACGCAGATGGAGTCGTGTGCTAGTTTCGGATGCTGAATTGGATGAGTTCTCAAGGCCGCAGACCCGTTTATTAAATGAGCAGGTTTTGGTTTCGGCTACTGATGACCAATGGAGATGGGATGGAAGCTCAGATGGTTTGTTTACTGGGGCAGACATAAAAAAACAATTCAACCAAGATCGGTTGCTGTAGGATAACATTGACATGAATTGGATATCTTGGGTCCCTTTAAAAGTCAAAATATTTATATGGAGACTTCAAATGGACCGAATCCCATCTAGAGTCGCTCTTCGGAGGAGGCATATTTATATTGAAGATCTGAATTGTGTTCTCTGTGAAGTGGATGAAGAATCTTCAATGCACGTTTTCACCGGATGCGGCTTCTCCTTCGGCGTGTGGTTCGCTATTGGTTCTTGGTGCAAAATTGGATAGTTTATGCTTTTGATATCAAGGATCTTCTTCATATAGCTAATTAAAAGAGGAATAAACAAGAGAAGAAGATTATTCAAGGTATTGCCATGGTCACGCATTGGGTTATTTGGAATGCTCGAAACGAAAAAATATTCAGGAATAAAGAAGCGATAGATGGTGAGGTAGTGGCTAAAGTTAAATCTATGTCTTCTCTTTGGTTGAGGTCGGGGTCTAGGTTTAAAACGTTGGTGTTGGTGGTGAAAATCCTTGGGATGACTTTACCTCATATCCTCAATGTAGCGTCTTCAGGATGCTAAAAGGTCTAACAGATTTCAGGATGTAACTATATTTCGGCATGTGCACATCCTGAGGATGGACTAACGAACTATCTTTATATGTTGTAATTGCAGGTACAACTAAGTTATAATATGGACACGTAACTGCTTTCCAACGTCTATATTATAACAACCCGGTCAAAAGAGTTAAGAGTTACACTTGCAATCCAAGGTCCAAGCTCGAAGAAGGATTCAAAGGAGTAACCGACAAGCATTCAAAGCAGGCGAAGAAGATGGAAACCGTTGCTACAACGTCTATCTGAGATGAAACAACCACAACGGTCACTAAAAGCCTTCAAAGAACTTAACTAACTAGCGGATTACACGAGATCTTTTGTTTACTTTCATGTACTATAAATATGGGAATGATCGACGAGTATAGGACACATGATTAACACCTGAAACACACAAACACTCTGCTGATCATAGAGAAACTCACACACACTTAGCACAATTCATTGTAATCTTAGTATACTCGTCTATCGTCTATCATTCATCCAAAGTTGTAACCTTTTTACCCATTTTTATTATTAACAAACAAGGCAGGGGCCTAGACTCCTCCCGAGGTTTTATGTCGGCGATCTACAACTGATCAAGGGCTTTCCTCGTACATCGTGTGTTGTTCATTGTGCATTTGAGCTTAGATTATCTGTTTATTCAATTCACTATACAGTTGCATCCTCAGGATACAACTGTCCATCCTCAGTTTTATCTTAACCATCCTGTGCATAGTTGTCAATTTATCAATTATTTAATTTTATAAGTCACCATCTTGAAAATAACACTAAGTTTTAATCAAACTAGCACTCTACCTCACTTTTACTAATTTGGAAAACAAGATTATTTCTAGCAAGTAGTTTTTGACCAAAATAGTTGGTTTGGAAGGACTAGGCTACTTTCCATTTGTGTATGTTGTAGTTTGTTGGCGGATGTCCTTGCTTTGAGGACCTCTTGCTTGTTCTAATGAAGTTCACCTTAAAAAAAACATGAGAAACCACAAAATTCCAAAAACAATTTTTAACCCTTTTTTTTATTTTTACAAAAGTGAATATATTTATATCGCATGTATCCACTTATCCACTTCCCTCAGCTCGCGTATCCTCTTTATTACTTGTTTTCATAAATATAGAGGAAATTGCCAAATTCCTCCCTGAGTTTTGACCAAATTTGCTTGATCCATTCAAAAAGTTTTTTTTTCTCACCTAGGGCATTCAAGTTATCGTTTAACTACCAAATCAATTCAAAAACTAAACCTAGTTAAATTGACCTGTTAAATGGGGGTATTCTGGTCAATTTACTCTATTATTTAATTAATATTTTATAGCAAATTATTTAATCCAAAATCTACCTCACCCTATCCCACCGCCATTCTCTCCTAAATCTCCGCACCTACTGTTCGAAAAAAAAATCTCTGCACCTCTCTCTCTCCAACGTCCAACCCACCATACCACGACTACACGCCAGCATCCTCCACCGATCGATAAACAACCACCTTCGCCTTTAGTTAGCACCAAAATTAAAACAACATTAATAAATATTACTTTTCAGATCTTGAATCGTTATCTATGGATGGAGATTGAATAACTGGGTTGAATCGTTATCTTGAATCGTTGATAGTAGGTTTGGAATGGCATTGATGGTGGGTTAAAGATCTTGAATCATTATCTATGGACCGGTGTTCAGGTGGTTATGGTGGGGTTGGGTAGGTTGATGATGTTTGGATGGTTGGTTACAGATTGATGGTACAGGTTGGTTACAGCTTGCAATGGATGGGTAGGTTGATGATTTTTGGATGGTGGTGGGGTTGGGTAGGTTGAAGGTTCATGGATTTCTCAACTCCTTCATCGGAGGGTGTGTGTATGAGAGAGAGAAGGGTGGTGGTGGTGGGGAGCCAGAGGAGACGGTGGGTGGTGAGTTTTGTTGTCTTCGTTGACTAGTGGTGTGGATTGATAGTGGCATGACAGTGTAGTGATGATATTATATATATATATATATATATATATATATATATATAGAGAGAGAGAGAGAGAGAGAGAGCTCAACGTTAATACTACTAATAACGTTTTTACCTAGCACCATTTCATCATAAATGGTTAGCTATGTTAATGATATAGTATCTATAATAAGCATTACAAAGATACTCCTCAAATACAGAACGAATGTGATCAAATGACCAAACAAACAAAATGGGGTGGAGTCCCACCGTAGGCTACAGCCTGAGGCCATAGCTTACGGCCAGCAATGTCTGCACACCCTCAGTTTTTGTCACTTTTCCCTTGTCCGTTTTCCCAGTTATTAGATACTTTTAAAACCCAATTCAAGTCCCTTCCTAAGGACATTTGGGGACATGTTTAATACCATTTAATGAGCGTGAATGATGCTCATTTACCATTTTTAAAAACTCTTTTAGGCTTAACTAAAGACTATGTGATTTTTACGCAAATTGACCTGTTAAGGCCATGGGCTATACAAAACACTATTTTCCCGCACAAAAGGCATAAAAATCATATTGTTAACTGATTGGACACATGTTCAACTAAAAAAATTGTCTAGTTTATTTCATTATGATTCGGTTCTTAGATTTAACCTTTAGGAAATCTTTAAATTCCCAAAATGCCCCTTATAGACAAATCCTTCAATTTAGCCCTCCATGGCGACACTATTTGATTCAAATCCATTGTTTTCGACTCAATAACTTGGTTGAAAGCTTCAAAGCCCTCACGGACTTAGTTTGATTACAATCCCATAATTTAATTATGGCTTTAATCATACTTGGCGCCAAGGCGTGCATTACGCTTAGTTAGAATAATACTTACCGAATTGGCCTCCACACCTCTTATGGGTTGTTTTTGAATTGAATTCACTTTGCCCAAAGGCTTTTATCTAACTACGGACTTACCAGGCGACGTTGTCCCATACCTTGCATCCATTGTGATTACTTAGGCATCGAGTGCCCAATTTCCAAGTGTTCTTCGGCATACATTCTAGATTGACCACGTTAGTCTCTCGAGACTTAATGGTGATGCATTTAACATTTGACCCGTTAGCCACGAGATTCCTAAAGCTTAGAATACCGGCTTTGAATGCCGGGTTCGAATGATGAGAAGATCACCATTTGACCCATAAAGGCTCATGGTTCATAACACCATGACATTCTAAACTTTAACTATGGGGAAATGGCAATCCCACTTGACCCATCTACCCACATTAAATATCTTCCTTATTCAAGTTATTTTATCTAAAATCTTGAGTTTAGACTCTTGTTCACCACATAGTTCTACTTATTGACCCAATTGATGATTTCCATCATTTGATTAACACACTTTGATTCATTTATTACCATCAATCCTGTTTTGACATGAAATTGCATAATTTACTCGTTTAATATGTTTCGCCCCTTGGGGGTCATACCTTTGTCCCACAACAAAGTTTAAAAGTTACATCAACACAAGAGTAATATTTGTAGTCTAGTAATGTAAGTATTACTTACCTCGCGTCCATTCTTGTTTCCATAAGTATCCACCTTGCATCTGTTTGACCTGTTTGCTCCCTATTTGTTGTATCTAACTTAGGGATGAGTCAAACTTGTTTGTTAGAATACATAATATGGAATTATTTCACTATCCATAAAATCATGTATTAATTATCAATTCTAGCTAAATCCATAGCTATCTTCTTATGTAGAATTTGCAATTATCTTGGCTTATTACTAACCTATATTACATACAATTGATAACTTTCACATGTTCCTAATTCTTTAGTTTACTAGTTCTTGCCTAATTGGCATTTTATCAACCACTTGGTGTGTATCATCTTTTAACCACCTATTTTCTTAGTAAATATATCTATGGAATCATCCATATCATCATATCTATTCTCAACATTCATTATAGCATTTAGCATTTTACATAATCATTCAATCATGCAATGTCATCATCAAATCACTATTTTCATGTGGTTTTCACCAAATGGCCATAAACCTATGTTTTACACATAATCATATTTCACATAACATGACAATCACCTATGTGTATTGTTATTCTTTGCCAAATTAAACATGTTTTTAGATCCACACAAGGTAGAGGAACTTCAATAACCCGAATAACCCACGTTTTTGCCAAAACCCAAAATCCAACATTTACATAATCTTAGAAAACCCCATAAAATGGAAATCCAAGGTTACCTCTTGGTTTGTTGAAGCTAAATGATCAATATTCCTTCAACATGCACGAATTTAGGGCTCTCATGGCTTGGATTTTGGACTAGATTACACCATTAGGGGTTTTGAGCTCCATTCTCCTTTTCTCTTGTTACTGAATATCGACACACATATGTGTGTGTTGAATATTCTCATTTTTTTCTTATATTTTTATTAGTTAGATTGTCCCTTGTGCAACCCTAGTCCCTCAAGTTATCACAATTCCATTTTCTTATAAAAACTAACTAATTAAGTTAGTTTCTGATATGATGTGTTTAGTTATATAAATTATATCGTAGCTAGGTTATTTCTATACAAGAAGGTAACCCTTATCCTTACAATCAAAGCTTTGTTTTATTGTTTTTCTAATCACGCCTAATGGCGTAATTAAGCGAAGCGGGTTTTTGGGGCGCTACAAATATTATTTTAAAATAACTAGTGGGTTTTGACAAACCATTTTCATAACTAGTAGATTTTTTTTACTTTGTTTCTATAGTAACTCCTGACTTTACTATCTTGAAAATTGAAAACTAGGATATTGTAGTCATAGTGATGCAGGGCTAGATTGAGGTTCAAAAAACGCCTTTGGCGTAAAATGAGGGTGGCAAGCTTGACTTCAACAATTGATGCCTTGCTTGACATCTTACATTCTGTCTACTATTATTTTAAGTTTTTAACCAAACCCTATTTTTTTCGATTACTTCACTAGATTGCTTTTGGTTCCCACTTCCAAAACATAATGTTCGAGTTACGAAACCCATTTACACAAGAAATAATCTAAGGTAAAAACACACTAGTTGTTAAAATAGTTTTTCAAAATACATATGTTTTCCAACAACTTGCCACCACCAGTTTTCTTTTGCCTTAAAAGTATGATACCACATCTATCATACCATAATTACGTTGTGTGTAATATTATGTGCAAGCTAGGGCCGAGTAATGGTCTCTGGCTTGGATCGTAAAAATGTAAGTCTGTGAGTCGGTAGACGGTTTGTAAAGATTTTAGCAATCTAATCTTCTGTTGATATGAACGAGACCTTAATTTCTCATACCAAGTGAAAATCAGCTGCAACATGTTTTGTTCTAGTAGAAATACGGGATTCCTAGCTAGATAAGTAGCACCAAGGTTGTCACACTAGAGATTTGGAGGAGAAATTGTCTATCTGAAGTTCTTTTAGCAAGGCATGTAGCCATATTTGTTTAACCATTGTGCCTCCTAGAGCTTTATATTCTAATTCTGTGAATGACTGAGAACCTGTCTTTTATTGTTATGCGATCCAAGAGGTGAGTTTGGAACCCATATATCTCACAGTGGATTGACAGTTACATGGGCATAAGCCTAGTCAACATCTGAGTAAGCATGTACGGTGGATGGGTCCTGCTAATGAGCATCAATAAAGTCTTGTAAATGAGAGCTAGAATCATGACAAATTAGTAGCTCGTAATAAATTGTGCTTATGAGATAACAAAGGATGCGTTTAGCAGCAGACCAATGGTTCTTTGTAGGAGCGTGCATGTATTTACAAACCTTATTAACTGCGAAAGTGATGTTAGGTCAAGATAAAGTGCACAATGAACAGCTCTACTAACTGACGATATGTGACTAGATCGGATCATGATGGAATGCATCCAAGAGATAATTTTGGGATGTGCTTTTTCGAAGGGAAACCGGTTTGCAATTAGTGATGGCAGTATGATCTACAATATTTGAGTTGTATTTATTTTTAGACAGAGAAATATTCCTACCTAGGGAACTAGTTCAATATGTAGAAAGTAATCAAGCTGCCAAGATCTTTACAGCAAAGGCTTGACGGAGTATTTGTATGACATGATTGACAAATGTGGTTTCATTGGAAGTGACGATAATATCTCGACACAAACAAAAATGTACAGAAGTTTGTTGCCCCATTTGTAGGCCAACAAAGATGGACCCATTTTAAAGCTTTGAAAAATGATTTTGTATAATGCCACTGACAGGCAGTGAAACCACGTACCTGGTTCTTGCTTGAGATCATATAAAGATTTGTGCTAGAGACAAACATGATCTGAATTGGGATTAGCGAAGCCTTGTGGCTGTTGGATGTAAAATGCATTTCTATGAAAAATGCATTTTAAACGTCAAGTTGAAAAAACAGCCATTACTTTGTAAGAACAAGAGATAGAACAATCCGAATAATTCTAGATTTTACAATTGGGATTAAGGTTACATTGTAACTTAGACCAGGATGTTGGTTTAAGCCTTTAGCAACCGGCCGAGCTCTATAGCGTGTAACATCACTGTGTTGATATGTCGTTTTCATGCAAACCTACTTGTAATAAATAAAATTAGTTTTGGGAACAGGAGGTACGGGAGTCCAAGTAACATTGTTTACTAGGGCGTTAAATTCCATAGTTATGGCTTGATGCCACTCCGGGTGCTTGATGATACCCCAGACGTTGGAGTTTTAAAAGGGAAATTGTGTTCGAGGAATCGAACATGTCTAGCGTAACAGAAGCAATATCTTGTGATATCAAGGGATCTATATACATAATATTTGGGACTATATCCAAGAAAGACATTGGAGGTAGAGCAAAAATCCATTTTGTTTTGGTTGTAGAGTCTGAAATAGGGAAATCATTGACAACAAAACACTTGAAGGAATGAGTAGTTAGGATGTCGATGAAAGAGATGTTCAAAGGGAGATTTGTTGGATGATGTCCTGGATGGCATGAGGTTAATCAAATAAACAACAGTGCCAAAAGCAAAATGCCAGAAACGTTCTGACCAGTTTCAACAAGATGGGTATACAACGTTCGATGAAGCCATTTGTATGCTTGTATGTTGGGCATGTCAAGTGGTAAATAATGTCCATGGATTTGAAGAGGTTGGTCATGGGGTGAAATTCACCTCCCCGGTCCGTTTTGATTTGTTTTACATTGGTGCTAAACTGATGTTAAAACATGTGAGTGAAATTTGTAAGTGTGTTTTAAACATCAAATTTTTATTGATAAAGGAAATATCCACATATAACAAGAGAAATGATCAACACAAAATGTGACACCCAACAAACTCAGATTAATACTTTTTACAAAAATATCCAACTGTGGACCAGAGTTCACATGGGAATGCGAGGATCAGATGAAACTCAAGGATCCTCATATGTTTCCAAAACCAGCACCTGGAACTGTTGAAGCAAACTGAATTTTTGGGCGAAATTATTTTCTACAGGTGGATGATGTAACAATCAGAAAATATTTCTTTCTTTCCTTTCGACTTCGAGCAATTTACGGGACGAAAATTCTTTCAACAAAGGGGATTATGTGACACCCGGCAAACTCAGGTTAATACTTTTTACAAACATATAAGTCTACCTTAGCGAAACATTTTATATAACGTACTTAACCGGGTTAGTTGAGTCGGTTCGATGATTCTAGGAATCTTTGGGAGTTAGTTCATACTTGCATAATGTCCATAGTTATCCATAGTTCAATGATTCGGGGAGTCATTGGGGAAACACACACGTACACACGAGTCTTGATTCCCATTGTTGGTGAAAATATATATTTGGAGTAACTTATCAAGTATTACATTTCTACAATCAATTAACAACTAATGAATGCAAGAATATGTGAATTAATATGTTGTTGTATGTTAAAATGCAATTTTGGGGTCATAGGTGAGAATGAGCAGTTGAAACTTCTCATTCGCATGGTAGAAGATGCGAATAGGGAGTTTGGATCCTCCTTCGCATGGTAATAAACTCATTCGTACCATTTAGCATGCGAATGGGAACAAGGTGCATATATATGTATATATCTTTTTGCCTCATTTTCTTCATTTCACAACCCTAACTCGCCCCCAAGTGCTCTCTCTCAAACCCAACCTGTAGAAACGAGTTTTTGCCCTTATTTATTGGATCCTAAAGCTAAAACAAGTTTTATATCAATATCAAGTGAAGATTCAAGGTGTGTTAATCATCTAAACTCTTTTCAATACATTTTTATACATTTTTGACAAACCCTGAGTGTCTAGATATAATTTCAAACTGTTTTCTTAAATAAAAACCTTTCTAACATCTTTTTAAATTAGATCTAGACCTAAACAATGATTTTTTTCATAAAAACCTAAGTTTAAATGAAGTTAGTGACCATATCTTTGGGGTTTATGTGTTATATTTTGATTGAATAATATTAGAATGTTGTTGAAGATGATTGTGGATTGTTTAGGAGCATGATTAGGGGTTGTATAAGTGGTTTATTGTTGTTTTGGGACTTTTACCTATTTTGGGGGTCTATGTTAGAAATCTAGGGTTTGAAACATGAATATGATGATGATAATATGGTTAGGAATTCATTTAGGAGAGCTAATCTGTGCTTAATAATCTGGAAATGATGTTTTAATACTTTCCATTTTGGGTAAATTTCTCATGCAATTGATGTGACATCTCCATAATTTGCTATTTTGGGTAATATGTGATTTGGTGTGCGAAACAGACATATTGAAGACTGAATTAGGGTAGTAACATGTTATTAGGATAGATAAGTGTGACTGCAGTGTTTGGTTGTATTTTGTGAAGTTTTTGATTGGGTTGAAGGGTTTATATCATGACACCCCGCATTTTGAGGTTCCTACTTTAACTAAACTCTAGTTAACTTTACTTACATTCACGTCATGTTACTTAACTAGGGTTAGTTAGGTGAGTCACATGTTGGACAGTTATAGACTAGTACTGCATAACAGAGGTAATTCGGGGAATTACCGGACTACGTATACGAGTATCGAACCCTGAACGTTGGTGAATTGTGAAAATAGATAATTGTGAATTAATTGTTTGATATTAATTGCAATTACTTGTTTTGTGAATCTATGTGTAAACTGTTATGTGATTACGTGAATTTAAACCGAACGTGTAATCACAATCGTAATCGATGAACCGTTAGGATGGTTGGGGTCTAAATACATGGAGTTACGCTTCATATGGTCCAAAATAATGAAAACATCGAAGAAAACATGCAATATGCTGAACTGGCCGCCCGAAACGGGCCGTGTCAACGTGAACGGCCGTTCACTAAGACCGAACGACCGTTCGGCGGGCCCAGAAGAGTTAAACTGACTTAATCACCTATTTAAGCAACCTTAATCCCCATGCATCTCATAATCACAACCCTAATCGTCCATAACAGCCCCCATACAAAAAATAAACCCTCTAACACCTGCTAAGGCTCAAGAACATCATTCGGGAGGTCTGGAAGGTGTTCGGTTCTTGATTGTGAAGTGCTTTAGGTATATTATCTTAAAACTTTGTGTTTTAATCTTCTTGATCATGTTTTAAACACCATTATGAAGTTTGTCCATACCTGATATGATTTTATAAAGAGTAAAACTTGGATTAATATGATAAACATAAAGATTTATGAATGGTTATGTAACATGATTAAATATCTATAATGTTTAAGCGTCTAGGGTTTGTAGATCATATTATGTACGATAAATCTTGCATGTTCTGATCATATTAATGTGTTAGGGTTATTGTATGATAATTTCTCGGTGTTCTTGATCGATAATACACATGTAGGATTTGATATAGTTGAGGATATTGCATGTTTAAAATCTAGACAGAAGATGATTGTCGATTTGTAGGCTCTGCAACCTGACTTTAAATTATTGGATTTGATTGATTTTTGTTATGTGCATGTCGTACATGGTCTTAGGTTTCTGGAATGGGTAAGTTCATGCAATTTGGTTGTCGTTTGATATAAGTTTGAAATTTTATTCTAATAAAGGTCTAAACTGATTTTCGGATTAAAAACTTGGGTCAACTTTAATCGACTATTAATTGAGTTTCATAAAGAGTTAGATAATGAAATTTGGTCAGTAGGTTGATATGGGAATAATTTGACTTTTCCAAGTGGATTCGTCCCGTTTGGATAAATACACAAAGTTAAAGAATTTTTATCGTAAACTGACCTGATGTGAAAGTTTTCAGAACCTAGTTGTAGTATTTGATTTTTCACAATTTTTCATAAAGGTTTTGATGTGAAATAAAAATAGTGACATGATTATTGTACTCCTAGGAATATTCTGTAAATGTTTGGGAGTCTAATTCTTTGTGTAGGTATTTTTAATAAAATCGTTTCGGTAGTATATAGTCTGTCCTGAAAACGCAGATTGTGATATATGTGTGTATGTGCTTATTTGGAGTCTTGTATGACTTGATTTTGACTTGATCTTGCATGTACACATATATGAGGTGTAAATGATGCGTATGATTGATAATAAACATAACCTTCACCAACAGGTTCGTAGGGTCTACTTGTGCATGTAGTTACGATAGGTGTCACCTAAACGTTTTTCGCATAAACTAAGGTCATGGACAAACGAGTTATACGGTGTATCGTGTATGCACATGTAATCACATAGTTGCACGTATAATAGGGAGTCGGTAGAACATCCTTATTACTTTTGGATTGGATTTTAGCTTGCAACTTAAGGTGAGTTTCACTACTCTTTTCTCAAAAACATGCGTCTTAGGTTGAGACAACTTTCTAAACTTTTTCTAGTACGGTTTGGGACTAATTTTACATCCCGGGTTTTGGGGTGCTTTGGTTCACAGGGTGAATCAGGTTTTACTAATTCATGTCTTTGTCCTTGATGAACTAAACCATACTCCATCATTGAAGTCCTTCTTTATATCGAATGAGTTGTCGGGTTGGCAAGCGGGTTATTAGTTGATAGCGCTATTAGGTTTCACAAACCTCACATCGTGCTGGGAGCACGGGTGTGAACTATAACTTAACATTTATTATCATTGTTGATAGGAAATGATGCAAGGCACTTTGCTCAATGTTGTGAGAGCCCGTTGTTTAGCAGTTCGGTATGCCTGTGTTTAGTTATCATGAGTGGGTTAGCTACCCTTGGCATGTGGTGAATTAGCGGTTACGTGGTTTTGGAAACCTACACATTTACTTACTCATTTACTTTGCTTTGTGAACTCACTAACTTTATGTTGACATACGCTAGCATGCTTTTGCAGGTCACTAGGTTGGAGAACTGTAGGTCATGCATCATTGTGTCATGGGTTATGAACATTTTTGAACTTATACTTTTCCTTACACTCAATGGTTTCATCTTGGGCGCGTTGTTTTGCACAAGAACTTAAATGATATTGTTTAATTTACGCTTCCGCAACTTATCTAAACTTTTTGGTGAAACGTTAAACTTTATTTTTGAAAAGAACTAAATGGTTTGGACATTTAGAATCGTTCTTATGACTTATGGCTATGGGATCTTGGTGTGTCACGCGCCTCGTGGTATAAACCACACAGTGGAAATTTGAGGGTGTGACAGATTGGTATAAGAGCGATTGGTTATAGTGAACTAGGAATGCTGCATTCTAGTCTATAATCATCATAGCATAACTGTTGCATTAGTTACACTCACAACATTAGTGCGCATTTAGGACTTTTGAATATGTGTAGTTACATAACATGTTGCAGGAAAACATGTCGTCTTCTTCTCATAACTCTAATTCTGAACGCGCTAATGGAACTGAACCCGTGGCAATTCATCGACCCTTAGGTCCAGAGACTAGTCCATGGACATGGTATCCCAATGTGATATGTACGTGGGTGATCAGTAGTGGAGTGCCTGAGAAGGTACCACCCATTTTGGACTCATGGGAGAGGTCCATTACAGGAATTGTTAGACATTTTCACACTGAGTTCGATACCGTCTTCTCATATATTCAACATTTTAAATGGTGGCAAAAGATCTCTTACTATTGTTTCCAGCATATAGAAAGGAGGCTTGGTCAGGCAATGGTAGACTTAGCCATAGCTAGGCAGGAAGTGGCAGACACAAAGCAAGAGTTGACCGCTACTAGACAGGAAATAAACACCGTTCGTGATAGACTCTTGGAAGTTCTAACTCAACGCGAGGGAGAGCACATGGAGGAGGAAAATGAGCGATATGTGGAAGAACTTGAGGCGGCGGTTGAGGCAGCATTTGTGGGAAATGGGGAGCTGGATGAAGAAGTCAATCCGGATGACCCGATCGAGTTCAGGGTCGAGGTCAGCGTGGACGAGGGGTCCGATATGACTACAGATCGTGAGGACGATTGAAATTTGTTTTATTTCGAACTTACTTATTGAATTATTTTCCTTTAAGATTTTGAATCTGAGTAGTTGATTGAGTATTTTGTAGATCTTTGGATATTGTTTTTTAGTTTGTCAGTTTTGATTTTTTCCTTTGATCTCGCGTTTGAAATCTACTCTATATTCTAGTTTGCGTGTACTATGTGTGAACAATTATATTATGAGCATATTTTGTCTTACTCACGGGTATAATGTACATCTAGAATCTCTATGGCTAGAAGGGTACATGGTCGAGGAAATGGTAACATGACTCGGGAGGAACTGAAACCGCTGATTAACGATGGGGTGTTAGAAGCCCTCACAACTTTGTAAACTAGTACAATCTGCCAAATCACTCTTGTCCCTTGATTTCCACCATTGAACCTTCTTACTTTTTTTTAACACTCATGCCTCACTGCTCACAACAACAACAATCTACCAGCCTTCACTTCCAAGGTTTATATGGATTGTAAGCCTCAAAAAAGCGAGAAAGAATAAGACTGTTGGACTACTTCGATAGTTTAGACAGGGCAAAGGCAGTCTTTGCCATGTGCATCTGCCCTAGGCAGAATTGGTAATGTATGCTACATGCATACTAGATGAGTTACAGATACATGGGTGGAGAATGTAACACCCTGTGAGGAAACTGAGAAATTTGAAACTGAACACTATTATCTAAAGAGGGATGGGTATGAGATTGACGCATACACTACTAAGCCACATGAGTTAGCTACTATGTGCTCAAATCTGATTAACCTACCTTACAAGAGGATTGAGCTTTATGCCAAAATGGATTGGCCCCACAGATTCATGGCATGGTCTCACCTACCCAGATTCTAACAAATCTTTCACCTAGCTCACAAACTTTCTATTGAGGCTTTGAGCATGGTACTTTTCCGAAGCATGGTGCTTCATCTCCCGTTTCTTGTGATAACAAGAGAACGTAGAATGGTGTGAAATATAAGTTCTCCAATAGCATTAGCTTGCATAGCAACGACAACGACATGCGGGGATGGGCGATTCCAAGGGTGAGAGTGAAACCCACTTCAAAACAATCTTTAAAACTTAGCAAATTCCTAGGGTTAGCCCCTACTCTTCTTGAGACCCCACACTCTATAGAGCTAGATGATGGTAAGCCTGTTGAGGTGACCCATGTTCATCACGATTGTAAGCTCGAACTGGATGGTTAGTTGTTTGACATCAACCTTATACCTATCACTCTAGGAAGCTTTGATATTGTAGTTGGCATGGACTGGTTGTCCAAGCATCGTGCTGAAATTCTCTGTCGTGAGAAAATTTTTCGTATCCCTCTCCTAGTGAAGAACTCTTATCTATTCAGGGTGATCATCATGGTGCCATGGTGGGTATCATCTCATTTTTGAAAGCCCAGAAGTGCATTAGAAAGGGCTATCCAGCCATTTTGGCTAACATTTCACACACTCGAGCTGAAGTTGAAACGAGGATTGAGGACATCCCTAAAGTTTGTGATTTCCCAGATGTCTTTCCAGTGGAATTACCTAGACTTCCACCTGTTCGTCATGTGGAGTTCCATGTAGAAGACCGGATTGTAAGAAATCAACTAGATAATCATACAAGTAGAGAAATTTGGGTGCGAAATCCCTAAATCTCATGCAAAATGATAGTAGACAAATCAGAACACGTAAAGATCCATTTCAATAATCATTTTCATTGATAAACAATCAATTACAATCAAATAAGACTTAGTTTATCAACAAAACACTATTTCAGAAGGCTCTAGACTCACATAAGAACACACATATAAAACCTAGTTCGAATGACCAAGACTTAACCTACAAAAGCTCAAACTATATATAGACTGTGCCATTCGACCTTTGCAGAGGTCGAATGGACTCGTTCGACCCATTACATTCCTCGAACCAAACAAAAAACATAATAAAACATTTATTCGACCTAGTAAAACTTCATTTGACCCCATGTCTGGTCATATGGGCTTCCAGAACTTTGTGTCTTCAATTATAAACGCCATTTCTTGTATAATCTAAAGCAATAGTCACATTTATGCACCTACAAACTCCCCCTTGACTATTCGTTGGATTGTTTTTTTTGATACTCAAGCGTCTTGTTCATCAACTTGATCTTCAGAATCTTCTTTTGCTTCGCACTCATTTGTAGTTCTAGTTGCTGTTTGAGTGAACCTTTCTTCACTTCTTGAACTTTCACATATTTTTTCAGTCATCTCCTATATAAGCACAACAATTATGTACTTGTTCAAAATTCAATGGTTTTGGTGTTGACTGCTCTGCAACTTCCTGTACTGGTTGTTCAGACATAATAACCTGCAAAAACAATCAAACAAACATGAAAATTCATCAATTCGGATAAAAATTGAATTTTAGTAAAAACTAATGTCCATTCGACATCATCGTGGGTTCGAATGGGAAATAAAGATATCGAATGAAGAATAAAACATCCATTCGACCTAATCTTTGTTCATTCGACATATTAAGATGGTCGAATGGCCACTGATTTAATTTGGAATGACCAAAACACAATCAGACCATGATTAATATCACATTTTGATTGCAAAAGACTCTAACATGACCGATAAACATTTAACAATGATCAATTGTATTAATTAAACACTTATAGATGGTTTTCCCTTAAAATCTAGGGTTTAATAATCGAGATTATGATCAATAACAAGTTTAAACATTGGATTTTTTTTGTTATTCTCCCCCTAAAACCATCGATAGTGGTTAATGTATGTCCAATTGTTGTTCAAATGCAGTTAAAATGCACAGATTGAAGAACTAGGGTTTGAAAACTTTGAACATCGATTGTGAACTGAATACTGGATCAATACTTGTAATTTTTATGTGAAAATGATTAGTAAGTCACAAGGAACAAGAATCAATGATGTTAAACAAACAAGCAACAAGTTGGGGTTAAGATTGGAAATTTGAAAATTTTCTGATAGGGGCTCGAAAGAGCTGACTGCTTTATATAGACAACCTCCATTCAACCCTTGCAGGGTTCGAATGAGAAAATTTCAAGTCCATTCGACCTACTAAAATGTTCGAATGAAAATAAAATTGCTCGAATGAAATTAATTAGACAAACACTCCCATTTGACCTCTGAATAAGGTTCGAATCAAGGCCTCAGATTGTCATTCGACCTAACGAAAGGCCGAATAGGGAACTGGAAAAATGAAATTTTTACAAAATGTCAAATTCAAATCCCGTTTTGTCATTTTAGACCATATAAACCTTCAAACTTTCATCATTTCTCATTTAAATGATACAAAACTCAATTTGGTCTGTCAAACCTCGGAAAATGATCATCATTCACCACAGGTTATCAAAAACAATGCGAAATGTAAAATTTTTAGGATTTTATGAAATTTATATTAAAACACACCAAAATCTTTTTGAGTTTTTGTATATGAACTAAATCAACAGAAAGCAATAAACTGTTTGTGATTTTCCAGTAAGAGGATCATATCAGTTTATGAGAGATCACATCACACGTTGTTCTGTTTCATTTAAACTATACTGACAATGTAACTTTGGTAACTGCTGATATTGTTATCCACATAAACTCACATGCAGACCGATATGCAATGCTTTAAACTGATACTGCTATGTATAGTATAAACTAATTCACCTGTGAGTCCCACACACACGACATACTCCCGTATCAAGGAATATTGCACAGATATTCATTGTAACGCGTGATTATGCTATTGTTATCCATAAATACAAGGTATGAGGCACAGAGGTGTACAGGTCAGCAAATCAATGCTACAGAGTAACATGTGCACTCTACCAGGTCAAGGTCTTATATCAATCATGCTTTTCATCAGTGATTAGATATGATACATTAGATAATATTTGATTATCATCACACATTTAAAGTTCCTCAATTCGGTAACTTTGGGTTTTGGCATTAAAGCTCTTTTATTAAGATACCATGTCTGATCTAGGTCGGTAAATCAATACGACAAAAGATCAGATAGGCTATCCCCAGATAACAAATAACATAACGACCTGAAACCTCCGAATTTTGTACAATACCCTATCAAACGAAATTACGGTACCAAGACCATGTGCCCATGAGGTATTCATCCACATAGTAAATAGTTTGATATGTATGTATCAAGCACGGCGTAATAAGCCTACGAAGCCTATCAGCACATCACACAAAGTCAACAGTGATCAAGCATTTGACTTTTCAAATCCTTAGCATGCAATAGATCATCACTGATGTACTATCATTTTCTCTTTTTCTCTAGGAAAAATCATTTGGGTTTTCTGATTTTTAGGAGACTAATGGTGTTCATTGACTTGGAAAAACTATTGAAGCGATTCACATTCTAAGGAGACTAATGGAGAAGTATAGGGAGAAACGGCGGGACTTGCATATGATGTTCATTGACTTGGAAAAGGCATACGACAGTGTTCCGCGCAAGCTACTTTGGGAAACTTTGGAATGTAAGGGGGTGCCGGGGAAGTATATAGATATAATTAAGGATATGTATGAAAGGTCTGTCTCCAGCATTCGGGCTATGTAGGGGATACTAATCCCTTTCTTGTGGAGATAGGACAGGGTCTGCTTTGATCCCATTCCTCTTTGCGATGGTACTAGATGAGCTGTCCAAATCGATCCAGGAGGCAGTGCCGTGGTGTATGCTTTTTGCTGATGATATTGTGTTAGTGGCGGAGACTAAAGAAAGTTTAAATGCGAGGTTAGAAGAGTGGATAGCATCTTTAGAGAGCAAGGGGTTAAGTATTAGTCACTCGAAGACAGAGTACCTCTACTGTGGTTTAAGTGAGGCAGGTGACGTCAGTGACACGCAGATCACCATCGATGGCTAGGCGGTCCTGAAGACAACGACTTTCAAATATCTAGGATCTTTTGTTCAAAATGATGGCAAGATAGATAGAGACGTAACCCACCGTATCCAGGCCGGCTGGGGTAGATGGAAAGCAGCCTCTGGGGTTTTGTGCGATAGGAGGTTCCCAACTAAACTAAAGGGTAAATTCTATAGAGTTGCAGTAAGACCGGCTATGCTGTATGGGTTGGAGTGTTGGGCCATCAAGAAGACTCAAGCCTGCAAGATGGATGTAGCAGAAATGAGGATGCTTAGGTGGATGTGTGGGTACACAAGGCTAGACCGAATAAGAAATGAGTTTGTTAGGGATAGGTTAGGATTGGCTAATATTTCTAAGAAGATAAAGGAGTGGAGATTGAGATGGTTTGGGCTTGTGAGGAGAAGGCAGACGTCAGCGATAGTTAGAGTAGTGGAAGCGCTGACTGTTAAGGGTAGGAGGAGTAGAGGTAGACCCAAGTTGACATGGGATAAGCGTATTGAACACGATTTGATAGAGTTGCACCTCTCTGAGGACATGGTCCAAGATAGGAGTTCGTGGAGACGTAGAATTAAAGCTAAGGATTCTTAAGGGCTGTCCACCTTTCCATTGGACTTGTTTTGTGTTAGTAACAATGCTTACATATATGTTGAGTACCATGTTATATATGTTCCTTTATCCATCATGTTATTTTTTCACCACGTACCAGATTGTTGGTACTTGGTAGTCTTTTTTTTACCCAGTCTTTCCTGTTTAGAGCCGGGGGTCTCCTTGGAAGCAGCCCCTCTATCCCTAGGGATGGGGGTAAGGTTTGCCTATATCCTACCCTCCCCAGACCCTACCAATAGTATTTCTATTGGTGGTATTTACTGGGTATGGTTGTTGTTTGTTGTTGTTGATTTTTAGGGATTTTCAAATTTTTCAATGTTTTTGGTTTTTCTGAATAAAATGCTCCCCCTGAAATTAAAAACATATTTGTGGATTTTTAATTTTTCTGAAAACATAAAAACGAAATAAAATTGATAAACCGATGTGAAGATTAGTCTTGTTTTTCTTTAATACCATTAGCTATTAATAAAAATTCAAAACGTGATTTGTCAATAGCTTTAGTAAAAAGATTAGCTCTCTGATAGTCAGTGTGGATTTGACCATGTCAATCAATCCTTTAGCATAGCAATCACGAATAAAGTGATACTTAATTCGGATATGCTTAGGCTTAGAATGATTAACAGTGTCTTTAGTGAGTGCGATGGCTGCTTCATTATCGCAATGAATGGAGGTTTTAAAAAATTGCAAACCGTAGTCGCGCATCTGCTGTTGTATCCCTAAAACCTATGAACAACAACTCGAGGCTGACTTGTGTTCGGCTTCACATGTGGATAAAGCAACTGGTATCTGCTTTTTGCATTGCCAGGTCACGAGCCTGCTCCACAGAAATTGACATCCAGCCGTTGTGGATTTAGCGTCAATATCGCATCCACCAAAATCTGCATCACTAAAAGCAATAAAGTCAAAATTATCATCATTAGGGTACCACAGTCCACGCGAGGGACAACCCTTCAGATATCGTAGGATTCGCTTGACAGCTGTAAGATGACTCTGTTTCGGCGTCGATTGAAATCTAGCACAAAGACATGTCGCGAAAATTATATCCGGCCGAGATACAGTCAAATACATCAAAGATCTGACGATGGCTTTATATGTAAAGGGATCTGTGAGCTCCCCCTTAGCATCAACTCCAATCCGGTGATTGGTTTTATGGGAGTATCCATAGGCTTTGAATCATCCATCTAGAATCGGCTCAAGACTTCAGAAACATATTTTGTCTGGTAAATAAAGATGCCTGTTGGCAATTGATCCACCTGCAAGCCTAAAAAGAATTGCATTTCTCCCTTAGCGCTCATCTCAAACTTTTCTTGGATAATTCGTTCAAATTCCCTGCATAAAAGTTCATTAGTAGAACCAAATATAATGTCATCAACATATATTTGCACAAGAAGCAAGTCACCCTCTGTTCGTTTTGTGAACAGGCTACAGTCTACCAATCCTCGTTTGAATCCCTTGGAGAGAAGATATGTGCTAAGCTCCTCATACCATTGTCTTGGAGCTTGGTGCAAACCATACAAAGCTTTGTTCAGCTTATAGACCTTATATACTTCTTCCTTGACTACACCATACAGAAAAGCGCTCTTTACATCCATCTGATACACTTAAACTTCATGTAGGAAGCATAAGCAAGAAACATTCGAATTGCTTCAATGCGTGCAACCGGTGCATAAACTTCATTGTAATCAATCCCCTCTATTGGACGAAACCCTTGAACGACCCATCAAGCTTTGTTTATGACTATTACGCCTCGATCATCTTTCTTGCACTTGAATACCCATTTTGTGCCATTTTTTCTGTCTAGTGGTAAATCAATCAATGTCCCGACTCTGAGTTTCTAAACTGTTGTAGTTCTTACTGCATCGCATCCACCCATGATTCGTCTAATAAAGCTTCCTTGTATGTCTTCGCCTCAACCTGCGAAACATAACAAGTAAAAGACCAATCATTTTGACAACCTGATTTTTCTATCTTAGCATACAGGGCAAGGGATCCAATGTTATCATGTGAAGTTGCACGTCTGAGCTGACCTCTTGTCATCACACTGCTACCGGGATCACCTATAACCTGTTCAAGTGGATGAATCTGATGAATCCGAGATTCCGGATGATCAGGAACTGGAACCACTGCTTGAACATTTAGATTCTCTGCTGTCTCTAGATCATTACCCGTATTAGATGAAGATGCAACGTCTGGATTTGGGTTCACTGGAGGTGATACCGTAGCATGATCTAAAATAGCTTCACTAAAAACTTCATCATTGTCTTCCGACTTAGAAGAATCAAGAGTTGTTGAAGCTTCTTGGAAAACCTCTTCTTCATTGACTAGAGCATTGGTATCATTAGAAGCTGCTACTGGAGGAGTTATGGTGATCGGACGCACTAACGGTGAAGTTACTACATTCTCACACTCGTAATATAATCGTAAAACAACTTCTTCAACCATACTTTCTAGATTGAATGACTCGAATAATTCGTTGTAGTCAAACATCCAACCGGGCCCGCTTCCTTAAACATTCTGAGTGTAGCATTGAACATCAACATTCGCCCAATCTTCAACCTGTTTAGTTCTTTTGTTAAACACGCGTTTAAGTTGTGTCGCGTATCCAACAAAATAACCTTCTTCAGCTTTTGGTCCAAATTTCTCATTAGGATTCAACATTGTGCATGGCGCCCCGAATGGTTTTAGAAACTCTAAGTTCAACTTTCGTTTGTTAAGCAGTTCATAAGAAGTTTTGCCAAAACATCTTCACCGTCAACACACGATTCAAAGTGTAACATGCTGCATGAATAGCTTCATTCCAGAACATGACTTGAAGATTAGAATCTGCAAGGCTTCAATTAGAGTCATGTTCTTTCTTTCTGTAACACCATTATGTTGTGGAGTATATGGTGCAATGTACTAATGATGAATACCCTTTGTTTCACATAATGCATCCATCTGAGAATTCTTGAACTCCGTTCCGTTGTCACTTCGAAATCGTTTGATCTTTAAACTGTATATATTCTCCAACCGGGTAAACAGAACATTAAGTTTATAAAACGTTTCGCTCTTGTATTGCATACACATCACCCACGAAAATCTTGAGTAGTCATCAGTAACCACAAGACAGTAAAGATCTTCGTTGATACTTTTACGCTTAACAGGTCCAAAAAGGTCCATGTGTAGACGTTCAAGTGGAAATTCAACCGAATTTACTTTCTTGGATTTGTAGGACTGTTTGTGCTGTTTTCCTTTCTTGCAACTCACACATTTGTCGTTCAAATGAAAATGCTTCACATTTACTCCTTCAAAAAGTCCGTTCTTCACCAAATTATTCATTTTCCTTAGGTGAATATGCCCCATCCTTCTGTGCCACATGATATATTCTTTTTCAGTAGCATTGGACAAAAAACACGTGACTTGGCCTTAAGATGTGGTTGCTTTGCTCATGTCAAGAATGTACATACTATTCACTCTTGGAGCTATAAGCATGATCCACTCTTTTGGAATAACGAAACCAGGCTTCAAGATGTAGCAAGATTTGTCGTCAAAGTGTACTCAAAACGTTTTGTCACATATCTACTCACACTCAGCAAATTATAATCAATCTGCTTCACATATGAAATCCATTCAAAACTCACAATTCCATTACTAACACTGCCTTCCATTGTTGTATAACATCCTTTGTTCCCATTAAACGCTACATACCCTCCATTAATATTCTTGATATCAAAGAGTAGCATCATATCACCGGTCATGTGCCCATGAGCTCCACTGTCGACAATCTAGACACTACTAACAGGGCCAGCTGGAGCTCCCTTCACCATTCAAAAACAAGATTAGTTTTTAATAGGGACCCAAGCCTGTTTGGTCTTAGGTCTTTGAATGTTAGCTTTCAAAGAATCCTTCTCAAAACTTTCAATTTTGAATCAACCTTTTTCTGGTTATTTAAAATCTCTTCACTTTTAATATGAACATTAGCAGATGATGTCGAAGCACCTGGAGAACCCTTTGGTGTCCAAGTCTGTTCTGAATGTTTAAGAATCCTTAACCTCAATAGATTTCTTTGTATAGTTCGAAAACGAAACTTTCTTGTCTACCTTATCTGATTTAATAGATATAGGTCCAACTGATGACTTCACAGCAGGTTTTGGGTAAACCTTTTGTTTATCATGAGGCGAGTTCACAATGGGTTTCTTCAGTTTCTTCTTCATGGCTATTCGGTTTCTATTATCATAGACAATTGGATAGTTTTCCCTCTTTTGATAAAAACGATTTTGGTTGTAAAACTTTGTCTTTGAGGGTAAAACTGTCTTAGTGGAAAAGACTGTCTATGATAACCAACAACAACCGAATCTCTCTGATTCTGCTTTCTCTCAACCTCGTGCCTCTTGTGTCTCACATATGGACAATGAGCAAGTAAATGCCCTATCTCCCCACATTTGAAGAACGCACGATATTCCTCAAAAGTATTCTTAGCATGAGGATTAGAGAATGATTTAACCGGGTGTTGGTCATCAACACACTTTCGCCTTAAACTTTCTGGAGCGGGCTCCGTCGAGTAAGCCAGTTCATAAAATCCATTAACCTTTTCTGTTGGCTTCACAAACTCAGTGACATGAACCCTTGGTAGTTTATAATCATCACCATACATTCGCCTAATAAGTTCGGGAGGAATATCATTTGTCCTTTTGTGTTTAGGAAACCAAATGGTACTCTTTCCAGATTTTATCAATTTTAGAATAATTGGCAAACTGTATGGGATATTCATCATCCGAGATTATCTTATCGGATCCTTCCATCCGATAGAAAACCTTCACGGGTTTGTCAACTGAATCATTCTTTTCTACGCTCTTATCTGACTAATTCATTTTGTTGTCATTCTTCTGAAGATGAGAAACCTGAGAAGGTGACACTGTCTCAGTTGTTTGAATGTGATTTTCCAATGGAATATCAACATTCTTCTTAGGTTCCTCATCTTTAGTATCTTAATCATCAGTTACTGCCACCACTCCTTCATTAAACAATCAAAGAATCGGTCTCACATCGGAGTTCAGATCACCAACACATCAGGGGTTTGATTCGTTATCTGATGAGGAATCCGATTTTACTGAACTCTCCGGTGTTACTGGATTCAAATTATCGTTTTCAGATAACATTGAGGAAGGAACAGCTTTGTAGTTTGCACTACTGGATTGTGATGGTTCCTCAACAATGTGGTCCAAAACATATGCCACACGCTTATAACTCTCTAGATTTTTGTTGATTTTCTCAGCAAAACACTTGACTTTAGCCATTTCCAATTTAGTTTCTTCAATTCCATTAATGTAGTTATTTATGGTTATTTGTTTCAAGGAAAGGGTTTTAGTTAATTCAGAAACATCCTTTTTATAACCCTCAAGTGTTTTGTTGAAATCATGCTCACCCTTGCGATATGATTGAGTGACGATTTTAGCACTCTCAAACTGATGCTTAAGTTGCTTAACCTCATCAGTTAATCTATCACAAGTACCACAATATTATCGCTAGAATTAGAGTTAGAACTTACCGGTTTAGGCGGATCTGTCATGGCCATCAATGCAAAGTGAGCTTCCTTTCCTGCAAAGAACTTGGAATAATCAATCTTCGTGAAAGCATCATCCACCATGCATGACTTCTTCGTCAACAGAAAATCCGCTTCGGCTAGAAATTGATCAATGTCGTCATCAGAGAATTAACGCTAGCTTTCGAATCAGATTCGCTTTCTAAATCAGAATAGACAGATGCTGGTTAATCAGAGACAACATCAACAGAATCAATAATCGTCCGTGAAACCATTTCAGTAACCTGTTCTTCAACCTTCTCAGCAATATTTTTTGGAACCTCCTCAACTATCTCCTCAATCACAACTTCAGAAACTTTCTCAGAAACCAAATCATCATCAACTATCACCGGCACCTCCTTTACCACCGGTAAGTTCTTCAACACCCAATTGCATAATATTCCAATCAAAGCCTTCATCTTTCTATATCACCAATGCCTGATTATCATTTTGCGGTTGAGTGTTTGGTGTAGAAATAGGAATAATGGTTCTGGTTGGATTAGGTGTAGTTTGGTTTTGGTTGGTTGTAGATGTTTGTCTTGGTGTGGTATTTTGAGAGGTGTTATGTCGGTTTTGGTAATTGTTTTGTTGTGGATAGTTGTTGTTTTGTCTTTGGTAAGTAACTTGATTTTGAGATTGACGGTTTTGGTAGTTAGAGTTAATGGGGTTTCGGTTACCTTGTTGCATTGGTTGAGTACATTCTCTCTTAAAATGACCTCGAGTTCTACAGTTAAAACAAGTCACCTTGGCTTTTTTGAAACCACATGTAGTGTTTGGTGAAGTAGCGAGATCAGTTCTACCAGTCTTCTCTATGAACTCAGTAGCTCTTCTCATCACACTTACAAATGCCACTAAATATTGATCAGTTCCATCTCTTCCTTGTTGATCTGGGCATAATCCTCATTTGTCAGATTGTTGTTTCCTATCTGACTTGACACCAGTCCGTTGTACGAAGCGACCATTGCTGAAACTAGGGCAATATGTTGTTGTGTCACTTCTACTGTCACATTGTTCATGCTGGAGGTTTCCAACACATTTGGACTTTGGCTTAAGGATTCTTGTGTCATCATTGGAGCAAAATATTGTTGTTGTTGTTGAGGTAAGCTCACGATGATGTGTAACAAGAAGCAAACATCTAAGGTTGAGTTGGTATGAGAAAAGTTGGTGTGTAAGTCGGTCCTGGAGCCAAGTAATTGATCGAACTCCTTTGTGGTTCAACAACATTCGATACACAAGCAACATGAGGTGCAACACTTGCTCGTCCTGATGGATTAGACACAGATGAAGATGATGTAGCATGATACAACTCCGGATTATGTGGAAACTATGCTCTTTTAGCTTTCCTTCTTTCTTCCATCTCTTTGTTCTCCAACTTCTGTATGAACTCATTGACGGACCAGTACTGATAAGCATCTTTTTCCTTCAATACTTCAACATGTTGTCCCCAATATGGAGGCAACGAATCAGCAAACTTGTCCACTAATTCTGTCAAGGGAATGTTAATATCATAATTCGATAGTTCTGACAACAAATGACAATATCTTGGAACAAGTTCCTTCAATGTTTCATTCCCCACATAACTAAAATTCTCAAACTCCTTTCTTAACTCTTCCATGTGAAGTCTTCTCGTCTTGGCATTCCCATCATGTCGATTCTTCAAACAATCCCATAGTTGTTTTGAAGTAGTACACGATCCAAACTGATGTAACAAATATGTTGTTAAGGCCTGAGACAATTGAGAAAAATCCTTCTTCTCAAGAGCAAACTTCTTCTTCTCGTCATCTTTAAAATCTTCAAGAAGAATTGTTACATTCGTGTTCCCAACCATTGGCGGACTATATCCCTTCATGATCATTTTCCAAGATTCTCCACCTTCCAATCCCATGCCTTCCAGATGAATCTTGAACTTCTTCTGCCATTGATAATATTCAGACATGTCCAACAGCTTTGGTGGACGATTACCACTACCTGATGATAAGTCATTGATCAAAGTAGTAATCGCATTCGAAGTCTGATTCTGAACCGTTGCTGCTGCAACTCCCCAATAATCTGGCATTTGTTTTGGAGTAACAGACTGTGGTGTTGAACTTGGTACGACAAGGTAATTAATAGGTTGTGTTGGTTGTGTGTCTGTCTTCTATGATGCAAAAGCCCAAGGATTCATAGGAACATGTTGTTGTTATGTTGTAGCAGGTCTAGGTGTCATCGGAAATCCCCAAATGTTGTCTATAATGCTCGGAATATCAACACTTAGAGAATCTTGGAAAACAGAGTCTGGTTCGACCTAGAATGAGTAATCGAGGGTTTGAATGAAACAAATCAGGTTGGTTCGACCGCAAGAATTGATGCGAATGGGAAACTGTGACATAAAGACTTGATTCGACCTAACAAATGACTTGGTTCGACCTCTCGTAAGGTCGAATGGAAATCAAGGGTTCGAATGGAAACACAAGTCACTCAGAATGAAGAACAAACACCTGGTTCGACCAAAAATCCCACTAGTTCGACCTAAAAATCACTGATTCGACCCAAAACTCTCACCGGTTCAACCTAAAACCTTCTGATTCGACCTGACCCATTTGAAAAACTGTTTTTCTTCAAAAATAAGTTATTTTGATCTGAATTTTTCAAATGTTGATGGATTTCAATTATATTAATCAGGTTTTGCACAAGATTTGATGGAGATCAAGTTTTGTGAAAGAAATTTTGATTTTATCCGTAAAAACAAGTTTAAATCAATCAATCTCCATCCTCATGCAATGTTCATGCAAAACAGAAAAATTTTAGGTGTTTTTGATGAAAAATCTGTTCCCGGGTTTTGGCGTGTTTTGGTTCATAGGGTGAATCGGGTTTTACTAATTCATGTCTTTGTCCTTGATGAACTAAACCATACTCTATCATTGAAGTCCTTCTTTATACCGAATGAGTTGTCGGGTTGGCAAGCGTGTTATTAGTTGATAGCGCTATTAGGTTTCACAAACCTCACATCGTGCTGGGAGCACGGGTGAGAAATATAACTTAACATTTGTTATCATTGTTGATAGGCAATGATGCAATGCACTTTGCTCATTATTGTGAGAGCTCGTTGTTCTGCAGTTCGGTATGCCTGTGTTTAGTTATCATGAGTGGGTTAGGTACCCCTGGCATATGGTGAATTAGCGGTTACATGGTTTTGGAAACCTACGCATTTACTTACTCATTTACTTTGCTCTGTGAACTCACCAACTTTGTGTTGACACACGCTAGCATGCTTTTGCAGGTCACTAGGCTAGAGCACGGTAGGTCATGCATCATTGTGTGATGGGTTATCAACATTATTGAACTTATACTTTCCTTTACATTCAATGGTTTTATCTTGGGCGCGTTGTCTTGCTTATGAACCTAAACGATATTGTTTTATTTACGCTTCAACAACTTATCTAAACTTTTTGGTTAAACGCTAAAGTTGATTTTTGAAAACGAACTAAATGGTTTGGGCATTTAGATTTGTTCTTGTGACTTATGGCTATGGGATCCTTGTGTGTCACTCGCCTCGCAGTATAAATTGTGAAACTTTGATATAAACTAAGTGTTTTATGTGCATTACTTGTGTATGAACTGTATATACTTGATGAGCTGATATAACGGGTCCCCAACGGGATGTCGAATCTTGTGTGGTCGTGTCAAACATCAAACTTTTACAAACATTTAATGTCATGTTTTGGACAACTTGGGGTTATTAGATACACATATCATCAGTCAAACATTTATACGCTATTCGTGGTAGGTTTCCAGTGATAGGAATTCCACAACAGGCCTGGTTTATTAATTTCGTGAAAAGCAACCTGAGGTGAGTTTCACAGTCACAATGTTTTACTACACTATATCACATGGGTACTAAGCGACATTTCATCATTAAGTCCTTTCTAACTTGTGAACCATGAACATGTGGATACATAGCGGGGAAAGTGTGAATAGTTCTATCAGGCCCAGCAAGCTCCACTTGGGTCGACTGGAGGTCGGACGGGTGCATATTTATCCTATCTAACTTACAACACCGGTTGATGACCAGTGGCGGGTATTAAAGACAACTTACTAACGTTAAGCAATGGTTAACGACGCTTTAGTATCATCTAACAATGTCTAGCTAGCATCAGGTATAGATGTAAGGATTGTTGGGTCTGGTTTATGAACGTTTACTTACTTTTACAAACATAAAACTATATATGTGAACTCACCATCACTGTATGTGTTGACTAGCATTGCATATTTTCTCAGGTCGCTATGGTAGCAGCATGGGTTAGGCGTACGCGGTTCGCACTGTGTCTCATCCGGTTCTTGCTTCATGTTAAACTTTATTTCAAACTTTTGAACTATTTACTTTCAGTTATGGGTTGTAAACTTTGATATTGCTTCCACTGAGTTTGTTGGTTGAAATTTTGAACTATTTTGGATTGTTTGATACGTCATTTTCATATCATATAGTTGTCGTTTATTGTGAAATTTGAGGGTGCGACAGATTGGTATAAGAGCCAATGGTTATAGTAAACTAGGAATGCATGTAGAGTCTGGTCTATTGCCGAGTCTCACACACTAGATGGTCATACACTTATGAGTGGGAGTGGTAATAAGTGGGAACTTACAAACATTGCAGGGGTGTTGATATCATCATCATTTACATGTTGCATCATCCATTCTATCTGATTCTGTTTCTATTTCTATATATTATTCTTTGGGTTTTGAAGATGAAGACGCTATGTTATTGGTTTTTCATGGCAGTGGCGTACATTGGAGTGGTTGTCGGCTTATTCTAGAGATCTATTCAAGATTCAAACATCTCTCTTCTATACTCCAATGGACACACTCCCTTACATACACCATCTTACACTGTACTAGTCATAGTACGCCTCTTTGAATGACTGTCCACTCTGAGGTTCTCACACTCTAGGATAGATGGACATGTAGTGTTCATTTATTCAGCAAGTTTCCAACTAGATGATATGTAACTGATATGGATTCATCCGGTCGGAACGTATTCTTTCTTTGGCATGATTACTGGTATTCAATTACTAGTGATGATCCTAATTCCTCTTTTGTGTGATACCTGAAGATGTTGGGAACTTTTGGAGGAAGACGTGGAGGACGTACTGGTGGACCTGGTGGACGCAGTGGGGGTTGCGGCAACATTAATATGACCCAGGCGGAGCTGAACAATCTGATTCAAAAGAAAGTTACTATTGCTCTTGCTGCTTTCTAGGCCGCTTAGCAAGGCCTTCGTGATAATTTGACTATTACTACTCCTCTTATTTCTTCGGTATTTTGTTCGTTATAGTTAGCTAGTGTTGCTTGTTGTTCAGGGAATGCTGGCATCCAGCAACTACCTCGACCACCACCCCCTCATGTTAAACATGTGTGCATTTTCAAGGCTTTCAAGGATTGTAACCCTCATACTTTCAATGGTACTGAGAGCACAGTGGGACTGCTAAGGGGGATTGAGAAGGTTGAATATATGCTTGCGATGTGTAACTGTCCAGTGGTTTATCGCGTGAAATTTGCTTCTGGTACTCTTGAAGGTCCAGCTTTGACTTGGTGGAAGTCCCCTACTCAGAAACTTGGCTTAGGTAAAGTAATGCATATCCATGGGATGACTTCGTTCTTCGTTTGAGAAGTGAGGATTGTCCTCGGGACGAGGTGCAAAATTTGGAACACAAATTGTGGAATCTTAAGATGGTAGGTTCTGAGATTCAGGAGTACACTACCAAGCATCAAGAGCTAACTATCATGTGTCCTGGTTTGGTTACACAGATGTTTAGGTGGATAGAGCACTACATTGTGGGTTTGGTGCCCGAGGTTTGTGGTTTGGTTACTGCTTCTAATTTGACTACTCTTCTGGAGACCATTCGTTTGGCTCTTAAGCTGACGAATCAGAAAGTTGAGGAAGGTGTTTTGTCTCCCAGGGGTGTTGCTCTAAAGGCCCCTGACAATAAGAGAAAGTGGGACAACTCTGGTAAGAACTTCACTCCTACCCAACCTCAGTAGTAGCAAGGGAAGTTTGACACTTCCAGTTCTTCTTTTGTGGCCCAATCAGGGCAGAGATCTGATTCTTATGC
Organism: Ambrosia x helenae; assembly: GCA_030844895.1. Lineage (NCBI taxonomy): Eukaryota > Viridiplantae > Streptophyta > Magnoliopsida > Asterales > Asteraceae > Ambrosia > Ambrosia x helenae. The sequence continues at coordinate 34,199,002 of CM061224.1, read as the reverse complement.
TGGGAGTTACCCGAAGTGAGAAAACTGTAACTATGATCATACTGGCCAATGCCGCAAGTTTCATTATCAGCGTTGTGGCAAGGCCGGAGATGGAAAGTGTAACCAGTCAGCCCCTCCAACAACTCCTAGCCTAACCAGGGATGCTATAATTGTGGTCAGGTTGGGTATTTCAAGCGTGATTGTCCAAAGTTGAAGCAGGGTGATCGTAGGAAGAACAGGAACGATAATGGGAACAAGGGGGTGGCGGCAGGAATGCACGCAGCTTCGTCATTGGTTCGGGGGAAGCCCGACAGGATCCAGACAAAGTTGCCGGTACGTTTCTTCTTAACAATCGCTATACTTCAGTTTTATTTGATTTTGGCACAGATAAGAGTTTCATATCTGCTACATTTAGGCATCTTCTAGACATTGTACCTACACCTTTCGAGGCTAAGTACTTGATAGAGTTGGCTAATGGTAAGTAAATTTATGCTACACACATTCTTAAGGAGTGTCTCCTAGAACTTTTAGGTTTGTATTTCCCCATTGATCTTATGCTGGTTGATTTGGGTAGTTTCGATGTCGTGGTGGGTATGGATTGGTTGTCTTTGTATCGGGTTGAGATCGTTTGTTTTGATAAGATCATTCAACTTCCACTTCTTGATGGCGATATTTTATTTATGTATGGTGAGAAGGGTGGTGTTCCCTTGAATATTATTTCATGTATGAAGGCCTACAAGAATCTTTGGAAAGGGTATACCGCCATTCTAGCACTTGTTTCTGTATCATCTACTGATGAGAAGAAGATTGAAGACATCCGGGTTGTATGTGATTTTTCTGATGCATGTCCTGAAGATTTTCCTATTCTTCTGCCTCAACATCAGGTTGAGTTTCAAATTGATCTTGCACCTGGGGCAGCTCCTATCGTTCGAGCCCCTTACCGTCTTGCACCCAGTGAGATGCAGGAATTATCCAACCAATTGAAGGAGTTATTGGAGAAACGTTTTTTTCGGCCTAGTTCGTCCCCGTGTGGATCCCCGATTCTATTTGTCAAAAAGAAAGATGGAAGCCTTCACATGTGCATTAACTACCGTGAGCTTAATGAGTTGACTATCAAGAATTGTTACATTAACGATCTGTTTGACCAGCTTTAGGGATCCAGTTATTATTTGAAGATTGATTTGAGGTCTGCTTACCACCAGCTTAGAGTGCATGAAGCCGACATTCCGAATACTGCCTTTTGAACCCGTTATGGCCATTTTGAGTTCTTGGTCATGCCCTTTGGTCTCACCAATGTCCCAGCAGTATTTATGGATTTGAAGAACCGTGTTTGCAAGCCTTATCTTGATAAGTTCGTCATTTTTTTCACTGATGACATTATGATCTTTTCCAAGAGCAGGATAGACCATTAGGAACACCTACGTCTTGTCTTGGAACTCTTATAGAGAGAACAACTCTATGCTAAGTTCTCTAAGTGCGAATTCTTGTTGTGTGAGATCCAATTCCTTTGTCATGTGGTTAATGAACATGGAATTCATAACGATCTAGCTAAGAAAGAAGCCATCAAAGACTGGGAAGCATTGAAGATGCCATCTGAGGTGCGGCAATTCCTAGGTCTCGTGGGTTACTATCGTTGTTTTATTGATGGATTTTTGAAGATTCCTCAACCCCTCACCTCTCTTACCCAAAGGGACAAGAAGTTTAACTGGGGTGAATCTTAAGAATCGGCGTTTCAGACGCTGAAGCTTAAACTTTGTTCTGCTCCTATTCAATCCTTGCCTAAGGGTATAGATGATTTGTTGCGTATTGTGATGCTTCTATCCAGGGTCTCGGTTGCGTGTTGAACGTGAGAAGGTTATTGCTTATGCTTCTCGTCAAATTAAGGTTCACGAGAAGAACTATACTACCCATGATCTGGAGCTTGGTGCGGTTGTTTTTGCTTTAAAGATCTGAAGACATTACTTGTATGGTACCAAGTGCACAATTTACACCGATCACAAGAGTCTTCAACACATCTTTGAGGGTGCGAGGACTTGAACATGCGACAATGTCGATGGGTCGAGCTTCTTAATGATTATGATTGTGTCATCAAGTACCATCCTGGTAAGGCGAATGTTCTGACAAATACCTTAAGCAGGAAGGAATCTGTTAAACCTCGTCGTGTTCGAGCCTTACAGCTCACCATCCATTCTGGTTTGCCTCGCCGAATCTGTTCTGCACAACAAGAAGCTTTGAAGGAGGAAAACCTTAAAGTTGTCACCTTGCATGGTACTAACAAAAATCTTGAGCTTAGGTCTGATGGCCTACACTGCTTCGTAGAGCGAGTTTGGGTTCCGTTGTTCGGTAACTCACTAGACCTTCTCTTGGACGAAGCTCCAAATCCCGTTATTCTGTTCACCCTGGCTCCGACAAGATGTACCAGGATTTGATGATACTCTATTGGTGGCCAAACATGAAGCCTGATATAGCTTCATATGTGAGCAAATGTTTGACTTGTGCTAAAGTCAAGGTTGAATATAAGAAGCCGCCTGGACTTCTCCAGCAACCTGAAATTCCTGAATGGAAGTCGGAACGAATCCCCATGGATTTTGTAACCAAACATCCAAAATCACCAAGTAGTTGTGATACTATTTTGGTAATTGTCGATTGGTTGACTAAATCTGCACACTTCCTGGCTATTAAGGAAAATGACAAGTTGGAGCGGTTAGCTCGCATCTATCTTAAGGAAGTGGGCTCTTGGCACGGGGTGCCTGTTTCTATTATTTTGGATCGTGATTCTCATTTTGCTTCTCATTTCTGACAAGCCATGCAGAAATCCTTAGGTACTCTATTGGATATGATTAGGGCTTATCATCCGCAAACTGATGGTCAAACTGAGCGGGCGATCAAACGTTGGAGGATATGCTTCGGGCATGTGTTATCGATATTGGCAAGACTTGGGAGAGTCATCTACCGTTGGTGGAATTCTCTTACCACAACAGCTACCATTCTAGCATCAAGGCAGCTCCGTTTAAGGCTCTTTATGGGCGGAAATGTCGATCTCTACTTTGTTGGGCTAAGGTGGGAGAGAACCAACTCGCTGGCCCGGAACTTGTATACGAGACTTTTGAGAAGATGATACAAATTTGTAATTATATGGCACCAGCTCGGGATCGTCAGAAGAGCTATGCCGATCATCTTCGCAAACCTTTGGAATTCCAAGTTGGCAACAGGGTACTTTACAAGGTCACACCATGGAAGGACGTTATATGCTTTGGGAAGCGTGGTAAACTAAACCTCGTTATGTCTGACCATTCGCAATCCTGGAACGGATTGGGCCGGTGGCATACAAACTTGACCTACCAGCTGAACTCAGTAGCGTGTATAATGTCTTCCACGTTTCTAACTTGAATAAGTGTCTGGCTGATAAGACACTCAATGTTCCTTTCAAAGAGATCAAGGTTGATGATCGTCTGCGTATCATGGAGGAACCATTTGAAATCTTGGATTATAATATTTGAAGGCTTCGTCAGAGTAAAATCCGTGTCATTAAAGTTCGTTGGAACTCCAAACATGGACCGACATAACGAGGGTTAAGTTTGCCACGCTTTCCAAAGCGTATGACACCCTTCCATGGAGAAACTTTCAGAAGTACCATGTCCCCAACCTAGAACTCCAAGGGTCTGCGACGGCGATCGGAATAACTATTTTGACGATCTCGAGCAGCCGCTAAACGATTACGAATTTGCACGATTTTCTCTGAAGTTTCATACACAAGTTCTGGACCAGTGAGCTGACTCTTACCTACCTCAGCCCAACAAAGAGGAGACCGACATTTCTATCCATAAAGAGCCTCGAACGGAGTTTCCTTATGTTATAATGATAGCTATTGTTGTAAGAGAACTCCACCAATGGTAGGTGACTCTCCCAACTCTTTCCAAAATCGATAACACATGCCCGAAGCATATCCTCCAAGGTTTGAATCGTCCGCTCACTCTGACTGTCTGTTTGCGGATGATAGGATGTACTCATATCCAAATGAGTACCCAAGGCCTAATGTAGAGCATTCCAGAAATGCGAAGCAAAACGGGAATCATGATCAGAAATAATAGAAACAGACACCCCGTGCCGAGAAACCACTTCCTTAAGGTAAATGCAAGCTAACCGCTCAAGTCCGCCAGTTTCCTTAATAGGTAGGAAGTGTGATGATTTTGTCAACCTGTCGACAATCACCCAAATCATATCACACCCACTAGGTGATTTCGGTAGTTTGGTGACAAAATCCATTGTGATCCGTTCCCATTTCCATTCCGGAACCTCAGGTTATTGCAGGAGACCAGACGACTTTTGGTACTCCACCATTACTTTAGCACAAGTGAAACATTTGATCACTTAGGAGGCTATATCAGCCTTCATGTTTGGCCACCAATAGAGTATCTTCAAATCCTGATACATCTTGTCAGATCCATGCTGAATAGAATACCGGATTTGTGAGCTTCATCCAAGGCAAGCTCCCGCAATCCCCCAAACAAAGGAACCCAAACTCGTTCTGCAAAGTAGTGTAGGCCATCTGGCTTAAGCTCAGGATGCTTATCGGCACTATGCATAGTTTCAACTCTAAGGTTTTCCTCCTTCAAAGCTTCCAGTTGTGCATAACAAATTCGGTCAGGTAAAGAAGAATGGATGGTGAGTTGTAAAGCTCGAACACGACGAGGCTTCGCTGATTCCTTCCTGCTCAAGGCTTCTGCCTCAACATTCGCCTTGCCAGGATGGTACTTAATAGCACAGTCATAATCGTTAAGTAGTTCGACCCAGCGACACTGTCGCATGTTCAACTCCTTTTGATAAAAAAATATGCTCGAGGCTCTTGCGATCGGTATAAATGATGCACTTGGTACCGTACAAGTAATGTCTCCAGATCTTCAAAGTGAAAACCACCGCACCTAATTCCAAGTCATGGTAGTATAGTTCTTCTCGTGAACTTTAAGCTGACGAGAGGATAAGCAATAACCTTCTCGCGTTGCATCAACACGCAATCAAGACCATGGATAGAAGCATCACAATACACAACAAAATCATCCATACCATCGGGTAATGATAAGATAGGCGCAGAACAGAGTTTAAGTTTCAGCATTTGAAATGCTGATTCTTGCGAATCACCCCAGTCAAACTTTCGGTCTTTCTGGGTAAGAGAGGTGAGGAGTTGAGCAATCTTCGAAAATCCCTAAATGAAATGACGATAATAACCCGCAAGACCTAGGAATTGCCGCACCTCAGATGGCGTCTTTGGTGAGTCCCAGTCTTTAATGGCTTCGATCTTAGCCGGATCGACATGGATTCCCAGTTCATTAACCACATGACCTAGGAACTGAATTTCGCGCAACCAAAAGTCACACTTCGAAAACTTAGCATACAACTGTTCTCGCCTTAAGATTTCCAAGACTAGTGTTCCTCATGGTCCGCCTTACTCTTGAAATAGATCAGAATGTCATCAATAAATACGATGATGAATTTATCAAGGTAAGGCTTACAAACACGGTTCATTAAATCCATGAAAACCGCTGGTGCATTGGTGAGACCGAAAGGCATTACCAAGAACTCAAAGTGGCCATAACGAGTACAAAAAGCAGTCTTCGGAATATCAGCCTCCTGCACACATAACTGGTGATAACCGGACCTCAAGTCGATCTTTGAGTAGTAGCTAGAACCTTGGAGTTGGTCCAAGATCGTCAATACGATGGAGAGGATAATGATTCTTGATGGTCACCTTGTTCAGCTCACGATAATCGATACACATACGAAAGCCTCCATCCTTCTTCTTCACGAACAGAATAAGAGCTCCCCACGGGGAAGAACTAGGTCGAATGAAACCCTTTTCCAAGAGTTCCTGTAGCTAGTTAAACAACTCCTGCATCTCGGAGGTGCAAGACGGTATGGGGCTCGAGCAGTAGGGGCTGCACCAGGTGCAAGATCAATATGAAACTCAAGCTGACGGTGAGGAGGAAGACCAGGCAAGTCGTTAGGAAATACATCAGGAAAATCACGAACCACAGGAATATCCTCGATCTTCTTCTCATCGTCAGACGAAACAGAAACAAGATCCAGAATGGCGGTATAACCCACCCTTACGAAGATACTTCTGGGCTTTCATACAAGAAATGATACTCAAAGGAGCACCGCTTTTCTCACCATGCACCGAAAGAATCTCTCCATCAGGGAGAGGAATCCGGATAACCTTATCAAAACAAATGATTTCCGCATGAAACAACGATAACCAATCCATGCCCACCAAGACATCAAAACTACCCAAGTACACCGACATAAGGTCAATAGGGAAGGACAAACCCGAAAGTTCCAAACGACATTCTCGAAGAATATGTGTCGCTTCGATTTTCTTACCATCAGCCAATTCTATCAAGTACTTAGCCTCTAAAGGTGTAGGTACTATATTTAGCAGGTAACTAAACACTACCGATACAAAACTCCTATCAGCACCAGAATCAAATAAAACAGAAGCATAGCGATTGTTAAGAAGGAACGTACCAGTAACTGTGTCTGGGTCCTGTCGGGCTTCCCCCGATCCAATGACGAAAGCACGTGTATTTTTGTCGCCGCCTCCGTTGTTCATGATACCACCACTGTTCTTTCCAACATTATCCTGCTTCAGTTTGGGATAATCCCGCTTAAAGTGTCTAGACTGACCACAGTTGTAACAACCCTGGTTAGGCTGGTTAGTAGACTGAGGGGCAGCCTTGTCGCTCCAACGAACATGACAAGTCTGAACCTCATGTCCCGGGTTCCCACACTGTTGACAATTTTGGAGCTTATGGCACTGCCCATTGTGATGATAGTTACACTTGTTACACTTCGGGTAACTATCATGGTAAGAACCAGATTTCTGCCCAGACTAGGCTGCAGATGAAGGGGTAGAAGAATCAGACTTCTTCTGCTATTGCTGAGGCTGAGATGGAGCAGAATTCTTCACAGAACACTCCCACTTACGCTTGTTGCAACTGTCAGGAGCCTTCACAACTGAACCCCTAGGTGGTAAAGCACCTTCTTCCACCTTCTAATTGGTTAACTTGTGAGCCAACCGAATAGTACACTAGAGAGTAGCACAATCATTCGCAGTAACCAACCCACGAATTTCAGGTACGAACCCAGCAACGAAAAACTCAATACTCTTATAGTCACGAGTATCAGCATCCAAACACATAAGAGCCAATTCATGATATCGGACATCATACTCTTCAATTTCCGATCCAACCATCGTATGATTCCACAGTTCATGCGGTAATTTCTTAATCTCACCCGGGGACAATACTCATTCTTCAGCCAAAACACAAACTCATCCCAAGGCATGGAATTGGCTTCGGCCAACCCAACAGTTTGTATGACAGAGTTCCACAAAGTTAAACACGATTCTCAAAGGTTCCAGTAGCAAACTTCACATGGTCCACAACAGGACAGTTACACATAGAAAAAGCAGACACAACCTTCTCTAACCACCTATGTAAACCCACTGCTCCCTCATTCCCACTGAAGTTATGGGGCTTGCAGTCCATGAACATCTTATAGGTGCAGCTAGGAGAAGGTGGGTTAACAACATTACCTATATCAACACACCAGATAAACAAAACGAATACACCACAAAGCTACATGAAAACAGGAGTAGTAGCAATCAAATTTGTCACACCCTCAAATTCCACGTGCGGGTTTTTACCGCGAGGCGCGTGATAAACCAGGATCTAAGTCAACGGTCACAATAAACGACACTATATGATACGTAAAAATGACACAAACAAACCAACAAGTTTTCATAAATAATCCATCGCTGCGGAAGCGTAAACTTTATTACAAACCCAAAATGCAAAAGTACGTAAGTCTGAAAAGCTAAGTAAAATGCATATGAATCCTAGACGCCGTGAGACTCCGTGCGCCTATGATAAGCTGCTACCTCAACGACCTGAGACAAACATGCTAAAAACGTCAGCAAATAATGCCGGTGAGTTCACAGGTTTTATGTTAAACGTTTAAGTAATAAAAGCCATCATGTTATCACTATGTTAGAAATGATAGCGTTAGCTAGACGCATGAGTAACACTACTACGACCGGAAACCATTACAGACAACGATATATGATTTTTGCCCGAAACGATTATGCACTACCATTCCCCGGTAGCGTTATGACCGAGACAATATGCACCCGCCCGGCTCCCAGCCGACGGGTGGGGTCTGTCAGTCCGAATAGATCTATCCACATTTCCCCCGTTGTGCTATCCAGCATATTCATGGTTTCCCCGGGACTTTACGTATCGTATAGCATAAATGAATTTAACACTAGTATAATATGATAATTTATGAAATATGTATAAAGCATGTGTCTCCCCCGAAATGTAAAACGTAAAGTGGGGCCGTGAAACTCACCTGATGCTGCTTCCCACACTAAGACAAGTAAACCTGCTCAATAGACGGCACCAAATACCGGTGACCTATCATGACGAGCGTATAAGGTGTTAGACTAACAACCCGTAGGTTGATTAGTCCCAACAGTCCAGACCATAACCGTGTACATATGAAATGATGTTTAAACGTTTAACCGACCACACTAGACAAGACCCGACTTCCCATTGGTGACCCGACATCCCACGTGTTAGCCACATGCAAGATATCATGCAACTTATGCAATTAAACACTTAGCATGCGTAAACATTCACCCTATCTAGCATAACGCCCAATTAACGCATAAACAAGTCTGAACACGTGTTACTAAGTCATTAGACATGTTACGGGGTTCCTAACATGTTCCTAGGTGTCAATTCATGTTCCGGAATGTTAAAATATACATATGGAAGCATTACACGCAATTAGGAATCAAACATGTGATTAGGAAAAGTCAACTACTGATTTCATCACATAACGACGTTATCCAACATTATCCTACTGTTCTAGCATCATCCTAGAGTAAACCCTAACCTCAAACAATCAACAAAACACAACATATCATCATCAATCCACCATAATCACTCAAACGGGTCAAAATGCCTAATATCAATATTACACATCTATGAACCTTCAAACTCCTAGATTATCATCATATTAACTTATTTAGATCAGAAACATAATAATAACACAAGAACAATCATGTTTAAACGATAAAAATCCTATCTTGCATGAATAGATCACATATAACAAGTATAGATGTTTGGGTTTGTTTTGAAACCGATTTTAATGAGTTTTCAAAGACACAATTGTTTATAAATCAGGTCTGGACCTTTAGGGATCAAAACAATATCATTATAAAGGTTTGGGATGAAGAAGACACCTTGAAATGGTGAGATTATGGGGTGTAAGGCTTGGAAATATGATTTCTTGCTCAAAAACGTGTTGCAGAGGTTGGATAAGGTGTACGGTGGCTTTGGGGTGTATTAGGTTTCACAAATGATGTTTTGAAACATAAGGGTGGTATTTATAGGCGTTTTTAGTCGTCACCTTCGGTTCAGGCGAGTACGGGGATCTTGCAGGCGATTAGGGCTCTATTCGCTAGCACAACTAGCGAATAGGCCTCTATTCGCCCCAAACATCTTTCTATTCGCTATAATACTGGCGATTAGGCTCTCCCCAGGGGCCTAATCGCCTATAGCCTGTATATCCGGGTTTTTGGCGCGTTAAACCCTATTTTAACATATAAACACGTTTTCACATACTGACAAGTTGCATAATGATTATAAGTATGTAATGCACGATAACTAACACGTTCCCACCCGATCACCAATTCCCGGAACTCAAGACTTGTGTGTGTGCAATAAGCCCGACGATTCTACAAATCGCCGTTCCATGTACACATGGTTATGGACCGACACCCAATGATCTCTCGGACCATTGTAACGACTCCTGATGATTCCCGAATCATCGACACGACTCAACCGACCCAGTCAAGTATGATATTAAGTAGTTGTTTTTTATGTTTTCGTTGAGGTAGACTCGTATGTATGCAAAGTATGAAACGTATGTATGTAGAGTATGAAACGTATGTATGTAAAGTATGAAAAGTATTACCCCGAATATGCCGGGTGTCACAAAATTACAACCACCAAATCCTTGCTGAGCAGCATGGAATGCAGCAAGGGAAACAGACACCTGTTGCTGAATCATGTTGTTCAGATCGGCTTGAGTCATAGTGATATTCTAACAGACACTTGTTGCTGAATCATGTTGTTCAGTTCGGCTTGAGTCATAGTGATATTCTCATCACTACGACCACCACCACCACCATGGCATCCACCACCACGAGCAACTGACATCTTCTGAAACACAGAAAGAACAGGACATTCAGATTCGTCACTAGGATCAACCACTAGCGATAATGATAGAGAATTATCCTGATCTGGCCTGCTACCTTAGCGACATCAGAAAACATGCAAAGTCAGTCAACACATACAGTGCCGATGAATCATAGAGATAAAGTTTGCAAAAGTTTGTAATAATTGTAATCTAGACCCAACAACCCTTACATCTATACATGATGCTAGCTAGACATAGTTACATGATACTATAGTGACATGAACCACTGCTGAACGTTAGAATGCCTCTATACCCATCATCGGTTCATCACCTGGTGCCGTAAGTTTATAGGACAAATATGCACCCGCCACCAACCTCAAGTCGGCCTGAGTGGGGCTTGCAAGGCCCAATAGATCTATTCACACTTTCCCCGCTATGTATCCACATATTAATGGTTCACTAAGTTTGAGAGGTCTTTACCGATGAATAAAAGTCACTAAGTATCCATGTGATATAATGTAATATGTTGGCCTAAAGTTTGAAAGTTCGTACCACATATTTCTCCCCCAACAGTATGAAAACAGTAAGGAATGGGGTTGTGACACTCACCTTAGTTTGCTTCCTTAAATAAAGACACAGTCTCTATAGTCCCAAATATCGGCGATCTATCATAAAAGTTTGCATAAGTGTTTTGACTAATAACCCGTAGGTTAACTAGTCCCCGATTGTCCAGATCAAGACTAAGTATGTTTGAAAACGTGTTTGACTGTTAAACCGACACACCAGACCGACCCGACATCCCGTTGGTGACTCATTACATGAGTTAATCAAGTACACATAGATTACACATAAGGTTCAAGCATAAAACACTTAGTTTGCACCAAGATCGCACACAGCAAGGTGTAAGGTCGAATAAGGGTTTTTGGAAGTTCATTCGACCCATATGGGTCGTCCTTCGACCCATATGTTGTTGATTCGACCCATAATCAAATTCGTTTGACCTAACATATGTTAATTCGACCTAAATACATGTTCATTCGACCTTAACACATGTTAATTCGAGCAAAACAAGATTCATTCGACTGAAAGAATGTTGGTTCCACCTCCATGAACTCCATTCGACCCCACGAAGGGTCGAATGAATTTGGCTGGTTCGATCTAGTTCAGCCAAACATCCTAAAACGCACCAAATCGCAACAAAACAGTCCGAAAACCCCACGAAACATCACGAATCAAAACAGTCAAGCATGAATAACGTATCCCTACAAAACCTTACTAATTTTATTCCAAAATCAGTCTGTTTTATAACTTACCCAAAATGGCAAAATTATGGAAATATCACATCAATGCATGTAAACTTTACACAATTTGGAAACTTGTTGAAATCCCTTAATAATCAGCTCAAAATGCTCAGATTAGTAGGTATATGAAAACCCCTAATCATTTCATTATCATTAACATCATGAATCAAACCCTAGATCAAACAAAAATCCCCAAAATAGACAAAACATCATCATCTAACAACTTGTAACCTAAGATAATCAAAACCCATCATCAATAAGAGTCCTAGATCATTTCTATAACATCTATACAACATTTAATCATCAAGAAACACATAACACAACATAAAAAACCCTTAACACATGTTAATTTATATGAAAACTTATGTTTATTGTAGAGGTTTTGTTTAGAAAGGTGTTAGAAAGGTTTTTAATCATGAAAACTAACTTGGAATAGATCTGGACCCTTGGGGTTTAATAAAAACGAAGAAAAATTGCTTAAAAAGGATTTTGGATCAAGAACACACCTTAGATCTTCACTTGTTTATGATATAGAAGGTGTTTGTAGGTTAGATTGTGAAAAAACAAGTAAAAAACTCCTTCCTCAGTGTTTAAGGTCGAGAGAGAGTGTTTAGAGGCGTTTAGGGTTTGTGAAATGATGAAAAAAAAATGCAAAGTATGGTATTTGTAGTGACTGTTCATTCGACCCTTGCAGGGGTCGAATGGGGTTCCATTGTGGTCGAATGAGGGTTTTCAAGAAATCATTGTCTTGGTTCGACCCCCCTTAAGGTAGAAACAATATGTGTCTTTTCCAGATTTTCCAGTTTTGTCGTTTTAACGCATTTTAACACATCCTAACACATGAACATGCAATCCTAACATACGTTAAACATATAGAATCATGTATAATCATGTAAACACCGTTAAACACGTATTTGCACATTATATAGCATATACGGATCAATCTATATGTAACACTTAATTCAATTCATGTAATTCACCAACAATGGGACTCAAGACTCGTGTGTACACAAAATAACATCAATGATCCTCCAGATAATTGAACCCTGGACAATACCTAAAGTAACCTGACTCAACTGACCCAGTTAAGTACGTTAATAAATTGTTTTTCGCTAAGGTAGACTTATAAGTTTGTAAGATGTTAAGTTGGATATGCCGGGTGTCACAATTTCACAACCCTAACTCGCCCCCAAGCGCTCTCGCTCAAACCCCAACCTGTAGAAACGAGTTTTTGCCCTTATTTCTTAGATCCTAAAGCAAGAACAAGTTTTATATCAATATCAAGTGAAGATTCAAGGTGTGTTTGTAACACCCCACCCATTCTAGGGCTAGCGTGTCACTTATACAGTGATTAGAATTCAATATATCAACCCAAAATTTAAAAAAAAAAAAAAAAAACTTTACATAGGTTTACAATAATTACAAAACATTACTAAATAATCTTTCGACAAATTTTTGAGTCTTGAATCCCTTTATCCTTATTCCCTCAAGCCCCACTATTAATCTTTCTCAAATTCCTGAACCCAACGTACATAAAACACATATGCACAACTGAGTAAAATTTACTCGGTGGGACAACAACAATACAATTCCTAACAAATATATATATATATATATATATATATATAAAAACAATCAGTGGCACATTCAATGGTTCATATTCATTGTTTCAGTTTCAGTGTTATATTCAGTAGCAAGTTCAGTAGTTCACATTCGGTAGCACATTCAATGGTCACCTTTCGGTGATATCAGTAGTTTCAGTGGTCACCTAGCGGTGATATTAGTGGTTTTAGTGGTCACCTAGTGGTGATATCAAGTGGTTTCAGTGGTCACCTTGCCGTGATATCAGTGGTATCAGTGGTACAATAAATACGTATATACAAATAATCTATATTATCTTATTAATATTAAGGAAGAGTGATGTACAACATGGTAATTTGTATTTCTGTACAACTTACCAAGCAACATGTACAACATATTTAAGCAAAAAAATTAAGGGTATTATTGGCATAGTTTTGACAATTAAGACACTTAGGAGGGTAGATTAGTAAATTTAACATAATCCGATACCTCACATCCTAAAATCTTATCCCAATTATGCCCTTATGTCCAACTTTTAAAACACAAAATACAACTTAACCTATGATGCATTTTAAATGTGAGACCTTTCAATCCCTCATCTATATTATTATATATACTTCATTATAATCAATTTCTTGATTGCTAATAGTCTTTTCATAACCCCAAACAAAATCTTAGAGCTAATTTCATGCTTTGAAACATTGTTTTGTCCAAAAAAAAAAAATTATGTCTTCATTAGATGAGAAGAGAAAAAATCAATGAGAAGTTAAGACGCTTGCAAGATATGGTTCCCGGATGCTACAAGGTATAAAGATATGAATTAATCTTTATATACATGCATACATTTGTTCTACTTGTTCATATGTTCTTTGACAATTACAAAAATGTGTATTCATAATATATCGTTGTTTTGCTCCATTTAAATTTAGTTATTTGCTATAGACAATGGGAATGCCAGTGATGTTGGATGTAATAATCAACTTGGATCGTCGCAGAATCAAATTGAGGTAATTTAATTATGCAACTAACAATTAAAACAATAAACAAACAATATTTGTTCTAAGACTTTAAAGGTATTTGTTGGTCTATTTAATGTTCTTGTTAAATGTTGTATGAAGTGTGGTTCACAATATTATTTTGCTTTCGGCAATTGTATATTGTTTAATTTCTAATTCTAACTAATAAAATAAATTAAACACTAGCATAAAGAGAAAACAAAAACTTAACTATGTGTTAATTACTTATGTTATTTGTGTTAAGAAATAAGAAATTGAAAGCCATAAATTCACGCTCACGCTAATGAATCAACCCGAATCTTTATCTTCTATACTATACTAATAAGCATCAGTGAAGGATACCAGCAAAATTTAAGTAAATACAACCTTTATTGCTTATAGTACAATGCTTATTGAATTCATTTAGGGGGTGAAATTGTCTTTCTACCTAAATATTAAATTGTTGAAGAAATTAATTTAAACATAATTATAAAATTGATGAGGAAATTAACAATAATGTGGCGACTCTTTACATTATTAACCTCCATGTCTTTATTATGTTTGTATCAATGTTATAGTCTTATAAATAGTGGTCATGTATTTGGAATATAAATAATGTGGTGACTCTTCACATACATAACTTACGTATCGTTCAATGGTTACAGTAAATAAATTACATCGTATATTATGTATTTATATCTTCTTTTTAAATTTATGTGGTTACAGGATGGTATGATGTGACACTTCTGCACACAAATGAATATGCAGGCTTGAAGTTTGCCAACACACCCAACCCATGACACGTTTCAACCCATTAAAATGATCGATATATGTAGGCTTGACGTTTATACAAGCAAATATGGTAGAGATACTTCATGAGCAACGTCATCATCTTCCTCGATGGTTTTTTTTGTTTTCTCTGCTACTATAAGCTTCTAGGAATAGAATTTAAGTTTCTGATCTCACGAAGTCACCAATTGTTTACATATACAAAAGAAGACGAGTTCTTATCAATCGATTTGGTAGTTTTAACTATATTGATTACTAATTTGTTTGGTCCAATATATTTGTTACGGCACTTGTCAAACTAACATAAAACGAGAGTATCTATGCAAATCATTGACTCCGCTGCATCTCGCGGGTGCCCTAAAATAATAGAAATATGTTGCATACTACAAACTGCATTTTAGTAATTACATCACTTCCAATACAATCTTATGGTCATTAAGAGATACAACGGCACTTTACTACGCTAAGCACCACTCTAGGATGGCATACTTATCTGCCTTCGAGATACATAAAAGGGTCCCACCGAAGGACGTGGGCTAATCTAAGGGTGTTGCAAGGAATAGTACGGCCTATTGTGATGTACCCATTTAAATTATTCAGAAGATATACATATGAGTTTCAGTTTTTAATAACATATATTTTATATATCGTTGTTTTCAACTTCATCATAACGAATAACCAACAAACACGATGCACGGGGGGGGGGGGGGGGGCAAAACAAATGCACCTATCGCAACGCGCGGGCATTCCTACTAGTACTATATAATATATCAATCAATATCGAATTTGAATTCTCAACTACGAAGTAGATAAGAACCCAAACCCGTCATGCAATGTTTTTTAGAGTCCATATCTGAATTACGAGAGCCAAGTTCATAAATATTCCATGCGTGTTAAGGTGGTTTGCGAATCAAGAGTAATGGTGTGGGTTTTAACCGAGAGGTTTGCAAAAGTATTCCCTATAATGTGGATTGATGGTGTTCTTCTAGGAATGCAATCATGGTGTTCTTATGCAAATTTTAAGGATGAACGGTTTCACTTGCTCAGTGATGATCATTGATGCTATTTAAAGAGTATGAAATTTCAATCATTATAAGCTTCAATGCTTTTATCAGTTTCAGACGAAATGTTTTAAGAGACCAATTCAAATATAATAAATATATAGTAAATTCTCATAGACAAGAAACTTAGAGTCCATGCATCTAGTCATTCTTAAATTTAGACATATTTTCAACTTATTTCATAAATATTATAAAATTAAATATCATACTTGTGATACCCCGCAAATTCAGGTTCTGACTTTAACTAAACTCTAGTTACGTTCCTTGCATTATACTAAACTAGGGTTAGCTAGATAGGACACACGTGCATTGTTGTGAGTTAATATCTGGTTACATGATTAGTGAACCTCGGACGTTGGTGAATAACGAACTAATTTGGAATTATGTGTCTCTGTGATATTTGATGAACTTATGTGAAAACCATACGTGATTGTGTGAACCTAAACCGAATACGTTAATAAAAATCACTAAAAGTGGAGCATGAGGTTGATTAGGGTCTTAACGCATGGGGTAACACTTGTTACGGTCCGAAATCAAGAAAGCGTCGAAGGAAAACACGTCGGGAGACGAAACGGACCACGCGCGCGCGCCGAGGGCCTGTGAGCGGCCGCTCACAGAGCCCGAGCGGCCGCTAGGTTTCACCTGACGGGTCTAAACCGCCTTTCACACCTATTTAAGCAACCTTAACCCCCATGCAACACATAAACTCAACCCTAATCACCCCCTTACTGCCCCACACGAAATATTAACCCTAAAGCTCCTGCTAAGGCTCAAGATCATCAATTGGGAAGCTCCAAGGCGCGCGGTTGCTCGAATCGAAGAGCCAACGGTATAATCTTTGATTCCTTACACTTTTATCTTGTGTTTTTGTTATAAAAATCATGTAAAAAAGTTTTTCCAGGTCTGAAAGTTTTTAATAATCATTATAACATAAAGTTTTGAAGATTAAACGAATCAAACGTAATAATAAACGATTAATAACATCATAGGATACTTGTTGCGCAAGTTATTGATGTTTTGGTCTTTAAATTTGTGATCTTTCCATGTTTAGTAGTAGAATCTGATCAAAATAAGTATTAGGGATGGTTGGTAATGATGATTGATGTTTGTTGATTGTTTTTATGCACACGGTAGTCGATTAAAGTATGATTTAGGCGAAACTAAAATCTGGACAGAATGATTAGACGAACTTGTAGGAGCTGTAACACAGCCTTAACATGATTATTTTGGTATTTTCTTTGCATGGTTGAATCACACCTGGTCTTAGCTTTTCATAATGGGTAAAATCAAGTGTTTTGGACGTAGGTTGAGTCATTTTTGGAATTTTCATTGAAAATAGGTCAGATCCGAATTTCGGGTATCAAACTGAGTCAACTTTGAGACATCATAACTCGAGTTTTATAAAGAGTTAGGTTGTGAAATTTTTACAGAAGGTTAATATTGGAGTAACTTGAGTTTTCCAAGTGGATTCATCCCGTTTGGATGAATACACAATATTTGGGAAATTATGTACCAAACTGACCTGTTAGGAAGGTTTTCTGAACATAGCTGTATTAGACGAATTTTAATTATTTTTGTGTTTGGATTTAAGACAAAACAAAAATAGGTATTGTTAAGTGAATCCCAAAGAAAATTCAGTAAAAATATGGGAGGTTAACTCACTGATTTGCTATTTTAAATAAATTCGTTTTGATGGCGCACAATCTGTCCTGAAAACAAAGATTGTGTATTATGTGCTTATGTGATTAATTGAGGTCTTAGGTGGTATGGAATTGACATGTAATTGAAGTACACTTGTTTGAGACACATACGGAATGTAGAAACTAATTGTAACCAACACATTCACCAACGAGTCCGTAGGGTTTACTATTGCATGTAGAATCACTAGGCGTCACATACACACTTTTGAAGGTTTAAAACGCCTTAGACAAACGAGTTATGTGGTGTAACGATATTACGCCTATACTCACTTAGTGACACTTATGTTAGGGTGTCAGTAGCATACTTTACTTGCGGTTCGGAATTCTTTTGCTTGCACATTAAGGTGAGTTTCACTACTCTTTTTTCTCAAAAGCATGCGTCTCGGATTAGAGACAACTTTGATAAACATTTTCTAGTCTAGTTGGGACTTCTCAGGTATGGACTCCTTGTGTGGGTCGGTTTTACGATTCCTTGTGTGGATCGGGTTTTCGGTCAGTTTAAAACTTATTGGTCCTTTGTAATCTAAACACTCTATCATTTGAAGTCCTTGCATATTATTGGGTTAATCGCTGGAGGCGAACGGGGTATTAGTTGATAGCGCTATTAGGTTGATGCAGCAACCTCATGTCTGAGGTGCTTGAGGCACGGGCATGAACTTCTGACCACAATTAACGACTGGTGTTGATAGACGCCAGTCATTGAGGCAAATAACTATTTTCCTGAAGGTGTCCCAATAATTTTGTTTAGTTACATTGAGTGGGCTAGCTACCCCTGACACACTTAAACTGATAACTCTTTAACTTTTTGGTCTGGAGGACCTACGTTATTACTTACTTACGTGGTTTTTGGAAACCAGCGCATTTGCATATTAAATTACTTTACTTTGTGAACTCACCAGCTTTATGTTGACACACGATAGCATGCTTTTGCAGGTAACTAGGAACGGAGCACAGTTAGGTCATGCATCACATCATGGGTCGCAAACATTAAACTATTTTGCACTTTTACTATTTATTTGGTTTTTCGGCGCGGTGTTTTGCGCATACTTTATTTACTATTTTTCATTCGCTTCTGCTATACTTTCATTGGTTTGGTTAAACTTTAAAACTTGGTTTTTACAATAACGAACTAAATGGTTGGGCATTTAGAGTCGTTCATGTGACTTATGGCTATGGGATCCTGGTTCGTCATGCACCTCGCGGTATAAACCCCGCAGTGGAAATTTGAGGGTGTGACAGATTGGTATCAGAGCCATTGGTTATAGTGAACTAGGAATTGCATAGCATTCTAGTCTATAATCATCATAGCATAAGTAATACGTTAGTACACTTACCACATTAGTGCACATTTAAGACTTCCTTATGGATATGTATTACAGGAAATGTCGTTTTCTGTCAACCAAAATTCTGAACGCATTAACGGGACTGAACCTGTAACAAGTCGTCCACCTTTGGGCACGGAAAATGGTCCATGGACATGGTATCCTAGTATGATACGAACGTGGGTAATCAGTAGTGGAGTGCCTGAGAAGGTACCACCCGTTTTGTACTCATGGGAGAAGTCCATTGCAGTAATTGTGAGGCATTTTCTTACCCAGTTCGATACCGTGAACTCGTATATTCAACATTTCAAATGGTGGCAAAAGACATCTGACTATCGCTTTCAGCATATAGAAAGGAGACTTGGCCAGGTAATGGCCGACTTGGCCATAGCTAGGCAGGAAGTGGCCGATACAAAGCAAGAGCTGATCACTACTAAGCAAGAACTGAACATCGTTCGTGATAAACTCATGGAAGTTATAGCCCAGCGGGAGGAAGAGGATAAAGAGCGATGTGTGAAAGAACTTGAAGCGGCGCTTAAGGCAGCGTTTGTAGAAAATACTGAGAATGACGAAGAAGCCAACCCAGATGACCCAATCACGTTCAGGGTTGAGGTCGAGAGCAAAGATGAGGAGTCCGATATGTCTACGGATCAAAAGGATGATTGATTCTATTTTTATCTATATATTTATTTACTAAGTATATTATGACTTTTTGTTTCTCCCTGTCGTTGTGAGACTTGAGGATTCTTTATTTTGTGATTGGAATCTTATTTACCACTATTACCTAAACTCTTTATTCTATTCTCGCTCATGTTAATTATGTTCTAGTTTACTTGTACTATGTGAACGATTGTATGAGGGACATATTATTATCATCTCACGAGCATAGTGTAAATGTAGAATTACCATGACGGGAAGAGGACACGGGAGAGGAAGCATCAACATAACACAGGCGGAAGTGAGTGCAATGATTAACGAAAGGGTAGCTACAGCCCTTGCAGCTTTCCAAACTAGCCAACCTACTCGTGACCCACCTATGGACTCCGATCGAATAAGCCCGCTCTTCAGACGCTTTAAACTCCATATAGACGGGTTTACTCCCCAGGTCATGAGCACGAACACACCAATAAACTTGGGCAACATTCAGCAGACTGTTCGCTTGGCTCATGAGCTGACCAGTCAAAACAGCGAAAAAGGGATAGTATCTTCACATGAGGCACCGTCATCTAGTGCTAGTGACAACAAAAGAAGGCGGGAAGGAGTCGCATATAAGATACCAAGTAGTAGAAACATCAAGGCTCGTTATGACAAAAAACCAGCACCACTATAAAGGGAAACACCCGAAGTGTAATCGGTGCAAGCACCATCACCTTGGTATTTGTAAGATGGGACTATGCAAGCGCTGCGGGAAAGCTGGTCATTGGGCGAAGGACTGTCGTGTCAAGCTCACAAGGAATCCTCAACATCAACAAGGATGGCCACAGCATAAGGGTACTGGAAAAGGGTGCTTTAATTGTGGGAGTGAAAATCATATCAAGAGGAACTGCCCACAACTGAACGATAACGGTAATGGTGATGGCAACAACGGTGGTGGTAACAGGGCAGGAAACAACAACACCACCAATGCTGGGAACAACAACAACAACAATGGGGCTCGTGGTGGAGCATTCATGATTGGCTCTAGGGAGGCTAGGACCGATATCAACGTCGTGACAGGTACGTGTTCCTTGAACGACACTCTTGCTTCTATTTTATACGATACTGATACGGACTATAGTTTTGTTTCATCAAAACTTAGTAAACAATTAGGGATGATTCCTACTCTTCTAGATACCCCATACTCTATCGAACTGGCTGATGGGAAGCCTATCGAGGTAACCCATATACATCGTGATTATAAGCTCGAGTTGAACAGGCAATTGTTTGCCATCAACCTCTTACCTATCACCCTAGGTAGCTTTGACCTTGTGGTTGGCATGGACTGGTTGTCCAAGCAGCATGCGGAAATTCTCTGTCAGGAGAAAAATTATTCGCATTCCCCTCCCAAGTGGAGAACTCTTATCCATACAGGGTGATCGAGGTGGTGCCATGGTAGGCATCATCTCCTATCTGAGGGCCCAGAAATGTATTCGCAAGGGCTGTCCGACCATTTTGGCTAACATATCTGACACTCGAGCTGAAACTGAAACCAGAATGGAGGACATCCCAGTGGTCCGAGATTTCCCAGATGTCTTCCCAGAGGAATTACCTGGACTTCCACCCGTTCGTCAAGTGGAGTTCCAGATTGACCTTGCACCTGGGGCAGCGTCAGTTGCACGCGCACCATACCGTTTAGCACCAGCTGAACTTCAAGAACTATCTACCCAACTCCAAGAGTTATTGGATAGGGGTTTCATTAGACCTAGTTCTTCGCCATGGGGAGCTCCAGTTCTGTTTGTTAAGAAGAAAGATGGGAGCTTTCGCATGTGCATAGATTATCGGGAGTTGAACAAGGTAACGATTAAGAACCGTTATCCTTTGCCTCGTATTGATGACTTGTTTGACCAACTGCAAGGGTCGGGCTTCTACTCTAAGATCGACTTGAGGTCAGGGTACCATCAGCTGAGAGTCCGAGAAGAGGATGTGGCAAAAACGGCGTTTCGGACTCGTTATGGACATTATGAGTTTTTGGTAATGCCATTTGGGCTAACTAATGCACCGGCGGTGTTCATGGATCTAATGAACCGTGTGTGCAAGCCTTATTTGGACAAATTCGTCATAGTGTTCATAGATGACATATTGATTTATTCCAAGAGCAGGGAAGAGCACGAGCGGCACCTGCGGTTAATCTTGGAACTACTGAGGAATGAGTTGCTGTATGCAAAATTTTCTAAATGTGATTTTTGGATTCGAGAAGTCCAATTCCTTGGGCATGTGGTCAACGAGGCAGGAATACATGTTGACCCAGCCAAGATTGACGCCATCAAAAAGTGGGAGGCTCCTAGGACCCCTACTAAAGTGCACCAATTTCTTGGTCTCGCGGGATACTATCGCAGATTTATTGAGGGATTTTTTAAGATCGCTCAACCTCTCACCGCCCTAACACAGAAAGGTATTACGTACAAGTGGGGAGATACCCAAGAATCTGCCTTTCAGCTACTAAAGTCAAAACTTTGCAGTGCACCGATACTATCGTTGCCTGAGGGTACAGAGGACTTTGTAGTATACTGTGATGCGTCTATCCAAGGCTTAGGGTGTGTACTGATGCAACGTGATAAGGTAATCGCCTATGCATCGCGGCAATTGAAGGTCCATGAGAAGAATTACCCCACTCATGATTTGGAACTGGGAGCGGTGGTTTTTGCTCTCAAAATCTGGATACACTACCTCTATGGAACGAAGTGCACAATTTTCACTGATCACAAGAGCCTTCAGCATATATTTGATTAGAAGGTGCTGAATATACGACAACGTCGCTGGGTTGAACTTTTGAATGATTATGACTGTGCCATCAAGTATCATCCAGGGAAGGCTAACGTAGTAGCTGATGCCCTCAGTCGAAAGGAAACGAAACCCAAAAGGGTGCGAGCCTTACAACTCACCATCCATTCTAATCTTCCTGATAAGATACGTGAACCCCAGGGTGAGGCCTTGAAGGATGGAAACATCGGGCTTGAGACCCTACATGGTGCTGATAAGCACTTGGAACTGAAAACGGATGGTCTGCAGTACTTCATGGACCGAGTCTGGATACCACAATTTGGGGATCTCAGACAACTGGTACTTGATGAAGCATATACCTCTCGCTATTCGGTGCATCCTGGTTCGGACAAGATGTACCAAGATCTTAAGACTCTTTACTGGTGGCCAAACATGAAAGCTGAGATAGCCACTTATGTTAGTAAGTGCTTGACTTGTGCGAAGGTTAAGATTGAATATCAAAAACCTTCAGGCCTACTCCAACAACCAAAAATTCCAATGTGGAAATGGGACAGGATTTCCATGGATTTTATCACAAAACTTCCCAGAACGCCAACGGGCCATAACATGATTTGGGTTATCGTGGATCGATTAACCAAATCGGCCCACTTCCTGGCAATAAAGGAAACGGACTCATTGGAGAAACTAGCGAACCTTTACATCAAGGAGATAGTCTCTAGGCATGGGGTGCCTACTTCTATTATATCTGATCGCGATGGGCGATTCACTTCTCGTTTTTGGACTACTCTCCAAGATGCTTTAGGAACTCGTCTTGACATGAGCACAGCCTATCACCCGCAGACAGATGGACAGAGTGAACGCACCATCCAAACATTAGAGGATCTGCTACGAGCGTGCGTGGGGGACTTTGGCAATAATTGGGATAAGCACTTGCCCTTGATCGAATTCTCTTACAACAACAGTTACCACACTTCGATACAGTGTGCGCCTTTTGAGGCACTTTACGGGCGCAAGTATAGGTCTCCCATCTGTTGGACCGAAGTTGGGGATATCCAACTAACAGGTCCCGAACTCGTGCACGAAACTTCTGAGAAGATAGTGCAAATCAGAAACCGGATGGCTGCTGCTCGGGATCGACAGAAAAGTTATGCTGATAAACGTAGAAAACCTTTGGAGTTCCAGGTTGGGGACAAGGTTTTGTTAAAAGTGTCACCTTGGAAAGGAGTGATACGCTTTGGGAAACGAGGGAAGTTGAACCCACGATACGTTGGACCTTTCGAGATTGTCAAAAGGATTGGTCCGGTAGCTTACCAGCTAAACCTACCAGATGAAATTATTGGAGTGCACAATGCATTCCACGTCTCGAACTTGAAGAAATACTTATCAGATACGACACTGGTAGTGCCACTGGAGGAGATCCAGGTGGACGATCAGCTATGGTTCGTGGAAGAACCAGTGGAGATTCTTGATCAGGGCGTCAAGAAACTCAGACAAAGCACTATACCTATTGTTAAGGTACGGTGGAATTCTTGTCTAGGACCGGAATACATGTGGGAGCGCAGAGATCAGATGCGGCTCAAATACCCACACCTTTTTACTGAACCTGAACCTGTGCATAGATCAAATGCCGAACATAAAGCAGCTCGCTCAAAGTGAATTTCGGGGTGAAATTCCTTTCAACTTGGGGATGATGTGACATCCGGGAACCAAGCGTACACTTTTCTAGCTGGCTTTACTGTTTACTTGCTGAATTTCAGGACGAAATTCTTTTCAACTTGGGGATGATGTGATACCCCGCAAATTCAGGTTCTCACTTTAACTAAACTCTAGTTACGTTCCTTGCATTATACTTAACTAGGGTTAGCTAGATAGGACACACGTGCATTGTTGTGAGTTAATATCTGGTTACATGATTAGTGAACCTCGGACGTTGGTGAATAACGAACTAATTTGGAATTATGTGTCTCTGTGATATTTGATGAACTTATGTGAAAACCATACGTGATTGTGTGAACCTAAACCGAATACGTTAATAAAAATCACTAAAAGTGGAGCATGAGGTTGATTAGGGTCTTAACGCATGGAGTTACACTTGTTACGATCCGAAATAACGAAAGCGTCGAAGGAAAACACGTCGGGAGACGAAACAAACAACGCGCGCGCGCCGAGGGCCTGTGAGCGGCCGCTCACAGAGCCCGAGCGGCCGCTCGGTTTCACCTGACGGGTCTAAACCGCCTTTCACACCTATTTAAGCAACCTTAACCCCCATGCAACCCCTAAACTCAACCCTAATCGCCCCCTTACTGCCCCACACGAAATATTAACCCTAAAGCTCCTGCTAAGGCTCAAGATCATCAATTGGGAAGCTCCAAGGCGCGCGGTTGATCGAATCGAAGAGCCAAGGGTATAATCTTTGATTCCTTACACTTTTATCTTGTGTTTTTGTTATAAAAATCATGTAACAAAGTTTGTCCAGGTCTGAAAGTTTTTAATAATCATTAAAACATAAAGTTTTGAAGATTAAACGAATCAAACGTAATAATAAACAATTAATAACATCATAGGATACTTGTTGCGCAAGTTATTGATGTTTTGGTCTTTAAAGTTGTGATCTTTGCATGTTTAGTAGTAGAATCTGATCAAAATAAGTATTAGGGATGGTTGGTAATGATGATTGATGTTTGTTGATTGTTTTTATGCACACGGTAGTCGATTAAAGTATGATTTAGGCAAAACTAAAATCTGGACAGAATGATTAGACGAACTTGTAGGAGCTGTAACACAGCCTTAACATGATGATTTTGGTATTTTCTTTGCATGGTTGAATCACACCTGGTCTTAGCTTTTCATAATGGGTAAAATCAAGTGTTTTGGACGTCGGTTGAGTCGTTTTTGGAATTTTCATTGAAAATAGGTCAGATCAGAATTTCGGGTATCAAACTGAGTCAACTTTGAGACATCATAAATCGAGTTTTATAAAGAGTTAGGTTGTGAAATTTTTACAGAAGGTTAATATTGGAGTATCTTGAGTTTTCCAAGTAGATTCATCCCGTTTGGATGAATATACAATTTTTGGGAATTTATCTACCAAACTAACCTGTTAGGAAGGTTTTCTGAACATAGCTGTATTAGACGAATTTTAATTATTTTTGTGTTTGGATTTAAGACAAAAAAAAATAGTTATTGTTAAGTGAATCCCAATGAAAATTCAGTAACAATTTGGGAGGTTAACTCACTGATTTGCTATTTTAAATAAATTCGTTTTGATGGCGCACAATCTGTCCTAAAAACACAGATTGTGTATTATGTGCTTATGTGATTAATTGAGGTCTTAGGTGGTATGGAATTGACATGTAACTGAAGTACACTTGTTTGAGACACATACGGAATGTAGAAACTAATTGTAACCAACACATTCACCAACGAGTCCGTAGGGTTTACTATTGCATGTAGAATCACTAGGCGTCACATACACACTTTTGAACGTTTAAAACGCCTTGGACAAACGAGTTATGTGGTGTAACGATATTACGCCTATACTCACTTAGTGACACTTATGTTAGGGTGTCGGTAGCATACTTTACTTGTGGTTCAGAATTCTTTTGCTTGCACATTAAGGTGAGTTTCACTACTCTTTTTCTCAAAAGCATGCGTCTCGGATTAGAGACAACTTTGGTAAACATTTTCTAGTCCCGTTGGGACTTCTCAGGTATGGACTCCTTGTGTGGGTCGGTTTTACGATTCCTTGTGTGGATCGGGTTTTCGGTCAGTTTAAAACTTATTGGTCTTTTGTAATCTAAACACTCTGAAGTCCTTGCATATTATTGGGTTAATCGCTGGAGTCGAATGGGGTATTAGTTGATAGCGCTATTAGGTTGATGCAGCAACCTCATGTCTGAGGTGCTTGAGTCACGGGCATGAACTTCTGACCACAATTAACGACTGGTGTTGATAGACGCCAGTCATTGAGGCAAATAACTATTTTCCTGAAGGTGTCCCAATAATTTTGTTTAGTTACATTGAGTGGGCTAGCTACCCCTGACACACTTAAACTGATAACTCTTTAACTTTTTGGTCTGGAGGACCTACGTTATTACTTACTTACGTGGTTTTTTGGAAACCAGCGCATTTGCTTATTAAATTACTTTACTTTGTGAACTCACCAGCTTTATGTTGACACACGATAGCATGCTTTTGCAGGTAACTAGGAACGGAGCACAGTTAGGTCATGCATCACATCATGGGTCGCAAACATTAAACTATTTTGCACTTTTACTATTTATTTGGTTTTCGGCGCGGTGTTTTGCGCATACTTTATTTACTATTTTTCATTCCCTTCCGCTATACTTTCATTGGTTTGGTTAAACTTTAAAACTTGGTATTTACAATAACGAACTAAATGGTTGGGCATTTAGAGTCGTTCATGTGACTTATGGCTATGGGATCCTGGTTCGTCATGCGCCTCGCGGTATAAACCCCGCAGTGGAAATTTGAGGGTGTGACAATACTAAATTGGAATTTCATAAACATCACTTACAATTTTTTTTTTCAATATACAAAATTACTTCTAGAGTAACAAACATTTATATTTAATCATAAATTATTACTATTATTTAATGGTTGAAAAATCCGGGATGTTACAATATTACCCCGTTAGAAATAATTTTGTCCTTGAAATTTCTAAGTAATTAAGTAAAATCATATGAAACAAATAATTAATATCGTAAATTACCTATTTCACGGAACGCTTGAAGTTTATAATGCGAACTGATTGAGAGATTATAAAGAAAAGACTATTTAGTGATGTTGACAAGTGTATTAGCCTAACTCAACCATGTCAGGTTCTTTCTGTTTTCTGCCCGATGAATAGCTCATCTTGAAATTTGCAGTTTTAGTTTCACCCGACTAATTGCTCGTCCAGGTTAAACATCTCCTGTTGTGTTTTCGATGGATTGCCCAACAAGAAACTTACGATGTTGTATCTACCCGACAAGTTGCTTGCCCAGACCGATATGGGATATATACAAGCATGAGCTCTAATACCATAACTGTAACACCCACCCTCGTTCTAGGGCTGACGTGTCACTTATTCAGTGATCAAAATTCAATACATCAATCCAAATTTTTAAAAAAAGCTTTACAAAGGTTTACAATAATTACAAAAACATTACTAGATAATCTTTTGACAATTTTTGAGTCTTGAATCCCTTGATATTTATTACCTCGAGCCCCACTTTTAAGCTTTCGCAAATTCCTGAACCTAACGTACATAAAACACACATGCACGCCTGAGTAAAATTTACTCAGTGGGACAACAACTGTTAGGATCTAAGTTTGATTTGTTATGAAGTTTAGTAAATGAAACAATAATGAAGATGAATAATAATGGAAAGTGCATCGGAAATGAAAACTTTAAATCATAACAAACAGGACAATTTCTTTTAACAAGTACTTTTCATTAACTATCACAGATTACAGTACAATACATAATTATCCCACTCAGCCCGATCACTCACAACTCTGTTTGTACTAGAGAATGTTTTGGAGTGATGAATAGAACAGTACAGGCACTGTTCTATTTATGCACAAACTAAAGTTCAGATGACCTAAGGCTGACGTCACCTAAGACAGTGACTTCTAACTGATATAACAACATAAAACATCTGCCTTATTACAAACACTGTTACATAGGAAAACTCTGATGACTAAACAGCTAATGGGATAACCTCTGATTGATTGTATCATCCGTTGGAGCCTAAGTGCTGTTGACTTCAACAGACCTTGTGTCTTTAGACCTTTGGCTCAACAGATGTTTCTTCAACAGACCTTGTAAGCAGCAGTTTGTACAGCAGTTGTTAAGGAGCAGCAGTTGTTAGTGTCAATAGTGTTTTGGGAGGATCTTGTATGCAAAATACTGTTTTATTGTGGATCAGATGTTTAGTATGTTTTGTTTTTTCACTTCATTTGTTCTTCTCCGGTTCACCAGACCCAACAATCTCCCCCTAGAACAGATGATGCCAAAACTCAACCTTTATTCTTGATCTTTATTTCTCATCAGACTTTCTCTAATTTGGCCTTTAAATTACAATTCAAAGTTTAGAGTGAACAAGTCTTCAGCATCCCTTTCTAGCTCTAAGTCAGCAGGTCTTGGAGATCATCTGCACGCACACCATATGCATCATCCATCCTTAACATTTGAGCTTCCCCATCAGATCTGAGCAGAGTCAACTCGTGGGTGTCTTTGTTGACTTTCCACTTTAGAATTTTGAACCTGAGGAGTTTTTGAGTTGCAAATTTATTCTTGATGAGTTTGGTTATGGAGGCCTGCCAATGATTCTTTTGAGTTCTTCACTGATGGGATCAGATAAGTAGTGGACTTGTTTGAAAATCCCTTCTTTCACAAAAGTGTCTTCAAACTCTTTTTCATCCTCCTCGGACATCTGCTTCTACCTTTTGTATTGTTTCTTGGCAGCAAGGGTGAGATCAGATGTTTAGAGTAGGCTGTCAAGTGAAAAGGTCTGTTTGGATTTTCTAACCACTGTTTCATCAGGGTAAATTGGTTTTCTTGGAAGTGTAGGATCAGTTTTTCTGTTCTCATCAAGTTTCTTGTAAGTTTCAACTAGCCTTAGCTCAGCCCATCTTGCCACAGATTTCATCTCTCCATAATCAGCAGCAACTATTTCTTCCCTCATTCTTTTGAATTTCAAGGCTCTGACAGGGTCTTTACCTTTTCTGAAATTAGGAGCAGAAGCCCTCTGATTTGGATGCATAGCCATTTCTTCAATTCTATATAGTTCTTCTTGTAAAGGCATGAGTGGTCCAGCCTGCAAATTGTTTTCTATTTGCTTTGTAATGCTTAGTTGACATGATTTGATCCAAAAGTGATTCCCTGATTACCTTGTCCAATTCACCACTGATTGGTTTGTTGGACATAGAATTACTCAGGTCCTTAGCAAAATCCTCAATCCTTCTCAATTTGCTAAGTTCTACTGAATGGATGCCTTGAGCAGTCCTGTCATCCTTTCCTTTACACTTCTCCTTGATAATCAAATATGTGTGTATTTCTTTCAATTTCAAGTATTCATCAATGTTCTTGGGTTTAGGCATATTTAGGAGAGATTGGAAGGATAGTTTTGATGGATCATCAGTATTGTAAAAGGATTGAATTTCCCCCTTGAGTAAGTCAAGTTAAAGGGGATACTGAGCAGCCAATGGGATAATGGATGGTGGTAGTCTTTTGGTGGGGAAGAATGAGATGAGAATTTGGAAGTGTGTGGTGAGAAAAATGATAATGGAATGACAGGAATGGGTTTCGATGGTGGTGATGAAATGGGTGTAAGTGTGATTTCAATGTTCTCATCCTGTACCACAAAGGTGGACTTTCTTTTCCTTTTGTACAGGTTTAGAGGGGATGATGGTGGTTGTGAAGCAGTGGATGTGTTAACATCTATTGGCACTTATTTAGTACCAGCAGGTGTTTGAGGTTGAGAAGATGGTATGGGTGACATGGACATGGATGGTGTAGTGGTGGTGGTTGTTGTGATGATAGGTTCAGTGGTTGTAGTGGGGTGAGAAGCTGAAGCAGACCTTGGTTTCTCAGTAAGATTTTGTGTTTGAACTTTTTGAGAAGATGGAATTCCAAATGGATCAAGCTTTGGCAATCTATCTCTGCCACTCTCCCCCTTTTTGGCATCATCAGCTGTGAACTCATCATTATGTTCATCTCTTAGTATTGTTGTGGGGGTAGAGCCAGTGGTCTTCAGCAGATGTTCCTTAATGGCTTTGAAATCTTTCAGGGTATCTTTGTACCTAGCATCCACCATGTTTCTGATCTCAGCCACATAAGTTTCATGTGTTTGATCTGCTAGTTTTCGATGAGCTATGATATTGGACTAACAGATTTCCATAGCTCACTAGCAATGTCTTTGGTGGATGCTTGACTTTTGGTGAGGGTGTCCAAAGTTTGCATCATAGTCTTGAGATCAGTCTTGATTTCATTCACTGATGACTCAATGGTGTTAATCCTTTCCGTTAATTCCTAGTATCTTAATCCATCACCTAATTTAATAGGATCATCTGAATTCCTACCAGAAGTGGTAGTTGTAACTGGTTCAGTTCTACGAGGTGAGTCCATAGAAAAGAAACCAGATGCCTTTTTTTTCTTAGTTCTGGGGACTTCCAACTGGTTTAGGGGTCACTATAGTGGCCTCATCAGTTGTTGCTTCCAAGGAAGTCTTAGCTATGTAGCCACTGTCCTATTGTGAGACAATGGTCTCTACAACAGTAGTAGCTGCTTCACTTGGAAAACCTCCTTGGGTTACATGTAACTCAAAGGGTGTGGCCTCCTCTGTTCGTGGGCTAGCCACTTGACTTTTTTGAGGCCCAATCACTTGTTGAAGTATGCTCTCAGTGATAGGTGGCTGAGAGGAACTGGTATTAGCCTGAGTTTTATCAATGTCTTCGAACAAGGGTTGCATAGAGGGTGGAATGTCATGTGATAGTGAGGGTTGTGGGGTGAGAAGAGAAGCAGCCCCGGAGAAGGACTTTTAAACATATGGTCAAGTGACTCATATGCTTCTTGATGTGTTTCCCCTTCGCTTCCAACATGATCCTTTTGTGAGGATACATGAGGAGTTTGGATGGGTGGAGATATGTCCATCTGTTGAGAGGAAGTATCAACAGTGGTTGTTTGTTGTATTTGTGTTTCAAAAGGGTTTTCCTCTGGTATCTCATCTTCTAGAGTTAACCTTTTTGTTTTCTTTTTGGAGGGCTTATTGGATGGAAGTTTCTTTTTCGTGATTGCGGTGTGGGTTTCACAGTACTGGATATAGTGCCATGATCACCAGGAGCAGTAGGCTCAACAACAGAGGTTTTGACAACAGTTGTTGTCTTAACACTCTTTCTTGTGTTTCAGAAACTTTTGATTTTGATACTTTTTCTTTGGTGTTAGGACCCAGCATTCTTGTAAAAGTTTCTTGTGAAAGACTTTTCATTTGAAAAGCTTCACCTTTTTTAAATTCCTTTTCAGGTAAAACCTTTTGTAGGAAAACACTTAAAAGTCTTGGGTATAAAAGAAAAGTATTGTTTGACCTAGACTTGACTCCCTTCACATTTGCTACTAAATGTAAGAACAGTGCCTGGGGTAGATTGTAATCAGTATCTGACAACATTTCATATCCCAAGTACTGAACTTTCAATGGGATTTCATTGAAAGCAGTAGTTTTAGCAGAGAGACATATGAGAAGTGTATGAAAGAAAAATTTCATGGCTGGGGGAAAATATTTTTTGAAAATGGTTGCTCCAGTCATTCGTTCTTCATATCCCCTCTCTAAGAACTCAGTGTGAAGTTCAGTCCTTGAGAAAGAATCCTTACCTACCAAGTCGTTCAGTGAGAAGGTTGTGGAGATAGTTTGGGGGGTTATGGTGACATGTGTCTCTCTAATTTTGGAGATAATGGCTGTTGGCTTTCTGTCTGTAAACAGGGTTTCAGCATTTAGCCAGAACTCTTGGAGAGTGTCAATATAGATTGTAGAATCAGCGGTGAGAACGGGCAAGTACTTTGATTCTTTTAGAACGTCGATTATGGAATGAAATGGACAGTCTTCATCTGTTTTGGACAGATATGGCAAATAATTGGGAGGAACTTTTACTTGTAGATCCTTGTAATGGATTCGAGTAAGAAGATCAATGGAATTAGGTTGAGGGATTGAGTATGATGGAAGGCGGTTTTCAGAACTTTGAATTTAAAGAGACAGTGTAACAACTGTTGGGGAAAACAGGGTTTTTATAGTCTCAGGTAAACCGCTGATGTGGCCAA
The DNA here is from genome assembly GCA_030844895.1 of Ambrosia x helenae. Taxonomy (NCBI): domain Eukaryota; kingdom Viridiplantae; phylum Streptophyta; class Magnoliopsida; order Asterales; family Asteraceae; genus Ambrosia; species Ambrosia x helenae. The sequence goes on along the minus strand of CM061224.1, from coordinate 34,166,774 downwards.
AGCACTGCTTTTGAGAGCAGATGTGGCAAACATCTGATGGAATGATTTTTTTATTGCTTTATATATATATATATATATATATATATATATATTTATATATGGGGGATGATCATTTGAGAAGAATTTCAATTTGAGAAGAAAAAGAAGAAATAACATTAAATACTTTAACTCCTTTCACATTAATTATTCAATTAATTACTTTTAAATATTTCATCTTACACACATCCAAACTTGTCCTACACATATCAAAATTCATCCTACACACATCGAAATTGTCATACTTTCATCACCTGTTACCCGTTCCTTTTCCACTCTTGATTATTGTTCCCTAACTGTTTCTGATCATTTCTTGACTATATACACAGGTAATGGACTGCAAATCACTTTAGAATTGAATTTTTTGTGAACCAAACCCTAGGATCTAAGTTAATGGATTTAACCAGTGTGTTTGCCAAAATTGATGTTATGGATTCAATATTCGTTTGTTTTATGGGGAGAAAATCACATATTCAAGGGTTTAACATTACTGATTTCGATTTTGATTATAAAAAACCTTAGAATTAATTAAAAACAAACAAATACTTAATGATTGATACAATTGATGGTTTTTATTGTTATTCGGCCATGTTAGGTGGTATTAGTATCAAAATCAGAAGCTAAAATGGTTAATTCAATGTTTTGGTAATTTTGAATATAAACAGGTTTCATTCGAACCCATCGAAGGGTCGAATGAAGATTTTTGGTCGAATGAGATAAATTTATCACATTCGAACTCATGTTAACTCATTTGAACCCACGTTGGGTCGAATGAAACACTTTTTGGCCAAATTATTGTTTTATCCGATTTAACAAGTTTTAATGTTTTTGTTTGATGGTTTTGTAGATTAAATGGCTGAAGAAGCATCTCATAGTGTTAAAGAGACAGCAACCCAGGAAAAGAAAGCACCTAAGGATTTGAACTTTGAACCGAAGCATAATTGTTGTGCATATCTTGGTGCAGTTGGTAAATATACAGAATTTGATGGAATCATTGCCTTCTTGAAGAGATGCAGAGTCGTCTATGCTCTTGCACAGTCGATGAACAATTACAGAGATCATCAAGTTCATTTCTAGGAAAATGCAGCTATTACATTATGGGAGAATGCCTTAGTGATCCAGAGTAGAATACAAGGAAATCTTGTGTTAGTTTTAGAACAAGATATCAGAGAGGCTTTATAGTTAAGAGATTCTCCGACAGATCCGATTGAGTTAACCTAGATAGAACAGAGAAAGTAATTCTTGAGGATGAAGTACAATGGACCAGTTACAGATTGCATGTTACACAAAGCGAAGCTGTGTCCACCTTACAAGTATCTGTTACATGTTATTATGCATGTGTTTGGACCAGCAAGTGAAGGGTTCGACGTGCTGAGGAATACTTTGTGTTCATCGGTGGTAGCACTGATATTGAACAAGCCTTTCAATGTGTCTGGGATGATATTCCATCACATGAAAGAAGTTCTACAAGGCTTGAAGGGTGACAAGTTTCTGATGTACCCTAGATTCTTACAGATGGTGTTTGATCACAAATACCCAAACTTTAAAAAAGATCCTCTGGAAGTCATCAATCAGGATCACATTATGTTTACTACTTTGAGTAGGATGATAGCTTACAAGGGTTTATCTGAAGTAGAGAAGCCACTAAATAAGAATTTGTTTGGTCATTTGAGGGATGTTGGTTATACTGATCTAGGTGAAGATAAAGCTAGACATGCTGACAGTAATTCCGATTCTGACAATCCACTGTGTCTAGTATAGAAGACAGCAAAAAGGAAGAGACTGGTTATTAACAAAGGGGAAAAGTCTGGAAAGGGCAAACACAAGATTAATGAGACTGAAACTAAAACCAAGAAGGTAACTAAGAGAAAAAGCAAAGCGAAGACTATGTTAGTTGATGAAGCTGATAGTGAAGAGACTAAAGATGATGAAGAGTGGGACTCTCAGACTGAAACAGTTAAGGTTACTAATCCCAAGGCCGCTGAGATTAGTACACCTGAAGCTATAGACAAGATGTTTAAAGAACAAAGAAAGAAGATTGTAACTGAAGAAGATGCTGAATTGATACTTAATCTTGATGATTTTGAAGGTTTACCAGTTACAAGTGTTAAGACTGTTCGAGGAATGAAGAAAACTATGTTAAAGAAGGAAAACCCAAGAAAGAAAAGAAACAGAGAGATTGATCTGTTAGTTCTTGGAAAGAAAGTTCCTGAAGTTAGAAAGCAACAACACCAGCAGCTTCACCAAGTTTGAAAATGAAGAATACTACTGAAGAGGTTACAACTGATCCAGTAGCAACATTAAGTCCTGATAACATTTCTGTAACTGTGAAGAATGTTCTAGCAGAAATGGAAAAGAAATCAAAGAAACCTAGAGCTGAATCGAGTTCTAAAGCCAAAGTCACTGTTTCTGATGAAGTGATGGAATTGGTGAATAGACAGATTGGAAATGTGATGAAAGCTTTTATTCAACAACAAGAAGAGTTCAAGCAGATGAAAGACAATGAAGCCAACTTGTTGAAGATTGTTTTGTCATCTCAGAAGCAACAGGAAGAGTTAGAAGAAACTATTAAGAAACTCAGAGCTTCTGATAAGAAAAACAAAAGAAACATCAAGATGATTGAAAGCAAAAACAAGGAGATGAAGAAATTGATCGACAAGTTATATTCTGAAGCACCACAACTAAAAGCTGGTGAAGAAGAGGAAGAAGAAGAACAGGTCGATTATGATGATTCAGATGATGATGATGATAGTAATTAATCAGGTGATGATGATGATGATGATGATGATAATGCTGGAGGTAAAAGTTCAAAGAAAGACAAAGAGTCAAGTGATAAAGATTCGGATGATAATGACGATACTGGTAGATATAGATTCAGGAAGAGAGAATCGGAGAAAAGCGAAGGCGAATCTAGCTCAAAGAAGAGTGGTGAAACTGTTGATGAAGATCAGTCTATCTTTTGGACTGAAAAGATTCGTGCTTTGACGGATGAAGATAAGAATATGTATAGACAAATGCTTGAAAGATAAGTCTGGACAATAGAGTTGACTGGTAGATTTCCAGAGATCTTTGAAAGTGAAGACATGAGATAGGAGATAAATTATCAAGATCCTGATCTTGAAGATGGAGAATTATCTGCTGCTATGTCTAATGAAATACTTGAAGGACTAGCAAAGCAGATCAGGAAAATCTCTGAAACACATCATGAATGGTCAACAGATTCCAAACACACCAGTTAAAGATGCAAGAACACATTCTGATGATCGAGATGTACCTGTGTTTGAGGATATTGAAATGGAGGATATTACACATGAAGAATATCATGAATATTATCCTATGAAGACAAAGAATTTGGTGATTCCTGAAATCAATGAGGAGAGCCTGAAAGAAGCTGAAAAGTTGGCTAATAAGAAGGAAAGAAAGTTTTGGAAGAAGTGTTTGGAAAGGATGCTGATAAGAAACAACCTTTCAAACAATTTGAAGAGTTAAAAGAGTTGCTGAGAAAAACTGAAAGAAAAAGAAGCTAATAGGCCAATTGTAGAAGTTCAAGGTGCGTTCTACAAACTTCATAATCAGTATTTCAAAGGAAGAGCCCTAGGTTGGAAATACTTTTCTCAACTAAGATGTATTAGAGTGAAATGGGAAAATGGAATTCTGTACTTTTACAGATTTCATGATACTAAAACACTTTCTTACTGGGCTGTGAGAGACATCTGTAGACACACTATGGGTGGAGCTTCTGTGAATAATCATGCAGTGGGTTATTTTGCTGACAAGATGAGTTGGGAGAGTAGAACTAAATGGAATTTGTTTAGGCCTCAATATCCTAAACGAATTGTCCATAAGAATGAAGTTGATCCCATTACAGGTTTGAACAAAGTGACTCTGAAGTATAATCCTCCAGTTATGATGAAAAGGATTCCTTTGATGCCGATCCAACAACATTTCAACAAAGATTTTCATTTGTGGTATTACGATTGGAAGACAGCTGAAGCAGTAATCTTGTTGAAAGATAAAGATCCAACTATGATGTTCAAGAAGATCGGAATTTTTGACCCGATGTGATTGATTAACTGTTCAGTTGATGATATCAAGATGCTATATTTTAATCTGATTTATTGTGAAGCTTAGGATGGAGAACAAGCGATGAAGTTTTACATAGTAGTTTGTTTTTGCTTTGCGTATGATGTGAATGCTGGGTCTGAATATAACAAAGTGCTTGGGAACTATGTGAAGCTCAAAGAAATGCCAAAAGAAGGTTCGCGCAAAAGACAACTTGAACCTGAAATGAGCAAAGAGAAAAAGAAGCAGTTAAGAATCAAGCTAATGAACAAGACGCTTGACTATGAACGACAACAATCCAAGCAATAGCCAAGGGGGAGTTTGTTGATACACGTTTTGTGGCTATAGCTTTGGATTCACAATAATAAGTGTTTGTGTTTTGAAGAATGAAGATCAGAAGATACATTCGACCATACGGTGGGTCGAATGTAGATTGAAGAATGTCGAATGAAGATATAGTTTATGTAATGTTTTGGTTCGACCACCAGAACTCTATCGGGAAGATATGTAGGCTATATATGGCTTGACACTCGGAGAATCTTCCAGTGCAAGTCATACTCCACCAGAGCTGTTAAATATGTGTGAGAACATCATTGCTTGGGCTTACGTAGAACATGCCAAGGTTTCAACATCAAATGGAAAGAAGGGTTGTTATGCTTTAATTGGTACACGAAGATCAAGAGCCTCCCATTCTAGTATGTTCGAGATCTCACACGTCTTCACCCATTCTATTATGAAAAATGACCAGGTTTCGAGTCGTTTGTTAACATCCTGAAGATAGAGAGCAACAGTCAGTGGAAAATCCTCTCGCCTCAATATCCATTATCCTACAAGACCAAAAAGCTACACCCTGTCACCAAGTACTCGATGTGGCAGCACAAGATCAAGCCCCCATATTGCATGTCGAGGATAGCGATTGCTCCTTTGGATCAGGACTTCACACCGAAGGTCTGGTTCTGGCACTATGATTCGATCACGACGGAAGCAGTGATCATACTCGACAATGCACCAAAGCTTTGCAGGAAGATAAGAATATGGGATCCTATGTGTTTGATCAACCTAGCGGAACAAGATGTTGAGACGTTGTTTCTGTATCCGATCCAACACCTTCAGTCATAAGCCGGTCAAGCAATCAATTTTCAACGCGTGATTCGGTTCTGCCATGCTTACAAGATACATGCTAGATGCGACTGGTCGAAGCTCACTAGGATACGAACTTCGAAGACATGAAGATGTTGTTGTTCTTGTTTTGTAGCTTTAGTAGTTTGTTTTGTTGTTTTGAAGTTTTATGTCTTTTGTAAATATACTAGCTAGGTCCAAGGGGGAGTCTATTAGTACATATATTTCCCTAGCCCGGTATAGGTGTTAATTTTGATGTATTGTACATACTTGGATGTGTTTAGAATGATTTTGGGTTGTTTATGCTACGACTAGCGACTAGGACCTTTGGGGGCGACTAGCTTTGCTAGTCGCCTGGGCCTAAAGATGACTGGATGCCCAGACTGGATGCCCAGTCGCCCCTCCTAGTCGCGTGTCAAGATCCTAGTCGCCCTAAGGGTCCTGGACGACTAGGAGGAGGAATAAATACTACAAATGACTGCCTTAGTCATTTTAGGTGTCACATCACACATTCCAAGCACCTAGGTCATAGGTTCAGGTCTGTTGATTGTCTTGTAACACCTGAGCTCTGTTTTCAATGCAATAACAACCTTTTAACCTTATTATTGTGTGTTTGATAACTCATTTGCTATTGTTTGTTGTCATTTTTGTTGTCAGAACATCGTTTAGTGGATTCCGCACTCTAAACGAACAAACTCGTGATTGTCGGGTTGTCCGAATCGATCCTACAGTTTTGTTTCCATTTTTTTTTTGTCGTGCGGGTTAACTAATCATTTCCAAATATCAAAGTCCCCACATGTAACGCGGACTAAATATCTAGTCAGTAAATATTTTGCGAATATGTCCAACTTTTTAGCCCAGACCACAATCTATCAAAGTTTCTAGTTAGGCCCATTTAATTGCCTTGAAGGCTTAAAATGATCAACTCTTTCCAATCATCTATTTAAATGACACCCCTTAACTAATTTTAATCCTAAGTCCAAACAACTACGACTTTTTTCTTTTCGTTCATCAATGTTGAAAAAGGATTGTTTCCGGAACAAAATATACCCCATATTGATTTTCGTTGTCTTAGTAGTAAAACTGGTAAAACATGCTATGTTCTATCAAATAAGTCATTTTCGACATACACATTAACACAACACATTTAATTTCTAAGCCTGTCATGATCTCAAAACACTAACATGGACATGTTTAATAAACAGGTTATGTTAATTGCTATCAGTTCAATAACATGATACATTGGTGGATCTAGGAATCCTCAATTTTCCAATTGCTAGGGATTCCTTTTGGTATTTTTCCCCATTTTTCTCTAATTTCATAGGATTCCTATGAACCCACTTCGGTGCCCTGGATCCGTCCCTAGTGACACAATACTTTAACACAAATGAACACAAGTTGTTTTATAACATTAATAACATGATTATGCTAACACTTTTGAAACATGGCTAAGAAATAATATGATGCGATTAGCATGATTCAAAAAGTAACAAAAAATTACAAATCCATATTTAGTCCTTGAGGTTTGTTAAAAATTGTCACTTTCATAATATGTTTTTTTCTCATCTGTGTCCCTGTGGTTTCCATGTTTTGACCTTTTAGTCCAATTCTCTAACTCTGTTAAAAAAGTCAGTTAACTTAGGGGTATTTTTGTCCACACACATTTTCATCCAAAAATTATTTAATTAATAAAAAACGTAAACAAGTATATATAGTAAGTTTAGTTTGGATCGATAAAAAAACATAATAAAAAACACAAACACAATGAATGAAGATCTACTCTCTCTCTCTCTTTCATCTTCCTCTGTGTCATCCTCTCACAGTTACCATCACAACCTTGCCATGAATCTGAACATTAATCCCTACTAGACTTCAAACACAAAATCACATATGACCCATCAAACCTCCTACAATCAACTAACATAAACCCTCCTTGATTTCCTCCTTGACACCAACCGTCGCCATCACCACCCAAATCAACTAACATAAACCCTAATTCCTAATCAACCCAATAGACCTCGAATTGGATATAGTTAATAAACAAGATCATAGGGCTTTTAATCCCTGATGAAAACCGTATCAAAAGCATGTAATATTAGAAGTTGAGATGTACCGAAAGGGACTACAATCTGGGCACCAAGCTACGGCCAAACAGACTTCGAATCTGATCATTCTAGAGCACGAAAACGAGAGGTTACAGAGGGGTTATTCTAGTTGCTATTGTCTGAAATGGCTTGTGAGTTTAATCGAGATAAAAACCAGTAACACAACACCACTACCGAAAAACTTCTACTCCACAATCGACGTTTGAAGCTTCCGGCCAGTACCCGTATCTTAGACGTGTTCGATCGTAAGAGAAGACGACCTCGAAGTTGCAGGAATATTCGTCTACCTCGAAATTGACAATTGACATTTGTGTAATTATTGATACATTAGTTTTTCAAGTGTATTTGTGTATTAAATTTTGGTTAATTATGTGCTTACATTTGGGGGTTTAATGTTGAACCAAATTCAAATGGCATACAGTTACAATTGGTCCAAATTAACCCTCATTTCATGCTCAAAAGTGGGGGAGGTAGGGTGGTTGAAGGTGAGCAAAAGTAGATGGTGGTGGTTGTGGTTAGGGGAGTTAAATGCCATTTTCGTCCCTGAGGTTTGGTCATTTTTGCGAGTTTCATCCAAAAGTTTATTTTTTTCTCATCTGAATTCAAAAGTTTTCAAATTCTTGCTGGTTTTTAGGGATGGCAAAAAAACCCGAGCCCGACGGGTATACCCGAAACCCGAAGCATTTGGGACGGGTATACCTGATACCCGACGGGTATGGGACGAGTTTGGTATTAGAAAAAAAATATTTCGCGGGTATGGGATGGGTATGGTATTAGGTGATACCCGACCCGATTACCCGAAACTAAATATCCACATTTGGCTCTCTGGCCCCTGAGGCAGTACGGTTCCTGAAACGAGTGCAGAAGGTGGTCCACTGTGACTCGCAGAGCCCTAAGAACCAAGAGTTTGTCTTTAGCAGGATAGGATTTGCGATTCAAAAGGGGATAGCGGCGCAGCTTGTTGCCCGCTTACCCACCATCTAAATGTAACTTGTTTTCTTATTTGGAATAAAAATTTTATATATATCTTTTCTTAAATAATTTTTAGTAATGTTTCATTCTAATAGATTCATTATTTGATAAATAAACTTTTCGTCTAAAATATATATTCTAATAATAACATTATTATTTATATTTATATTTATATTTATATGCTATGAAATATATAATTAGTTTTCAAAATTCATACTATAATATATATTTACATATTAAATGTTTAAAAGATTATTACGGTGATGATAACATATATGTTACTTATTACAATTTCACAAACTTTAGATTTTCTTAAAACATAAGACTAAAAGAAAATAAAAATATATATATACATGCAAATACCAACGGGTATACCCGATACCCGCGGGTATGCTCTATACCCGACGATTAATACCCGACAAAAACCCGACGGGTAATGGGACGGGTATGATATGAGATTTTATAACCGGGTTTGGATATGGTATTAGTCAAACCCGACCCATACCCGACCCGTTACCATCCCTACTGGTTTCGTCCAACTCGTTAACTCCATCCATTTTTTCTGTTAACTTTTATAAAAAGACCAAAATACCCTTTTATATTATTTTTGTTTCAACAAGAAATTTAGAAAGTAGAAATTATGTAAAAAAAAATCACAAAAAAAAAGTTAGTAAATTCAATCCACCATGGGCTACCCCTCTATCTCCCTCCTGATAATGTAAAACACCAAAAAATTGTTTTGATTTCATATTCTCCTTTCAAGAGCAACATAAAATAAAAAGTTTTGCATTCAAACTAAAAAGCTGCTTCACGTCTTCATGCCTTGGTCAACCTCGTTGGTAATAATTTCATTACAAACCCTCTTTCATTTCCCCAATTAGATTTACACCTTGCTCCTCTTCACTCCAATTCTTTTTTTAATTTAAATAGTCAAAGCCCTCCATCTGTGTTTCACAACTTGGATGATGCCTTGAACTTGTTCGATGAAATGACACAGAGACAACACCTTTTTAACCAAACCTCTTCGTGTTCATGGTCCAATCGTGTTGGATCTGGGGTTTTTTGTGCCATAGTGGTCGTGGTGGTTGTTGGTGATGTCGGTTTAGGTGGCCGACCGTGGTGGTAGTCATGATGGTTGAGGTGTGGTTGGTTTCTTGGTGAGGAGGTCGAATCAAAACTTGAAGAGGGGTAGGAGGTGACGAATGTAGATCGGGTTGGTGTTGTTGTTGGGTGGTGAAGGGTGGGGTGGGGTGAGGAGGAGGATGGTGGTGGTGGTGGTGGTGGTGGTGGTGGTGTGTGGTGGTCGAAGCATGATGGAAATCTTGAATTTTTAAGTTTTCTTGTTTATACTCTGTTTCTTGATTATTAGCCTGTTAATGTTACTTGTTTCTTGTTTATTTATTTATTTATTTATTTATTTATTTATTTATTTATTTATTATTATTATTATTATTATTATTATTATTATTATAATAGACGAGATTTGAATTGACAACTTTGCCCCCTCAGTTAACTGAGATTGACTAACGGAGTTAGGCACTTGGATGGAACCAGCAAGAATTTGAAAACTGTTGGATTCAGATGAGAAAAAATAAACTTTTGGATGAAACTAGCAAAAAAGGTCAAACCTCAGGGACGAAAATGACATTTAACTCTGGTTAGGGCTATAAACGAACCAAACGAACACGAACAAGGCCTTGTTCGTGTTCGTTTGTTAAGGAATTAACGTGTTCGCGAACTGTTCATGAACACTTACCGAACTGTAAACAAACCAAACGAACCAATTAACCGTCTTTATGTTTTTTATTTTGTTTTTTATTAATTAAATATTTTTTTTGATAAAAATGGCAAAAGAAAAACGTTTGGTATGTATGGACAAAAATACCCCTGAATTAACTAACTTCTTTTTAACGGTGTTAGAGAGTTTGACTAAAATGTCAAAAAATGAAAACCAAAGGGATAATGATGAGAAAAAAAAAAACATTTTGATGAAAGTGACAGTTTTTAACAAATCACATGAACTAAATTGACAATTAACTCTTTCAATATAGTTGATCATTATTCATAAAAACTACCTCATTTTGATAAATGGGTCGTAAACATATTTGTTTCGGTCTATTAACCTATTTAACACACGATAATAATTCAGGTTATGGATTTTACAAATAGGTGGATTCACCGACTTATGACCTGAGCTCGCTAGCTTATTTCAAACAATAATCCGTTTAACTTCGTATCGAGTCATGTTTTTTAATATTTTTAGATGCGTACAAGTGAAGAGAGATTTCTTAATGGGTTATACTTATAGGTTGTAGATTATGAATTAGAGATTTCCACAAACATCAATAGTCGTACATATTATATATAAAGAAATTAAGGGCTTACATGCATGAAATTTTACGTTGCACACTTGCACGGTGGACAATACTTGACCAACAATAAAGAGCATGAAATTAAAATACATTCTTAAACATGAAACACACACAACAATCACTTCAAAAGAAGGAACTAGCATTTCCAGACTGAACACAAGCCAAACTAATCTAACTACATCCGTACTCCTTCAGGCACGGCCTTTTCGGATTAACTTTATACGCTCCTGGACATTTATCTGGGCCGCAAACTGCAGGTTTCTGGAGGGCAGCATTACTAATATGATTTGGGCCCTTGGGTCCTGGGGGGGCGAAAAGAATCCGGTGGTGTTCTTCGGTGTCGAAAAGAAACGATAGCTCGTCATCGTCTTCGACTAGTGTTGGACACACAGCCATAGTGCCATTGCAGACATTTGGAAACTTCATTGATGACCATAACGATCCTTCACAGTGATTGATCATCATGAGGATGATGATTGGTAGTAGCAAGATGACATAAGACAAGATGGTGTTTCTTGATCCATGACCACTTGCCATTTCTTTTGCTTTGTTGCAAGAAGTGTTGATTGGTTGATCCTTATAAAGGAAAGGAATCCGAAGTGTTCACTTTGATAAAGTAGTGAATTACATTTTTGGTCCTTTAGGTATAATACTAATTTACATGTTTTGTTTTTAAACTACGACGGAGTGCTATCAGAATTGGGCACGGGTACCTCACTACCAGCACGGTAACACCGACGCCACCCGTGCTAGTAGAGGTCCGTGGACCGTTTTCTGGTTGTAGTTAACGGGCTGGTAACCGTTTATTTTTTATTTTTTAATTTACTTTAATTCCTTTTTTATTTATTTATAACCATTGTAAAGCATCATTTTGTTTATTTTTTTTACTTAAATCATTTTTTTAAAATAAATAAAAACAAAAGTAAATAAAAAACATAAGACAATATTTATTAATATTAAACATAAATAAAAATACATGAAAACATAGAAGATAAAGCTTAGAGTTGACGCATGAGTTGCCAGGCCTAGAGATGCTCAAATTTGCCGCGGTAACGAGCCGCATAGTTCACCTGCGTCAACTCCACAGCCAACTCCGGCACAATACCTGGGTGTCGGCTCATGGTGCGCTCATAGCAGGTGGTCCACCGATCGCATTTGTTGTTTAGATCGGTCTATTTTCTCTGTAGGCTCTCAATTGTGCGGTCGCTTTCGCCTACTTGTTGTTTGAAGTTAGCCAAGACACGGTCCCGGAAGCTTGTTTGGCGACCTCCTGAGCCCCCCGAGCCCCTACGGGTTGGCGTTGCAACGATTGGTCGTTTTATGCATCCTTAACGCACACAACCAAAGTCATTTCTTCGTTTTCGGTCCAGCTAGTCATTTTGAAAGTTTGAAGGTGTGGGTGTTATTGTTGATGTTAAAGTGTGTTTTCACCACCGTCGTTTATATACAAAAAAAACCCAACGGTATTGCATGTTAAAAATGGAATTTCTCTGACGGTTAGATAAAATCGATTTTAATGGGAATAAATTTTTTTGACCGTGTTGGGTGGAGACGGTTGAGAAATAAACACGGTCTGACGGTTTGGTGATAAAATTTATAAACCGTGTGAATTAAAAAAAAGGTTGTATTTGTATTTAAATGAAAAAAACAAATAGAATCAGTGGAGTGCTGCCTACAAAAAACTGTTTCAGTGAAGTGAATCAGTTAAGTGATATGGCAGTGGACAATTGGTTAAAATCAGTTAAGTGAAAAGCTAAATCTACAAAGAGCCCTTATGCCCTAAGGTGATATTAGGAATGATTTTTCTTTTTCTTTCAAAATTGTTTACACATTTCATACTTTCTTTGCATAGAGGAAGTGGGGCAACTAACTAGCCTTAGAAGTAAGGACGGAAGTCATACAACCTAGCTCTAGAGTTCATACATTTTTAAGGGGTTGATTGAGTAGGCTTGCCATAGTTGTGTACTACAAGATAACTAGTTTTGGTGTTTTCAACTTAAACATGTGTCAAATTTGTTAGTTATGTTCAGTCACATGAGGATAGATTGGTCTTTTCTTGAGATTGAAACTTTGGTCACTACCAGTACACTGAAACTAAGTAGAGAGGAAACCGACAATGGCAAAGCGACAAATTAGAAAGATGTACGTTGGATGATTTAAGGACAGGGTTGGATGGTATCTAGGCCAGATTTTCTTTGATGAGTTGGGTGAAGGTGAATGTAGAGAAATTAGAGAGACAATGAGCGAGTTTTAATGGGTTTTGGGTTTTTTTTTTATTTAATTTCATATTTATTTATTTTTATTAAAAACATGTTAGATATGAAAAATGACTAAAGTACCCTTATGTGCATGGAATGTGATCAAACTTAAGAGAAGAAATTAACGTTGGCTAAGTAAAATGACAAAATGTGTAAACCTATTCAAACATAAAGGATTACTGCTGATATATTTTTTAGTTTTAAGAACAAAAAAAGTTCATAATGTAAAGAAATTAAAAGTTAAAGGCGGAAAAGTGTAATTCACTCTTCACAAAGATAGTGGCACTCACTTTTACTTTTTCTATGGACCAAACAATAATGATAAATATACAAGAACTTTAATCAGCATTGTAATCAAAAGAAATAGGAATCAAAAGTTCATAATGTAAAGAAATTAAAAGTTGTGTAGATATATTAAAAGAACTATAATTTCGTAAGATCTTTAATAATAATAATAATAATAATAATAATAATAATAATAATAATAATAATAAAAGAATACTAAAAAGTTGAATGAAGAGGGAGGGGGGCTTGTGCATATATCACCATTAACATTTTTTTTTTATATGTTTTAAGGTTGTGGGTTTGAGTCAAGCTTAAAACCTAGGGTGTTAACTCTAATTCGTAAATGTCCTCTTGTTCTATGAGCACCAGGTGTGTGTTCACAGTTTAACACCAGATTAGTGTGGTTTCCCCTCCCACAAAATGGACACTAGATAGATATTAAAGAGGATCAAGAATAATAAACTATACGGAAAAGAATCTAAAAAAAAAAAAAAACCCTAATCCTCCGAGAAACTCGGAGGCGGCAACGACGAATTGGTTTTCTGGAGTAGCATGGCGGGCAGAGATCGTTACAAGGAGGACACATGGTATGATGCACCTACTAGGAAACGAAGAAACGGTAAAGAGGACGCTGCGTCGAAGAATTTCGTGGTCACAAAGTTTTTTGTATCCAATCTTCCTGAGGGTTGTGCGTCGACTGATCTCTATGGAGTGCTCAAGGGGTTCGGGAGTATCCATGGGATTTACATTGCGAGGAAGTATGACAAGCTTGGGAAAAGATTCGGATTTGTTTCGTTTGTCAATGTCAAAGATCCGATTGGGTTAGAGAAGGAGATGAAGGATGTGTGGATAGGTTCCTACAAGCTGTTTATTGTGTTAGCCAGGTTCGTGGATGGGGAGCGAGTTGTGAGGAAGGATGAGAAACGCTGGGTTCCGGTGGAGGAGAAGATTGGTGGAGATAGGGTTTCGACAGAAGAGGAGACTCCGGTTGAGGCTGGGGCTAAGACGGGTCTGCTAAGGCTGAGGGGAGGTCTTTCCGGGATACGCTGCTGGGGGTTACTAAGGCTGATGATCCGGTTGACATTGTGGTTGACGACGGATTTGTGGGTAAGGCTCTGTGGAAGGGGTGGGCTTTGTTTGGAATAGCCAAGGACCTTGAGCATTAAAGGATTTAAAACGTTGGCTGGTTGAGGTGAGATTGGGGAAGGTGAAGATTAGATATGTTGGAGGGTTGTCAGTGGTTTTGGTGTTCGAGACTAAGGAGAGCATGATGGACCTGGTGATGACTAATGACGTCTGGAACCCCATTTTTTCGTCACTGGTACCTTGGGAGGGGCAACAATCTTCCGATGATCGTATTGCATGGCTGAATGTGTACGGTATTCCTTTGTGTCTTTTTGATGATAGGGTGCTTGATTTAGTTGGGTCTCAGTTTGGTAGAGTTGTTAAGTCTGCCAAAATTGATGTGTCCACGGAGGATTTTTCAGTTGCTACGATTGGTGTACTTGTTAATACGGTGCAACGGATAAATCAGTTGTGTAAATTGGTATGGAGGAATGTCCCGTGTACGGTTTTGGTGAGGAAGATATTGGCGAGTGGGTGCCGGATTGTATTGATGTGGATGAGGAGGATAGTGGGTGCGAACAGTCGATTGATAAGAGTCCATTGAAATGTGTGGAGTCTCCTGTGCGTGTTGATGTGGATAGTAGGGGAGGTTCTACTAGTGATGGTAAAATGCATGGTGTGCATGGGAATGTTTCACAGCATGCCACGGTGAATGTAACAGAGAGTGAGAGTAAGGATGATTTGCAAGAGGTTAATGGGTTGGGTTTTAGTATGATGGAGGAGGGTGTTGTTTCGGGGTCTAAGAAAAAGAAGCGTGGTTGTTTCCGAAAGAAGTCTAGATCGGATAAGTCGCCTTCGCCTACGGGGGTTGAAAGACCCAAGAAACGAGCTAGGGATGGGGAAGATCCTTACGATATCGACCGGTTTATTTTCAACGTTCAAGAGGGACAAAAAAGGTTGGATGAAACGGTTGTTGACCAACAGGAAGATGGGTTAGAGGGACGTAGAGGGGAGGATGGGCATGATGGGGTTGATGTGAACAATATAGAAGTTGAGATAGAAAAGGAGGTTGGTCAGACTGTTAGCTTGGGCCAAGCCTTGGGTGCGACTGGGTTGAATGGTTTTGAAGAACCGCTAAGGAAGATGATTGGCAATGAAGGTTTTCAATCGGTGTCCTCATGAATTGTTTGTCTTGGAATATGTTGGGTCTGCTGACCTGGAGAAGAACAGATGATTAGAAAGCCAAAATATGCTAACAGTTTGATCCTTTGAATAAACAGTCTTTACAACTTACTTCTCCCAAAAGACTGCTGACCCTAACAACTGTTCTATCCAAACAACTGCTTAACAACTGCTGATACAAAGAACTGCTGAATAAACAACTGATGAAGAACAACTGCTGACCAAAGGTCTGATGAAGAACAACTGCTGATTCAAGTACTGAAGACCAAAGCACTGCTGGAACCAACAGCACTTAGGCTCCAGCAGTGGATACAAGACCATCAGAGTTTTCCTACAACAGCTGTTTATTATCAGTGCTTTCAATGTAACAGTAGTTTGTAATAGGCAGATGTTTATGTTTGTTATTCTGTTAGAGGTCACTGTCTTAGGTGACATCAGCTTAGGTCATCAGTGTTTTGAGTCTGTCTATAAATAGAACAGTGCTTGTACTGTTCTATTGCATCAGACACACAAACATTCTCTCAGACAAACACTGTGTGATCAGGCTGAAGGGGAGTAATTGTATGATTGTAATCTTTTAGATAAATGAAAGCTTTCGATCTGAAAACATTTACTCTCTTGTTTTGATTAACAGTTTATATTCCGCTGCACTTTCATTCTATATTCATTTCATTATTATCATATTTAGTTAAACAATCAAACAATCAAACTCAGATCCTAACAATTGGTATCAGAGCTTGGTCAATTAAATTCGATCTAACAAATCAATTTAATAATCAGCTCATAATTATTGATATCGTTTGTCTGTTGGATTGAAAACAGAGTAATAGTTTAATTTCGGTTCAACCGTTTTTAAACAGACTTTGTTTTTTGAAAAATCAGAGAATGGCTTCAATCAATCACGATCCACATAACACTGGCACGAACAACAAGCCACCGATGCTTGTCAGATCTGAATACAATATCTGGCAACGTCGGATGAGCCATGTTCTAGCTCAACAAAACACTGGGTGTTGGAAGTCGGTTATCTTCGGACCACATGTTCCGACTGTGCCGAGTACTGAAGATCCCAAGGTGTTTGAGCCAAAGAAACTTGAAAACTACTCCGACCAGGATTTTCAGAAAATTGAGCTAGATGCTAAGGCCTTCAGTATTGTGGCCATGGCTCTACCCAATGATATATATGCTGGGTTGTTACACTGTAACAGTGCAAAGGAGTTGTGGGATGCACTGAAAGAACAGTTTGGTGGGACTGAGGAGGTTATTGAAAACAATCGTGAAATACTTAACCAACAATATGAAACATTCAGTCATGTCAAAGGAGAGTCATTAACTCAACAGTTTGAGAGGTTTAATTGCTTAATTAGTGAACTAAAATTGGTTGGTCTTACTTACCCTCATTCAACCTTGAACCATAGGTTTTTAAGATCATTACCAGACAAATGGGACACTATTGCTATTGTGATGAGAAACTCAATTGGATTTAAAGACCTATCACTGACCCAGCTTCATGGTAAGCTCTTGACCTATGAGAGAGAGCTTAACCAGAAAAAGAAGCTCTAGGACTCTGGAAAAGTGTCTGATGACTATGTATTTGGGAATACAACACTTTTGGGTCATGATGAGGTGCCTGGAAACACTAAGGATCAGAGTTATGATCATTTCATTGACATAACTTCAGGTTTTAACTCCGGTTTTAACTCTGATTCTTATTCACCAAACTATGCTTTCACAGCAAGTGGTGGTGATATCCAGGCATCTGACAATATATCCTTTGAGTATGATGACCTGAAATACTTTGACCCTGATGATTTGGAAGAAATGGACATTATGCACCAATTGGCCCTCCTCAGTGTAAGAACTAATAATTTTTACAAGAAAACTGGGAGAAGGTTTCCAGGGTTAACTGGCAGATCTAAGGTTGGGTTGGATAAATCAAAGATAAAGTGTTACAAATGTCATAGACTTGGTCATTTTGCTAGGGAGTGTAGGGTCAATATGGTACACCTATGATAACCTATCCAAATCAAAGACCACAGACCAACACTTATCAGAATTCCTATAATGCCCCTGGACCAAATGTGCAAAATACTGCTCATTTTGCACAGTCCTCAAACACTGTACCTGTCCAGTATGTCCAAACCACTGTTCCTCAGATCCACTATGTGCAAACACCTGTTGCTCAAGCACCTGTGCAAACGACTGTTGCTTCATCCTCTGCCCCTGCAGAGACCAGTCAACAGAGCTTCTTTACACAAGGCTTTGTTGATTGGAGCAGTCTACCTGATGAGCTAACAGATGAAAATTTTGCACTAGTTGCCAAAGCTGAAAATGAACCAGAAAATTTCTGTTTCATGGCCATGGTGGATGAGATTGAATCTGAGGAGGTGGTAACTGAATCTGATGTTGTGACTGATGATGTTGTTAGTGAAGTTGTTACAGGTGAAAAACCTGAAGAAGAGGTTGTGAATCTCACAGATCCCTGGGGTGCATCTGATGACTGTGAGTGCAAGTGTGATTGTGCATTGATGGCTGCTACTAAGGTATCTCCTCAAATTCTTAAAGAGTTGTGTTCTGACAAATGTGTAATAGCATTTGCTAACATCAAAGAGGTGAATGAAAACCTTAGAAAGAAAATTTTGGATGATGAAGTTAAATTTGAAAAACTTACAAAAGATTTAAAAACAAGTTTAACTGCAAAAGAATCTGAAATAAGCAGCTTAAAACATGAAGCAACCATAACCAAAGACCAACTCCAAACTATGATAGCAAAATATCAAAGTTGTAAAAGTGAGCTTGAGTCCACCCAAGTTGAATGTGAGAAATGGGTGGAATCATGTAGAGGTTTTGAAATGTTACTCAACAAACAAACTAAAAGTCATGTGAAGTTTGGCTTTGGTTTTGAAACCACTGCTCCAGCTTTTGAAAACACTGATAAAAAGAGTCAAAAGTCTGTTGAGGTAATACCAACAAACCTGCAGGGTCAAGAGATTAAAATAAATGAACCAAATGGTAAGAAAATTGTTCTTGAAAAACCAGGAGGTTCCTCATCTTTTACTGAACTTGAAAAGTATGAATTTAAACCTACTTGGTCTGATGAGTGTGATACTCTTGAGAATTTTAAACCTGTTGATTTTAAAACACCCGAGGGAAAGACAGCTCCTCAGGCAAAGGTCATTCCCTTGGCAAAAGTCATTCCCCTGAAAAATCTTCCAGCAGATGCTCAAACATCTGCTGAAAAGAAGGCTGAAAAGGGGAAGAAGAAAGAAAAGACTGTCAACTTGTTCTGTGATTTCTGTGAAAAGAAGAATCATGTCACTAAAAACTGTTTTCTTCTAAAAGCATATGACATTAACAAAGGAACAAGTGAATGTGATTCCAAGACCAAGACCAAAGAGTGCTTGTATCTCAAAAATTTTGATGTAAAAATACAAGAATACAAAGCTAAAACTCTTGCAAACCCTGTGGTTAGTACTTCAAAAGGAAAGCCCAAACAGACCTTCACCCCTGTCCAAACATCTGTTACAAAAAGGCTTGAAACATCTGCTTCTAGAGATGTCCAAGTAACAGATGCTCCACCCACAAGCAAATACCCAAGAGGTTATGGTCAACCTCCATGTCACAGTCTGCCACATGTTTATGAGGAGCCAAAAAGACCCTCTAAACCAAGAGTGAACAGAAATCCATATGGGTATTATCATCTGTCAGGAAGTGATCAAACAACTGATGCACCAAGTGTTGACATTCAAGCACTAGCAAATGGTCAGCAGCAGTTGTTGAACTTAATTCAGAAATTGGTCCAAACCACTGATCACCTTCCAAAGCTTGAGTCTGAAAGGTCTGAGGACCCATCCAAAGCCAAACTGGCTTTGGACACTCACCAAAACTAATCATTTACTGATGTGCAGGGAGCTTCTGCTTGTTTAGATAGTCTTTGGTATGTAGATAGTGGAGGCTCCAGGCACATGACAGGATGTAAAGCCCTTCTTCTGGACTTCTTGGCTCATGGAGGGGGTGATATATCCTTTGGTAATGATTCAAAAGGTAAGGTGTTGGGTTCAGGGACTGTACAAGCTGGAAAACTCAAGTTTGAAAATGTCAATCTTATTGATAATCTCAAGTTTAATCTTCTGAGTGTTTCACAAATGAGTGACAAAGGTTATGGCTCATTTTTCACAAAGAAAACTTGTAAGATTATTGGGCCAGAAGTGGTGAAAAAGATTGATACCATTATTGCTGAGAGCAAAGCACAACTTGTTGCTCATAGAAGTGGCAATGTGTATGTTGTTGATATGTTAAAGGACAATCCTATGGCAAATGTCTGTCTATTTTCTGCTGCCTCCACTAAGGAGACAGAATTGTGGCATAGGAGATTGGGTCACACCAACCTTAATACTATCAACACACTCTCCAAACAAAGCCTTGTCAGAGGTTTACCATCAAAAGAATTTAAATGTAATGAGCATTGTGTTTCTTGTTTAAAAGGGAAACAACATAAAAGCTCTTACAAATCCATTGAAGAGTCCAAAACCAGTCAGTGTCTACAATTGTTGCACATGGACTTGTTTGGCCCTGTTAAAATCATGAGTCTAAGAAGAAAGAGATTTTGTCTTGTCATAGTTGATGATTTTTCTAGGTTTACATGGACTTACTTTTTACATTCTAAGGATGAGACTGCAGGTATATTGAAGGACTTTGTCACCAAAGTTGAAAAACAATATGACTTACCAGTAAAAGTCTTCAGGAGTGACAATGGAACAGAGTTTAAGAATAAGGAGTTGGATGACTTCTGTGTGTCAAAAGGGATTGTGAGGCAGTACAGCATCCCAAGAACACCAGAACAAAATGGGGTGGTTGAAAGGAAAAATAGAACTCTTATAGAAGCTGCAAGAACCATGCTAGCAGATTCTGGTTTGCCACTGTCCTTTTGGGCAGAAGCTGTAAACATTGCTTGCTATGTTCAAAACAGAGATTTGATCAACCCCAGACATCAAAAAACTGCTTATGAGATTTTGTTCAAAATCAAACCATTAATTTCATTTTTCAAAATCTTTGGCTGCCCATGTTTCATTTTAAATCTCAAAGATTCCATTTCAAAATTTGCAGCCAAAGTAGACTGTGGTTATTTTCTGGGATATTCTTCTACTGCTAAGGCCTATAAAGTGTTTAACACAAGGACTAAGACAATAGAAGAAACTCTGAATGTAAAGTTCAATGAACTTTCATCTCTAAAAATCCCTGCAAACCCTGCTGAACTATTTGATTTAGATAAATTCAAATTTGAAGATATCACTGTTAAAGCTAACAATGCAGGTATTCCACAGTCTCCACAACAAGATTACAGAACAGATGTTGTGATCCCCAGTCACTACAAAGTCTATTCTGCCTCAGAGGAAGCAGCTGTTCAAAACAATTGTCAAAACTCTGCCACAGCTGTGTCAACCACTGTTGGCCAGTCTTATCCTCAAACCACTGCTTCACCCCTCACAATTACTGACCTATCATCTGTTGACAAAAGTCAATCATCTGTTGACAAAAGTCAGTCAAGTTTCACACCACTTGGACCCATTCCTCCATTACCATTCCAAACATCTGATGGCACTACAGAAGTACCAACAGATGTTACACCAACAGAGTCACCAAACCTCTGTCCATCACCTCAAAATGCCATTGTTCCATATCAGGGAGATCTTATTTACTTAAGAGCTCATCCACCAGACCAGATCATTGGCAACATCAGAGAGGGTGTGCTCACAAGAAGCCAATCCTCAAACATCTGTCTTTTTGCAGGTTTCTTATCCCTCACACAACCTGTCAAGTACCAAGAGGCACTGAAAGACAACAGTTGGGTAGAAGCCATGCAAGAAGAACTCCTTCAATTCAAAAGACAACAAGTATGGGAGCTTGTACCACTTCCTAAGGATGTTTGTCCTATAGGAACAAAGTGGGTCTTCAAAAACAAGACTGATGAAAGGGGTATTGTTGTCAAGAATAAAGCCAGGCTTGTGGTTCAAGGCTTCAGACAAGAAGAAGGAATAGATTATGATGAGACTTTTGCTCCTGTAGCAAGACTAGAAGCCATCAGACTCTTTTTAGCCTTTGCTGTCAACCACAACATAAAGGTGTATCAGATGGACATCAAATGTGCTTTCCTTTATGGCAAAATTCAGGAGGAGGTCTATGTATGTCAGCCACCTTGTTTTGAAGACACTTTCCATCCTGATTATGTCTACAAGCTCAACAAAGCTTTGTATGGACTCAAACAAGCACCAAGGGCCTGGTATGAAACTCTTTCCACATTTCTCTTATCCATTGGCTTCACAAGAGGTAAAATTGACAAAACTTTATTTCTTAAATGGAAAGGGAAACACTTAATGATTGTTCAAATATATGTGGATGACATCATTTTTGGATCCACATGTAACCAAATGTGTGAAGAGTTCAGAAAACTCATGACAGCAGAGTTTGAGATGAGTGCCATGGGTGAGCTTCAGTGTTTCCTTGGTCTTCAAGTGAAACAACTGCAAAATGGCACATTCATTCACCAAAACAAATATGTAAAGAATTTATTAACCAGATTTGAGATGAATGATTGTAAGCCATGTAGCACACCCATGAGTACAGTCAAGCTTCTCACTATTGATGACAAGGATGAACTGGTTGATCAAACACATTATAGATGTATGATTGGGTCTTTACTGTACCTAACTGCATCTAGGCCAGACATTATGTTTGCTACCTGTGTCTGTGCTAGATCCCAGGCTTCACCCAGAAAGTCAAACCTTATTGCTGTGAAAAGGATATTCAGATACCTCAAAGGTGCTCCCACACTTGGTATCTGGTATCCTGCTAATGGAAACATTGAGCTTTCAGGTTATTCAGATAGTGACTTTGCTGGCTGTCACACCACAAGGAAATCCACATCAGGAGGGTGCCAATTTCTAGGGAATGCCTTAGTTTCATGGCAAAGCAAAAAGCAGGCAGCTGTTTCAACCTCAACAGCTGAAGCTGAATACATTGCTGCTGCAAGCTGTACAGCCCAACTCATGTGGCTTCAAAATCAACTACTGGATTTTGGGATAACTGCACTTCAGACTCCACTCATGTTGGACAGTCAAGCTGCTGAAAATATCATCAAGAATCCAGTCTCTCACTCCACTACCAAACACATTGACATAAGACATCATTTTGTCAGAGACAGCTATTAAAAAGGTTTGATTTCTCTGCACCATGTTCCAACAGAGGATCAGTTGGCAGATGTGTTAACAAAAGCTTTAGACACATCTACCTTTACAAATCTGATTTCCAGAATTGGTATGTTAAACATGGATTAAACAAATAATTTTTAATAAAATGTTTCAGAAAATCAAAATTTCTTCAAAATAGCTGTTTGGTTGAAAAATCTGTTTATAACATCTGACCAGATAAAACAACCACTGTTTCATTCATATCCACTGTTGGTTGAAAAATCTGTTTCAGAACATCTGTTCAGATAAAACAACTGTCTCCTTATATATTTATACTATATCTATATAAAAAAAACAGTTAGTTCCATCAGCTGTTTGTATCAGTTGTTTGCCAAAAACAGCTGTTCTCCACCAGATGTTTCATCCATCAGATGATTGCCACGTCTGCTCATATAAGCAGAGGTTTGGCCACATCAGCGGTTTCATTGAGCCTATAAAAACCCTGTTTTACCACAACAGACGTTACACTGTCTCATTGTATTCAAAATACTGAAAACCGCCTTCTTCATTCTCAAACCCTCCATCAAACTTCAATCATCTTCACCTTCGAAATCCATTATAATGGATCTTCAAGCTAAAGCCACCCACAATTGTCTCCCCTATCTGATTAAAACAGATGACAACGTTTCATTCCATTCCACCATCGACATTTTTCTAAACTCCAAATACTTACCCATCTTAACCGCTAACGCCCCCATTTATCTCGATACTCTTCAAGAATTCTGGTTGAATGCTGAGTTTCTACTCCAAGACAAAAAGCCTACTTCCATTATTTCCAAAATTGGAGAAACCAGTATCGTAATTACCCCTGAAACCATATCCACAACCTTCACACTGAATGACCTGGCAGGTAAGGACTCCTTTACTAAAACAGAGCTTCACACTGAGTTCCAAGAAAGAGGGTATGATGGTCAGATGACTGGATCAACTCTTTTCAAAAAGTTTTTCCCTCCAGTCATGAAATTTTTCTTCCATACTCTTCTTCTTTGTGTCTCTACTAAGTCCACATCCTTTAATGAAATTCCATTAAGGATGCAATATCTGGGTTATGCCATGTTGTCCAATTCTGACTTCAATCTTTCCCAGGGATTGTTCATGGACTTAGTATCAAATGTGAAAGCAGTCAAGTCTGGGTCTAACAATGCTTTTCTTATTTACCCAAGAATTCTTAGTGTAATCTTACAAAAAGTCTTACCAGAAAAGGTTTTCAAAAAGGGTGAGGCAATGCAAATGAAAAGCTTAACTGATGAAACTTTCACTAGAATGCTGGGTGGAAGCACCCAAGAAAAAGTGTCTAAAGTGACAAAAGTTTCTAAAACACAAACAAAGATGACAAAGACAACAACTGTTGTCAAAACCTCTGTTGTTGAGCCCACTGCTCCTGGTGATCATGGCACTACATCCAGTGCTGTGAAACCCACACCAGCCACTTCCAAAAAGAAACATCCATCCATAAAAACCACCACTCAACCACAAATGAGGCTTCTGGATGTTGAGGTACCAGAAGAAACCTCTGTTGCACAACAAAAGCAACCTGAAACCACTGTTGTTACTTCCTCACAACAGTTGGATATACCTCCACCTGACCAAACTCCTCATGAATCCTCCCAAAAGGATCATGTTGTAAGCCAAGGGGACACACATCATGATACATTTGAGTCACTTGACCAAATGTTCACAAGCCCCTCTCCCAGGGCTAATTCTCTTGTTACTCCCCCACCATCACCATCACATCATGTCCCACAAACCATGCAACCTCTGTTTGAAGCAATTGACAAATCTCAGGAAGATCCCAGTTCCTCTCTTCCACCTGTCACTAAGAGTATACTCCCACATGTGACTGGTCCTGAGAATATTCAATCTGCTATCCAACAAACAGAAGAGGAGGTTACACCACCTGAGTTCAATGTAACTCTAGGTGAGTTTTCAAGTGGAGCAGCCACTACTGATGTAGAGACCACTGTTTCACATCAGGACAGTGATTACATTGCTAAGACTCCCTTGAAGGTAACAACTGTTGAAGCCACTATAGTGTCTCCAAAAACAGTTGGAAGTCCCCAGTACCAAGATAAAGGGGCATCTGATTCACCTATTAGGACTGAATCAGGTAAAACTACCACTGGTAGGGACTCAGATGATCCTATTAACTTAGGAGATGGGTCAAAATACCAAGAATTGACGGACAGAGTTTCTGTAATTGAAACCTCTGTAGCTGACATCAAATCTGATGTCAAGCTTATACTGAACTCCATTGCAGACCTTTCCAAGAGTCAACCATCAACAGCTGATATAGCCAGTGAGTTATGGAAATCAGTTTCCCCCATCATCATAGCTCACAGAAAACTGGCTGATCAGACACATGAGACTTATATGGCTGAGATCAGAAATATGGTAGATGCAAGGTACAAAGATACCCATGCTGATATTAAAGCCATCAAGGACCACCTGCTGAAGACTACTGGCTCTGCCCCTACCACCATCCTCAGGGATGAAAATGATGATGCTTTCACGGCTGATGATGCCAAAAAAGGGGAGAGCGGTAGAGATAGGCTACCAAAGCTGGATCCCTTTGGTTGTCCTCCTTCTCAAAAAGGCCAAGCCAAGTCTGCCAACAGACCAGAGTCTACCAAATCAGCTCCACAACAACAACAACAACAAACAACACCAACAGCACCACAACAAACCACTGAGAAGAATAAAGCAGTAGATGACTCTGCAAATATAGAAGCTGAAAAGGCTGCTCAAGAAAAACAGAAAAGAGCTGACACCTTGGAAGTTAAAGCAGAATCATTAGTTGAACTCAAGAAGAAACAACAACAGGAAACTGAAGATGTGGGATCCTCTAAAAGGATGAAAAGGCCTACTAAGCATGTCAGAAAACCACCATCCAAGTTAAACACCTCTGTTGACAAAACCACTGCTACTGAAACCACTGCCACCCAAAACACTGAAACCACCCAAAACACTGCTTCCCAAACCACTGTACCCAAACCAACATGCACACCTGAACAAACAACCACCAAACCTACATCACCAGCCAAATCCCCAACATCTGCTGGTTCTACTAAAAGGCCAACAGATGTTAATCCAACCACTGCTACCAAATCACCATCCCCTAAAATCATGTACACAAGGAAGAGAAAATCAACCTTTGTTGTACATGATGAAAACATACACACATCACCAAACACCACCTCAACTGCACAATCCACTCCTCCTATCACAGCTATTCCAATCACATCATTCTCACCACACACATCCAAGTTCAGATCCCACAGACCACCACCAACCATTACACCATTGGTTGTTCAGTATCCCCTTGAACTTGATCTACTCAAGGGGGAATTACAATCCTTCTACAATACTGAACAGCCATCAGACAGATCCTTCCCATCTCTCCCAAACTTCCCTGTTCCCCTCAACATTGATACTTATCTGAAATACAAGGGTGAACAGGTGGATGCCATCATTAGGGAGAAATGCAAAGGGAAGGATGACAGGACTGCTCAGGGCATCCATTCAGCTGAGCTTAGCAAACTCAGAAGGATTGAAGACTTTGCTAAGACCCTGAGCAACTCCATGTCCTCCATGCCTCTCAGTGTTGACTTGGAAAAGGAGGTAAGGGATTCTCTTCTGGAACAGATTATGGCAACCAAGCCTTACAAAGCAACCAAGAAGCAGTTCAATGGTTGGACCACACATGCCTTGAGAGAAGAGCTACTCAGAATTGAAGAAATGGCCAAAGACCCCAAGGCTAAAGTCTCTACTCCTAATTTTGGCAAAGGGAGAGACCCAGTCAGAGCCTTAAAGTTTAAAAGGATGAGGCAAGAGATAGTAGCTGCCAACTATGGGGAAATGAGGTCAGTTTCCAGATGGTCTGAGCTAAGGTTGGTTGAGACATACAAAAGTCTGGAAGAAAATAGGAAGAAGGATCCCAGCCTACCAAGAAAACCAGTTTACACTGATGAGCCAATGATGAAGAGACCCCAACAGACCTTTACCTTGGACAGCTTACTTGATACCTCTGATCTAACAACTGCTGCAAGAAGACAGTTCAAGAAACAGAAGGAAATGTCAGAGGAAGATCAGAGGAAGTTTGTTGATACATTCATCAAGGAAGGGCTCTTCAATCAAGTACATTTCTTCTCTGATCCTACAACAGAGAAGCTCAGAGAACTCATTGGAAGACCACCTTCACCCAACTCATCAAGAATAAAAATTCAGCTCAGCAAATCCACTGACTCAAAAATTCTAAAATGGAAAGTCAATAAAGACAACCATGAATTGACATTGCTCAGGTCAGATGGAAGGGTTCAGAAGATCAGTATGGATGATGCTTACAGCCTATGTGCAGAAGATCACCAAACATTGCTAAATCTGGACCTAGAAAGAGATGAAGAAGACTTGTTTGCTCTGAACTTTGAATTACAATTCAAAGGTCAAATCAGAGAAAGTCTGATGAGAAATAAAGATCAATAAATAAAGCTGAGTTTTGGCATCATCTGTTCTAGGGGGAGATTGTTGGGTCTGCTGACCTGGAGAAGAACAGATGATTAGAAAGCCAAAATATGCTAACAGTTTGATCCTTTGAATAAACAGTCTTTACAACTTACTTCTCTAAAAAGACTGCTGACCCTAACAACTGTTCTATCCAAACAACTGCTTAACAACTGCTGATACAAAGAACTGCTGAATAAACAACTGATGAAGAACAACTGCTGACCAAAGGTCTGATGAAGAACAACTGCTGATTCAAGTACTGAAGACCAAAGCACTGCTGGAACCAACAGCACTTAGGCTCCAGCAGTGGATACAAGACCATCAGAGTTTTCCTACAACAGCTGTTTATTATCAGTGCTTTCAATGTAACAGTAGTTTGTAATAGGCAGATGTTTATGTTTGTTATTTTGTTAGAGGTCACTGTCTTAGGTGACCTCAGCTTAGGTCATCAGTGTTTTGAGTCTGTCTATAAATAGAACAGTGCTTGTACTGTTCTATTGCATCACACACACAAACATTCTCTCAGACAAACACTGTGTGATTAGGCTGAGGGGGAGTAATTGTACGATTGTAATCTTTTAGATAAATGAAAGCTTTCGATCTGAAAACATTTACTCTCTTGTTTTGATTAACAGTTTATATTCCGCTGCACTTTCATTCTATATTCATTTCATTATTATCATATTTAGTTAAACAATCAAAACAATCAAACTCAGATCCTAACATAATATTAGAGGGCTGGGTTCCGCGGGTAAAAGTTCGTGGATAAAGAATCTTAAGGTTAGTAATGAGGTTGGGTGTGTCATGATTCAAGAGACGCAGTTTCAGTCGCTAGATGGGATTAATGTGGGTAACTTTTGGGGTACGGGGGAGTTTGAGTTCGAGCATGTAGATGCGGTGGGTCGTTCCGGGGGTCTGCTGTCTATATGGGATCCTAAATTGTTTGTGAGGGAATCGGTTTTTAAGCACAGGTACATACTTGGGGTTTCGGGTCACTTGAAGAATGATGGCCAGAAAGTCTCGTTTGTTAATGTGTATTGCCCGCAGAAGCTTGTTGATAAACGGGCGGTTTGGGAAGAGCTTAAGAGGTTGATTTCGAATGATGAAGAGATGTGGTTCGTGGTGGGAGATTTTAACTGTGTTCGGGATCGTTCGGAACGTCGGAATTCTAAGTATAATGAAGGAGAGTCTCGTGAGTTCAATGATATGTTGGATGAAATCGGGTTAAGTGAATTTTTGTTGCGGGGTAGGCGCTTCACGTACATAGCGGGAAACAAACTAAGTCGGTTAGATCGTGTCTTTGTTTCTTGGCCGGTTATGAGTAAATGGAATGGGGCGGAGTATAGAGTGTTGGACCGGGTTGAGTCGGACCATTTCCCTTTGTTGCTTAAGATTGAGTCGCGTAATTATGGTGCCAAACCGTTTAGGTTCTATAATTCGTGGCTCAATAGAGAGGGGTTACAAGAGGTGGTAGAGGAGGCCGCGGGGGTGGTTCAAACGGGTGACGCTCCAGATCGCAAGTTGTTAAGTAAGTTCCGTTTGTTGAGATCAAAGATTAAGGAATGGGTTTTTAAACAAAAAGTGGTGGAAAATGAGGAGGAAGAGACGATTAGAGCAGACTTGAATCTCTTGGAGATGGAGATGGAAAATCGGGATTTGACAGAAGCTGAGGGTTGGGTCTTGGATGAATCGGTTAAGAGGCTTAAAGAGTTAGAAGGTTTACGGGTCCGGGATTTAAAGCAAAAGGCGAGAGTGCGATGGGCGAAAGAGGGTGACGAAAATTCTTCTTATTTTCACGGTGTCATTAATTCGCGCCGGGTGTCTAATACGATTCCAGGTTTGTTGATTGATGATGTTTGGGTAACGCAACCGAAGGCCGTTAAGCGGGAGGTGTTAAGGTTTTTTAAAAATAAGTTTGTCGAAGACTTAAAGGTTCGGCCGGGCATTGTAGTGGAAGATATAAAGACTTTGGACCCGTTGTCTGCGGAAGGTCTTATAGCGCCGTTTTCCGAGAAAGAGATTAAGGAGGCGGTGTGGGATTGTGGGAGTGATAAGGCGCCGGGACCGGATGGTTTTAATTTTGGTTTTATTAAAAAAATTTGGCATTTGTTTTCAGGTGATTTTGTTGAGATATTGAAGACTTTTGCGGATAATGGCATCATAAGCAGAGGCGTGGGATCCTCCTTTATCACGTTGGTGCCTAAGGTCAATGATCCGGTGGGTTTGGGTGATTATCGGCCTATTAATCTTATTGGAGTGGTTAGTAAGGTGGTGTCAAAGGTGTTAGCGAATCGGCTTAAGAAGGTTATAGATGGCTTAATATCCAAAACGCAGACGGCTTTTATAGCTGGAAGATACATTCTGGATGGTCCGCTTATTACTAATGAAGTGCTTACTTGGGCCAGAAAGCGGGGAAAGAAGATGTTTATGTTTAAAATTGATTTTGCTAAGGCCTATGATAATGTTAATTGGGAGTTTTTATTGTCCATTATGAGACAGATGGGGTTCCCGGAGTTGTGGTGTAGGTGGATTAAGGGAATTTTGTCGTCTGCCAGATCGTCAGTGCTTGTCAACGGTTCCCCTACGTTTGAGTTTTCATGTGAAAAAGGTCTGCGCCAAGGTGACCCTATTTCCCCTTTTTTATTTATTATAGTCATGGAAGCCTTAGCAGGTATGATGAGAAAGGCGTGTGGTATGGGTTGTTTTAATGGCATTAATCTTCCGAATAGTAGTGTGATGATTTCGCACTTATTATATGCGGATGATGCCATGATTATGGGTGATTGGTCGACTAGTAATTTTGATACGTTACACCGGGTTCTTAGAGTATTTCATTTATGCTCGGGGTTGTGTATTAATATACATAAGTCTACTCTGTTTGGAGTGGGTATGGGTATGGATGAGATTGGGGATATGGCGAGGACCCTTGGGTGTCGTGCGGGGGATATCCCGTTCACCTATTTGGGGATTAGTGTAGGTGCTAATATGGGGAGGATTAGAAATTGGGACCCGGTGGTGAAGGTGGTAAAAAATAGACTATCTAAATGGAAGGCGAAGGTTTTGTCCATTGAAGGTAGACTAGTGTTAATCAAGTCAGTTTTGGAGAGTCTACCTTCATATTATTTCTCTCTATATAAAGCGCCGGTTGCGGTTATTTATTGTATTGAATCTCTTATAAAGAGATTTTTATGGGGTGGTGACTTGGATGTTAGGAAAGTGCATTGGGTGGCCTGGGAGAAAGTTACTTTGCCTAGATTGAGGGGAGGGTTGGGTCTTAGCCGCCTTGGAGAATGCAACAATGCGTTTCTTTTAAAGTGGCTTTGGAGGTATCGGGTGGAAGCGGATTCTATGTGGAGACGAGTTATTGATGGCATTCATGGTTCGGTTCGTTGTTGGGAGACCTATCCTAGTAAGTCTTCTTTCTCGGGTACGTGGTCTAAGATTGTTAAAGGTTGTAATAAAATTAAAGTTGGTGACTCTATTGGGCCGTATATGGTTCGGGGCATATTGGGTAATGGGTTAAACATTAGGTTTTGGTTGGACCCTTGGCTTAAAGAGGTGCCGCTTAAAACTTTATTTCCGAACCTATTTCGGCTTGAGAATAATAAGTGGTGTAGTGTCGCGGAAAGGTTATTGGTGTTTGATGGGTCTGGGCCGGTTTCGTGGGAGTGGAGGAATTATCCGGTGGAGGCCCAACAGGTGGAAGAGCTTATTGAAGTTCATCGGCTTTTAATGGGCCAGGTCCTCATCAATGAGCCGGATAAATGGGCTTGGCATGTTACAGGCCCAGTTCCATTTACGGTTTCAGAAGTGAAGGCCTGGTTGATTTCAGCTCGGGTTGATGGTCAGTCCAGTCCGGGTGGTTTTCAGTGGTGTAAGTGGGTCCCTCTTAAGTGCAATGTTTTCATGTGGCGCATGATGCTTGATAGCATTCCGACTAAAGTGGCTTTGGGGAGAAGACATATTCTTAATGGCGATTTGACATGTGATTTTTGCAATGGTGAGGAAGAGAGTGTGGATCATATATTTACGGCTTGTGGTATGGCGGCAGGGGTGTGGCAAGGTATTGCTAATTGGGTGCATCTCCCACCGATTTTTCTTTTTTCGGTGGAAGATATGATGGAGGTGGTTAACTCGTCGGGGTTCAATAAAAGAAAGAAAGAGATATTGATTGGGATATTTATGGTTGTGTGTTGGCGGCTTTGGAAAACAAGGAACGAAAGAATTTTCAACCAAAAGTCGGCTACCGTGGTAGAGCTTGTGGCGGATATTAAGGCGTTAACTTTTTTATGGTTTTGTAATAGAACGAAAAGTGTTGGGGTGGATTGGAAGGGTTGGAAGTCTTTTTCCTTTGATGTTATGTAAATAGTTGTGGGGCTCCCGGCTTGGGAGTTTTCCCGGTTGTGTGTTTAATGAAGTTTGTCTTTCAAAAAAAAAAGCTAGATATTAAAGAGGTCTATATTTGTGTTAAATTTATTTTTATTAGAATTCATATATCATGGAGACATAAAAGCACTCAGATTTGGTCTAGAGACCAAGACTTTTGCTTTATGCAATAACAAAAAGCCCACTAGTTATTTTCTCTCTTTTCTTTATATAAATTCAATAATTCAATATGTACGGAATTTATAATATGGATTTTCAAAAAAATTAAAACTTTAAAGTTCAATCATAGATAACCACCAACCAAAATCCCTATTCATTATGAAAAAAATTCAAAATTTCAATAGAGATGACCACCTACCAAAATCACTATTCATTGGGATGTTTTCGGTTGCAGCATGCAGGAAGAGTTTGTTCAGATTTGTCATTCCCTATTATCCATTCAAATGGGTTAATGGGGTTCCAAAGAAAGTAAGTATTTTTAGATGGCGTGCGATGCAGGATAGGCTGCCAACGCTTATCGGTTTACACAAAAGAAAGATCGTTCAAGGTTCGATAGTTTGCAAGTTATGTGGAGAAGGCACCGAAGACGCGGGTCACTTGCTTACCTCTTGTTATGTGGCAGCAATTCTCTGACATAAAATAAGCATTTAGTGTAAAGTCCCCCCGATTTATGCCTTTTCAGTGAAAGACCTTATGGAAATATACAACACGCTTGATGGCACAAGGTATAAAAAGAAGATGGTCCGAATAATAATCTTAGGATGATGTTGGATTCTATGGAAGACACGAAACGAGGTCATTTTCAAAGGAAAAAGACGAACCTTCAAGTTCTTTTGGGAGAAGTACAAGCGCTAACATACAATTGGGTCAAATTCAAAGCGAAAGATGAAGATTTGACGTGGGAGAAATGGGTCGATTTTGACATTCCGATTACGTGATTATTGTATGTATTAGTATAAACTGCTTGGTGATCTTGGTGATGTAATTAGTCTACTATTAGAACCTTTCTAGTAGTAAACTGTATATATTTTTGGTGAAATGAAGATAACATTGTCGAGCAAAAAAAAAAACTTCAAACATTAATTTTTTTATCGGCAAACTTCCTATTATTTCACCCAAAAATATTTAAATAGTTGCGACCTAGTAAGGTACTAGTCACAACCCGAATACATCACCGGTACACCCCTTTTGTTCAATTACTACAATTGTATTACGACATCTATATCAAGTAATGGGAATATCAAACGCCTTCCACTTCTCCCTAGTCCATTCCGTTTGCTTGGACATGTGTTTCACCCAACTAAATGACTTCGCTTGAATTTCGTCAAATAACCCGTCGAAGTTTACCTTTCTGCCTTCAAAAATTGATGCGTTTTGCGCCTTCCATATGATCCAGGTTGAAGCTAAAATGATAATTCTTACTAATTTCCTTTTATTTTATGCCACATTTTCACTCTTGTAGATGTTCAAAAGATCTCTAATAAACACCGGAGGGATTCCGCACCATCTGCTAATCCAGTGCCAAATCCAAAATGCCACGTAACAGGAGGTAAGCAGATGATCAGCATCTTTCGTCTCCTTTTCCGCATATCTTGCAACCAATCGGGCCATGTATTACCTTCCTTTTGTGCAAACCTTTTAGCATAGGTAACCTACCTTGTTCGGCCCTCCAAATGAATATACACACCTTCTTTGGCACTCATTTGACCCATTGAAACGAATAGAATGGAGTGATGTAGCTTGTTAAGAGTTTCTTGCATGATGATACAAAACTCCCTCACAAAAATATGCAGGACCTACTGTGAATGTTCTTGGGGCATTTGCTTCATGTTACTCATCTCTATCTATCACATTATACTAAAAATTGTTATATTTTCTCTCATTTTCATTTAAATAATATATTTTTATACTTTTATCATTACATTTTTCCACTTCATCCACTTACAACTAATTCCAAATAATATTAAAAAAATGAGAGGGGATAGTGTCACCGCAAATATATAGATGAAAAATAACATTTTCTTACTTATTCACTCACAAGTCACAATCACTCACAACCATTTTTAAAATATGCAGAACTCACTCACAAAAATATGTAGGACCTGATGTAAATGCACATAAAGCATTCAGATCAGGTTCTCCATCTTTATCCATCAAATTACACTAAAAATCACTATATCTTCTCTCATTTTCAGTCACATAATACTTTCTTATACTTTGAGCATTACTTTTTTCTCTCTCATCTAATCATAACCAATTTAAAAACCTAAATGCAGAGAAACAGTGTCCCCTAAATATATAGACGAATAATAACATTATCTCTTTTTCACTTACAACCACCGTAAACCACTATTAACATATGCATAACTCACTCCTATGAATGCACTTAATATCGGTATATTTCCTCTTTTCTGTCTCTCTCTATATACATATGTATATACGGAGAGAGATAAAAGAAGAGAGTGGATCTTTTATTAATAATGATGCTTAATTTCTACTTTCAATAATGATGCTTAATTTGTTGAAGAAGAATAATTTTGATCAAACATTACTATATATTAATTTAGGACACGCAAAGTGTACTTTGGTGACTTTCTGTCTTTTTGATGCACGTCACTCCCTCAACTTTCAAAAATTTTATAAAA
This sequence comes from Ambrosia x helenae, assembly GCA_030844895.1. NCBI lineage: Eukaryota > Viridiplantae > Streptophyta > Magnoliopsida > Asterales > Asteraceae > Ambrosia > Ambrosia x helenae. The sequence goes on along the minus strand of CM061224.1, from coordinate 34,132,540 downwards.
TTTCATTTTGATCTCTATCGACTTTTACCTACTTATTGTTATGTACCTATCGTATAAAATTCAAGATAGTTTAAGTTTCGAAGTAAATTTTTTTAATGAGTCGGGTGATTATTTTATGTACATTTTTAGATGCTTATTGTTATGTACCTATCGTATAAAATTCAAGATAGTTTAAGTTTCGAAGTAAATTTTTTTTTTTACGAAAATAAGTCGGGTGATTATTTTATGTACATTTTTAGTTGTTCTATGTTTTAATGTTTAATTATTGTATTTTGTTTCTTTTTCTTTAACCAAATTACTTTATACCCTAAACTTTAATAAAGTTATCATGTAGTCCCTAAACTTTAATAAATTTATCATTATAAATTTGATGACCTGTCGTTAGAGCAAAAACCTAAATAACCTAGGTAGCTAGGGTAAGTCAGGTATCGAATCCACGAGGAGCATGTGATTAGTATTACACTTTTTGTTTGATTATTTAAACTAAAATAACTAAACTAGATTAAACGGATTTTGGATTTGACTGATTTACTAAAACAACTAAAAAACTTAAATTAGGTTCAAAAACAATATATGAGAAAGATGATCAATCTCCAGGTTTCAGGTTTAAGATTCCACGCAAACTTGTTTAATTAGTTGGAAACCACGTAGACATGGTCTTGTATATAGTTAAATCAAAGTGATAATTTTTTTTTTGAACATTGACTTTCATTACACACTCGGGACAGGCCTCAAAACGAGGACTACCAACCGAGAAAACTACAACATATACAAGGGGCAAATACACCAATCCTCCCAAAGGAGGTCTATGAACTTGGACCTATTCTTAAGCCACAAAAAAGTTAAAGCTTTTATACTACCTATCACAAGATTAACCTTAGGCTCCACTCCCCTAAACGTCTTTTCGTTTCTAGCTTTCCAAATCAACCAAAGGGAGACCAAGACGATACCATGGACTATCTTCTTTTCCCACTTACCACCTTTAGAATGTTTGTACAAAAGAAGAATGTCTCGTGTGTTACTCACTATAACCGTATCCAGACCACACCACTTCCATACGTTAGTCCACACGCCATACGAGAAGCCGCATCCAGAAAAAATATGGACCGATGTTTCATAATTGTGTCACAAAGTTTACATCGATCGTTAGGAATAAACACATTTCTTTTGGCAAGATCTTCCACCATCGGAATCCTATCCATCTCCGCCCGCCAGGCAAAGATATTACACTTAAGCAGGATCCAAGCAATCCATTTATTCTTGAACAAGTCATCTCTATCCTGAAAGTCTTTGATCCTTGCCTTCACAGCCGCAACAGAAAAGCCGTTAGACCCGGCCCACTCCCAACTGTCTGTACCACTAGAAATCGGGGCCTGGCCCAATAATTCAGAAAGCAGACTCCATTCTTGGACTTCCAATATATTCTTTGGCGGAGTAAAATCTATCGGAACCCATGTATCTCCAGATCTGCAATCACAGACAAAGGCTCTTTTGCTGGAGGCAGCTTTGTAAAGAAGAGGAAATTTTTTCATTAGATGGACATCCATCAACCAAGGATCTTCCCAAAATCGGATAGAACGACCACTCCCTATCTTTCCTTTCATGAGCTCAAGAAAATACTTCTCCCTACATTGAAATCTTTCGCAGTTTTTCACAATAACGAACCAACATCCTCCCTTACCAGAAATCCAGGGTAGACCCGACCATGCATATCTGCCCTTGTGGCAAGACGTGATGATGAGTTTCCCCATAGTCTTCCTCATTTCGAAAACGCCAAGCCCACTTTGATAGTAAAGCATCATTGACATCTCGTAACCTGCTAACACCCAATCCACCTTTATGTTAATCTCGAGTCACACTATCCCAAGAGACCCAATGAAGCTTATTCTTTTCACTCGTAGCGGACCATAAGAATCTTTTCATGAGACTCTCTAATTTATCAATAACTCTAGACGGGGCCTTGTATAAGGAGAAATAATAAATGGGAAGACTTTGTAACACTGATTTAAGCATAGTGAGTCTCCCACCTATAGATAGAAGACTCACCTTCCAAGAAGAAAGCCTAGCCTCGAACACTTCAACAATCTTCCGCCAATTACTAATTCTATTCATGTTCGCCCCAACCAATACTCCCAAGTAATCAAAAGGGAAACTTCCCACTCTAAATCCCACAACCGAGGCCATCGACACCGCCTCTTCATTCGGTTTACCAATGCCATATAAAAATGACTTATGAATGTTTATTTTGAGGCCCGAACATATATAAAAAATCCTAAGAATTCTCGCCATTTTCAATATAATATCATGAGACTAATTCCCCATTAGAAGAGCATCATCAGCGTGCAAAAAATGAGAAATAACTAGGCCGTTTTTAGCTAACGCAACCCCTTCGAAAGCATCCACCTTGACTGCTTTTTTTAAACAAACAAGTTAAAGCTTCCATAGCGATCAAAAATAAAAAAGGAGAAATCGGATCCCCTTGACGAAGGCCCTTTTGACAATGAAACTCAAAAGTTGGCGAACCATTAACTAGAATAGCCGATCTCGCCGAAACCAAGATACCTCTTATCCAGAACCTCCACTTCTCCGGAAACCCCATTTGCTCCATCATAGATAGAAGGAACACCCAATTCACATTATAATATGCCTTCTCGAAATCAATCTTCATAAAGAAAACACTCTTCATTCTTCTTTTGCACCATGAAAGAATTTCGTTTACCATAAGCGGACCATCAAGAATACTCCTATCACCAAGGAAACCTGTTTGATTATCCGAAATGATAGACCCGATCACCTTCTTAAGTCTATTTGACAAGACTTTAGAAATAACTTTGCTAATAATTCCCACCAATGTAATCGGTCAAAAATCCTTTTGGCCAATGGGATTTTTTGTCTTCGGAACAAGCGTTATAAAAGAAGACCCACACCCTTTATTGATAATACCCGAATCATGGAATTCCGAGCAAATTTTCATGAAAATATTTTCGAGTATATTCCAAAAATGACAAACGAAACGAAAATTAAACCCGTCCGGGCCCGGGGCTTTATCCTTCCCACACTCGAACACCGCCTTTTTTACTTCCTCTTTGGAAAAAAGGAGCAATAAGTGTAGCGACCATGTTCTCGGGGACTTTTTTCAAATCATCACAAGTAAGAGTCGGCCGAACTGGACACAAATCTTTGAAGTGGCTACTAAAAAATGACAAGACCTCCCGTTTGACTAAAGAAGGCTTTGATACCCATTCGCCATTAACCATAAGCCCCTGAATCGAGTTCGACGCCTTTCTACCATTGATCACCCGGTGGAAGAAAGTCGTATTGTCATCCCCGTACTTAGCCCAATTAATCCGAGACTTTTTTTTAGGTCCTTAGCACGGCGCAATTCAATTTCCCCAATACCTTTTTAACATTCCGCCCAAGCCCACTCCTCATCCTCTAAAAGATCCCTTTGTTCCATCTCCGTTTCAAGACGTTCTAAATCTTCGTTCAAGACTTTAAGCTCTTCACCTTCTTCACTGTCCACACGCTTCTTCCACTCCTGTAAAATCATCTTCAAAAACCTGAATTTAGAAGCCAACACGGTATCTGCTGGCCCATCCATTAGGAATTCATTTAGAGTCTTGCTTACCACATCCTCACAACCCTTTCTGTCCAACCACGAATTAAACCATCTAAACGGACGGGCACCGTAATTCTCAAAAACCAAAGTAAGAAGAAGAGGCCTATGACCAGACAAGTGCCTGGGAAGAGCCCGTAAACAAGCCTCAGGCCATCTGTTAAACCAATCCGAACAAACTAACACCCTATCAATTTTGCTCAGTTTGAACGTAGCTCCTTTCTTAGACACAGGTGAACGAACTACCTTTCATCCCACATTCCACAAGACCCGCGGAATCAATAAAGGAATTGAAAACATCCGCTTCTGATTGATAAAAAAAAAGAGTTCTTGTGGTCTTCGCTGTAACGAACAGAGTTAAAGTCCCCTAAATTACACCATAGCCCAGAACCACCCCTTAAAAGATTCAGAATACACTCCCATAAAATCCGTTTCTCAATCGGCTTCTGAGGAGCATATATATTTACTATATTCATCCGTGAGCCATCCTCTTTAAGGAAATCAAAGTGATAATTAAACACAAGTTTTTAATACTAACTTGTACAATCTAATTACTATATCATAAATGCCAAATACCCCTCCTAATTACCAAACTGGTCACGATACAAGAAAACCGAATGTGAATGGAAATAAAAAAAATACTTAAAACATAAAAGATTCTTTTAAATCAAAAGAACCATAAGTGTTTTCAAAGCGTCAATAAGAGAACAATCCAAAATACTAGATCAAAAAAAGTTTTGTGCTTAACCTAACCATACACCCAGAGATGATCACACGATTAGCCGCACTGCATTTTAATATTGATTCTTTTCTTGATGTGCGTGCAGCTCCCAAAGCTGCAACGTTCCGTCCATCCTAATTAGCCGTCAATAAAACTATATCTTCAACTTGCGTTCAATATTCACTTTTGTGATTCCTCCTCAAGCCACCGACTCTTTTTGGCAGCCCATTTGTCACTTTGTGTTTTCTTTTGCACAAACAATCCAGCCACAATTAATTAGAATTCTTGTTGTAATACATTTAGCCACGTGTAGATAGAAGCTCACTTGATTGTTTCATTTATCATGGTATCAGCCTTGATCCATTCTAAAGTTCCCTTGACTTGTTAGCTTCTTTCTTTCTTCTTTGCTTTTGCCACTCGTCTCTTTTCTGTCTCCTTTTTTTTTCAATTGCAGCCTGTATCCATGGCCTCGTCAACCACCGATTTATCCACAATACCTCTCCACTCCCTTAGCCATCTTATCAACATCAAACTCAACTCAACCAATTACCTTCCTTAGAAAAAACAAATCACTCCAGTCCTCTCATACTTAAACCTACTCGGCCACATTGACGGCTCCAAAATCTGCCCATCCGAAACCACACTCTCAAACAACCAAACCATCCCAAACCCCGCCTACACCGAATGGAAATCTAGTGATCAAAAAGTCCTCCTTCTTATGAACTCTACTTTAACCGAGGAGGCCATGGCCGAAACTATAGGCCACACCACCGCTCTATCGGTTTGGAAAGGATTGGCAAATGCTTATAGTCATTGCTTAATTGAGCGTATCCATAATCTAAAAGATTTTCTTCGAAATCTCCAAAAGGGAACCGGTTCGATTGCCGAATATGGTAGAAAATTCAAACTCATATCCGACCAACTTGCTTCATTTGGTCACCAAATTAGTGATGATGACAAGCGCCATTGGTTTCTTAGTGGCTTACGCGCTTCCTTTGAAAATTTTTCTACTTCCCAACGTACCATACATCCCGCACCTCCCTTTCGTGATCTACTCGCGAATGCGGAAAATCAAGAACTCTTTGTCCAAACACTTCATAGGACAACACCACCCGAATCCGCCTTCTATTCCAAAACCAATCGGCCCTTTTGCTCCTACCGAGGACGAGGCCGTTCAAACTCCTCCCAAGGCCGTGGACATTCTTACACCAAGCGTTCTCCAACTTGCCAACTTTACCAAAAAGAAGGCCACTATGCTAGTGCTTGTCCCACCCTAGCATCTTAAGCGCAAAAATCTCTCACTCTAGATGCAAATCTAGCCCATGCTTTTAATGCGCAATGCAACCTTGCCCCCGAAACTCCAGATTGGACGGTCGATTCATGTGCAACAACCCATATGCTAAATAATATTCTTGACCTAAAAGTTTCTAAACCACACAAGGGTAACATGCGTGTCACCTTTGGTAACAGGGAATCATTACCCGTTACTCACATTGGAAACACGCCTTTAAATAATTCTATATCTTTGCAAAATGTGCTTGTTGTTCCAAATCATACAAAAAAATCTACAATCAATTAGTAGATTAACAAATGATTCACTCGTCGATGTTTTGTTTTCTAACAATTTTTTTCATATTCAGGACCGAAAAACGGGGGAAGTCCTTGCTAGAGGCATTTGCGAATATGGCTTCTATGTTCTAACCCAAAGTCACAAGTCTCTTGTTGCCGCTCTCTCTACCTCGCAACTTCGTGCTTCGTTCAATAAATGGCATAGTTGCTTAGGACATGTTTCCTTTGAAACTATATAACTTGGTCATGTTTTTGTTACTTCTTTATTACCCAAACCAGGTTTATGTAATTCTTGGGAATTATCTAAAGCCAAACATCTTCCATTTATTGAAAATAACAAACGTGCCCAACAAGTTTTAGACTTAATTATTGTGACCTTTGGGGACCCGCACCATTCGCCTCAACCGATGGATATTTATATTATGTGATATTCGTAGATGACTATTCTCAGTTCACATGGTTTTATCCCCTGAAGGCAAAATCCGATTTCTATAATGTTCTCACCGTTTTTCTAAACATTGTCCAAACTCAATTTTCAACAAGTGTCAAAGAGATGGGGGCACCGAATTTAAAAATAATAGAGTTCAAAGGAGTTTTCAAGAACATTGCATACATCATCGCTTGTCTTGTCCTTATACACCAGAACAAAATGGTCGGGCTGACCGTAAACACCGTCACATCACGGTAACCGGTCTAGCTATGATGTTCAATTCTAATGCCCACCACAATTATGGGTTGATGCTTTTACTTCCGCCACTTACATCATAAATCGCCTTCCCATAAAGCTTCTTGAAAACAAATCACCTTTTGAACTCATTTTTAAACAACCACCATCATATTCCAACCTTCGCATTTTTTGGTGTCTCGTCTATCCATATCTTCGTGACTATACCAAAAACAAATTATTACCATGAAGTGCTCCTTGCATTTCTATTGGTTATAGTCCAAGATATAAAGGTTTTAGATGTCTCGATCGTTCAACGGGTCGAATCTATACGACTCGACATGCAAAATTTGACGAAGACGTCTTTCCTTTTCTCACTTCCTCCACAACACATGGCACCTTGTTCCTCGTTCCGCTTCCACAGATATCATCGGCTCTAAATTGATCTATCAGATAAAATATAAGTCCTATGGATCTATTGATCGCTATAAAGCTCGACTTGTGGCACAAGGTTTCAATCAAATTCCGGGTCTAGACTGTTCTCACACCTTTAGCCCCGTTGTCAAATCGTCAACAATTCGAGTTGTCATAAGCCTTGCCACGATTCATCGTTGGAACTTACGACAACCCGATGTCAACAATGCTTTCCTAAACGGCAACTCACAGAAACGGTGTTCATGGAACAACCACCAGGTTTCCAAGATCCAAACCATACGACTCATGTTTGTAAACTAAACCGTGCCATTTATGGCCCCAAACAAGCACCACGAGCTTGGTTTCAACGATTAAGTTTATTCTTAATCACCCTTGGTTTCACATGTAGTTGAGCCGATCCATCCTTGTTTATTTTTAACAATCATGGTAATTTAATTTACATCCTTGTTTATGTCGATGACATAATTATCACGGGTAATAATGAAAACTTCATCAACAATTTTACCCGTCGACTTCAAAAGGAATTCAAAATTAAAGATCTTGGTTCCCTAAGTTTCTTCCTTGGTTTAGAAGTCACTCACACAAAAACCGACTTCTTTCTAAATCAATCTAAGTATGCCTACGACATACTCTCTCGAGCCGGTCTTCTCGATTCCAAACCTGTTGCCACACTTCTCACACCAAAAGACACTTTCAACTCTATCGGTGAACCGTTTCATGATCCAACTCTATATCACTCTATTGTTGGTGCCCTCCAATACTTAACAATAACCCATCCAGATCTTTCCTTCGCTATCAATCAAGCGAGTCAATTTCTTCATAATCCTACCACTACTCAGTTTCAACTCGTCAAACGCATTCTTCGCTATGTCAAGGGGACTTTGTCTCATGGATTAACGTTTGATAAACCACCTAACACTGTTTTATTAGGTTTTTCTGATGCAGATTGGGCTCGTTGCATTGACACCCGAAGATCCACATACGGTTATTGCATTTGTTTGGGAGGAAACTTGGTATCTTGGAGCGTAAAGAAGCAACCCACAGTGGCCCGTTCAAGTTGTGAATCGGAGTATAGGGTCGTGGCGAATACCGCATCGGAACTAATTTGGATTACTCATCTACTACGTGAACTACATGCCTTGCCACCAGGACCACCAACTCTATTGTGTGACAACAAAAGTGCTCTCTTTCTAAGTCAAAATCCCATATCACACAAGAAAGCCAAACACATTGATCTTGACTATCATTTCGTTCGAGAGTTAGTGGCAGTAGGTCGACTTAACACGAAGTTTATATCAACAGATCAACAAGTAACCGACATCTTCACCAAAAGTCTTTCGAAGCCACTATTCAAAAAATTCAGAACAATGCTTCGTCTTCGACCGCCTCCGGACTTGCATTGCTGGGGTATTAGGCATCCCATAATATATGCCTCACATCTCTCCATCTAGTCAACTCAACACATTCCTCTCCATCTAGTCAAGTCGACACATTCATAATATATGCCTCACATCTCTCCATCTAGTCAAGTCAACACATTCAATGTCATTATGCATAGAATTATTTCATAGGAGGATTTGTCTCCTCAATTGTTGTACCTCTTCTTGTATATATATCCCTATATTATCTCCATTCAAATCAATCAAAGTTGTTACACTATCAATATATATAGCAAATCAACCATCCACATATGAAGCTGATATATAACATGACTACACATTTATCTTTTGTAATCAAAAGTCTTCTCATACATATACCTAAATTCTTATAAATTTAACAACCATTGGAATTCGGGATTGAAGTAATGCTTACTGGAGCGGAAGTTAAGACGGGGAGAGATGAGACCTAGCCTTTTAGTAACCATAAATTGCATAAATGCCATTAAGATTCTTAAATCGGTAAATACTGAAAGAGAAAAACAATTATACTTCAATTGATGGAATTTAGATATGGAAACTAATTAGATTAAAACTGACAACATATATTTTTTTTGAAAGGTAAATTTCATTAAAAACAACCACGGACGGTCCTTAAAACAAGGACCATCGGGAAAACAAACGAAGTTACATCATGTATAAAGGATATTTACACCAAACATTCCACTCTATACCTTTCAATCTAGATCTATTTTTAAACAAAAAATACGACGTCATTTTGATGCTTTCCATCACTTGAATAGGTCGACGACGAATGCCTTTGAAGATTCTTGCATTACGTTCATTCCAAATCGCCCACAACGTAGTGAACACAATACCACGCAGGATGTATCTCGAATTCTTTGATGTCGCTAGCATATTCACTATCTTCAAAAAAATCCTGCACGACAAAAAGCAAAATGGCAGGGAGACGACACCACGACTCGATACGAGCCCATAACTCTGTAGAAAACGCGCAACCAATAAGCAATTGATCTATAGTTTCCTCTTCCAAACCACATATGTTACACAGCAAATTAGATAGCGAAACACCACGTTTATTAAGTTTCGTCTTCGTACGTATCCGATTAAGCATCGCACGCCACACCATAATCTTGCATTTTAGGGGAACCCATCCTTTCCAGTACATACATATGCTCGAACTCAGCTGCTGAACCTACTACATCAAGGCTTTCACTCTGCATACAGAAAACAGACCATCCTGCGCTGCTGTCCAAATCCATTTGTCAACGTCCCCTTCCACTCGTAATCACAAATGTCAGTCAACAACCCGAACAACTCATTAAGTTCTTCGGTAGTTGTAGGATCCCTATGCCAGTCCCACAGCAGCGTTTTAATACCATTTTGAACCTATAATCTGGCTGAAACCGTAGCCTATTTGTGTTTTTCTAGTCTAAACAAATTGGGATAAACCAAGCGAAGAGGAACACTTCTAAGCCACAAATCCACTCAAAAATTAAGAGAATACCCATCTCCCAAAATCCCCACGAAATAACTACCAAGCGTTTTACCGTTCCAAATTTTTCTTTCTCCAACTTTAACGATTTGCTTGCAACATCCGCTAGCCAAAGAAGAGCATGGTAATAACGCCCATGTTCTACTTGACCCGTGACAATTGATCACCACTCTTTTCCATAAATTATTCTCACTTTTTTTAAAATGCCAAACTCATTTGAGGAGGAGCGCATCATTAACATTTTCTAATTTAGCAATGTAACACCCCAACCGATGGCGGAAACATCGGGATGTCACGTATTGACGATTGTTCAGTAGCTCATGGTAAATAATTAATTTCATTAATTGATTACATAAATTACATACAATTGTTCTAAAAGAATTTGTACATCAAAATGAAAAATACTAGTTACACATCTTCAAGCATTAACTCTAATCTTCAAGCAAGCTATATCCTGAAACATGTTAAGTTTGAAAATATTTTGGGTCAACAAAAGTTGGTGAGAATTACATAGGTTTGAATGTTAAATAAAATTTGTACAATTCGAGTGTCATGGCAAGTCTAGTCCATATGTGAAAACAATACTACCCGGTAAATCGTGTGCATAATCAAACCTTGTGACTAGAATATTGTGGTCCATCCCATACGCATATGGTTCACTCGTTTTTGTTGCGATAACAATCACCCACGCTACCTATGTAGGAGGTAACGTATCCGGGTGGGGTTGTCAGTCCAATAGATCTATTATTGTGTATCGTTGGCTTGTACGGAGTTAATGATTATGCTAGAATAATTGTGCTTACCATAGTAATGTTTAAGACATAATGCAACATAGAATAACACATAGACACTTATGTTGAATTGTAAATTGATGTTGTGACATGTTTCACCCCAAAATAGTGAAATGGTAAAAAGGGGCTATGTAAACTCACCTTAGGTGCTTAATGAGTTCGTGAGTTTTCTTGAGCGTGCAAACACTTAGTAATAATGCCTTGGAAAACTCGGAACTAGCTAGAGGAGATAATGATGGATGAAAACTTTAGTATGTGGGAGATGGGATAATAATGTTCTTTTTTATTGAATGTTATAAAGAGTTGAATGGTAGGCTATTGTATTTATAGTGTAGAAATTGTAGTTGTAATTAGGGACTACTTTGACTAGGGGAGAATTTAGGAACAACTTTGACTTGACTAGAAGACCATATTTACTAACACTTTGACTTGACTAGGAGACCATATTTACTAACACTTTGACTTGACTTGACTAAGAGACTGCGTTTGACTTTTCAGGTTTGACTAAGGGACCTTGAAAGGGTTTAAGTTTAATTGGTTTTAATTAACATCACAAAACACCAAATGGTGTAGTGGTTTGTGTGGTGTGGTTAAGGTTTAGCCCGCCAGGGACTCGGGTTCGAATCCTGGCTCAGGCAAACATTTTTTTTAACGTTTTTAAATCAGAATTTTTAATAAAATCCAATTTAATATTGATTATAAGTCATTATTTAAACAAAAAAAATAATAAAATGGATGGGAAAGATAATGTAAACATGAATCGGATTAATAAACGAGGGAGTTCTATATATATATAAAAAAATTGTGTGATGTTACAGTCTCCCCTACTTTTAGGAACTTCGTCTCGAAGTTTATTAAAAACACAGGGTTGAGGATGATTAGGTAGAAATTAAGTCAACTGGGGTTTGGAAAATTTGGGTTAAGGCACGACATGAATTTCTAGGTAATAGAATAATCTGTTTCGAATAATTTGGATAAAAGGTTTGTTATGTGTGAGTTTTAAGGGTTGGATTAGGTTCGCCTGAAATAGCAAGGAGAATAAGAATCTAGCAAAACACTAAACTTAAGTGTTAGGAAAGAAATGCATGAGTTGATTGACTATAGAAAGACTAAATGAACTACCAAGTAACTAGAGTTTATAATTGATTATCTACCGAAAACCTTGATAGAATTCCACACTACCTTAACGTACCTGTAAATTCATGATTACGTTCCGGACCGCAATCACCAATTTACCTTACATTAGGGTTTTGCGTCCTTCTATGACTCTAAACACATATGTAAGTAATGCAAAATAACCTTGTGATTGAATCTTTGTATCAATGAGTCTAATAAATCTTTGTATCAAATTACATGTATGATGTATCCAAAAATGAGTCCAACTGTTGAGCAGGAAAAGACCTCTACCAGTCGTTGAACAGGTTATTAGAACCTCTACCGACTGTTGAGCAGGCATGATGACCTCTACCAATCGTTGAGCAGGTTGTTAGGTACTCTACTAACTGTTGAGCAAGTACTTCATCCTCTACCAGTTGTTTGATTAAGTGTAACAATTGTTTTTTTTTATTTAACACATAAGTTGCAAGTTCGTAATATATACATGTAAGTAAGTTTGTAAACGCATCAAGTATAGCATGCGAGTTGTAATAGAGTTGTCCTAGACAAGATTAGTGACTCTAGGTGTGTTTATAGCAAATAGTTTATATTCCATGCTTTCAAGTATCATGAATAATCAAATGTTCAAGTAGATAATCAAATCCTCATGTATAAATAAGAATCAAGTTTGATGCAACGAACAATCAAGTTTTCAATAGTCTAATTATCATAGGGATCAAGTTCATGTTCCAGAAGGTGAAGAATATGAATTTAGTTCTTGAGAGGATGATGAAGAACTCAAAGCATCATCAAGGTTATGAAAGATAGTGAACGTGAAAATAGTTAATAAAGGGTTTATTTTATAGTAAGGAGATTATGTAGCAGTGTAAATCGTGGGGTTTGGATCAAAGGTTAGAATCTAGCGTATGAGAAAACATGATTGTGATAAATACCAAAAATTGTAAAAGTTCGAACAAGTTGAAAATAATTAGGTGGCAATGGAGATTAAATTTTGTTCATGAGGATGGAAAGATCTTATCATTTTTCTTTTTAAAACTGGTTTCTTATATAAAACAAAAGTTGCTAAATAGTACAAACTAAGTGGCTTTAGATCAGAATATTTTAGTTTAGTCGAAGATTTTAAACACGACGTTAGGTTTTATAGATCAAGGTGACATTATATCAAAAATCCTTTGTTATGCTAATGAATAAACATTTGGATTTAGAAATTAAGTTTGAGGATATCTTATAACAAAAATATGTATTTTCCATGGTTTATAGGTGATGAAAATTTTGACAATATTAAGAAATCTTTAGTGTTGGGCTAGGGTCTACCCAGGTTATGAGGTTACAGTTTAGAAATATGTAACATGTTGAAAAATGAAATAATATGATTTGGGGAGGGTGTTGAAAATAATCAAACATGTGGATAAGATGGTAAGATGAAATGTGATTGTGAAATCCATATATGATTAGGAAATGGGATTGATTTAAGCTGTAAAATTTTGAGATTTTAGAGCTTAGTTTTAAGGAAAGTGAGTGGAATCATTTATTCATTAATTAAAACGAATAAACGAAAACGTTGACTTATCAAAGCTTCTAGATTCTAATAACATAGTGAAGACATGCTTTAGCCTATAAGTGAACACTCATCCCAAGAATTCCCAGGTAGGCATCCGAGCCCCTCGTCTGATTGGGATTTATGCGCAATGCCAGTCCTAGACAGAAAACTCAGAATACAGGCGTTCACCCTTCCGGATTGCACGTGTTCGTTATTAGAATATAGAGCTTCGACGAGATTTATAAGGTATTTCAGGTTAGGATCTGAGAATTTTGTTCCAGTTATGGAGAGCAAACATCTTGTAGGGACTAAAGTAGGGATAAGAAGTAGGATAGAGGTAGAGAATAGAAACAAGTAGAGTTGCAAGTAAAAGGAGCAAGTACTGGTTATTATCCTATGGTTATAGACTAGATTATTTTTTTTTCTAATAACCTAATTCCCTATAACCATGGCTCTGATACCAATCTGTAACACCCCAACCGATGGCGGAAACATCGGGATGTCACGTATTGACGATTGTTCAGTAGCTCATGGTAAATAATAAATTTCATTAATTGATTACATAAATTACATATAATTGTTCTAAAAGAATTTGTACATCAAAATGAAAAATACTAGTTACACATCTTCAAGCATTAACTCTAATCTTTAAGCAAGCTATATCCTGAAACATGTTAAGTTTAAAAATATTTTGGGTCAACAAAAGTTGGTGAGAATTACATAGGTTTAAATGTTGAATAAAATTTGTACAATTCGAGTGTCATGGCAAGTCTAGTCCATATGTGAAAACAATACTACCCGGTAAATCGTGTGCATAATCAAACCTTGTGACTAGAATATTGTGGTCCATCCCATACGCATATGGTTCACTCGTTTTTGTTTCGATAACAATCACCCACGCTACCTATGTAGGAGGTAACGTATCCGGGTGGGGTTGTCAGTCCAATAGATCTATTATTGTGTATCGTTGGCTTGTACGGAGTTAATGATTATGCTAGAATAATTGTGCTTACCATAGTAATGTTTAAGACATAATGCAACATAGAATAACACATAGACACTTATGTTGAATTGTAAATTGATGTTGTAACATGTTTCACCCCAAAATAGTGAAATGGTAAAAAGGGGCTATGTAAACTCACCTTAGGTGCTTAATGAGTTCGTGAGTTTTCTTGAGCGTGCAAACACTTATTAATAATGCCTTGGAAAACTCGGAACTAGCTAGAGGAGATAATGATGGATGAAAACTTTAGTATGTGGGAGATGGGATCATAATGTTTTTTTTTATTGAATGTTATAAAGAGTTGAATGGTAGGCTATTGTATTTATAGTGTAGAAATTGTAGTTGTAATTAGGGACTACTTTGACTAGGCTAGAATTTAGGAACAACTTTGACTTGACTAGAAGACCATATTTACTAACACTTTGACTTGACTAGGAGACCGTATTTACTAACACTTTGACTTGACTTGACTAAGAGACTATGTTTGACTTTTCAGGTTTGACTAAGGGACCTTGAAAGGGTTTAAGTTTAATTGGTTTTAATTAACATCACAAAACACCAAATGGTGTAGTGGTTTGTGTGGTGTGGTTAAGGTTTAGCCCGCCAGGGACTCGGGTTCGAATCCTGGCTCAGGCAAACATTTTTTTTAACGTTTTTAAATCAGAATTTTTAATAAAATCCAATTTAATATTGATTATAAGTCATTATTTAAACAAAAAAATTAATAAAATGGATGGGAAAGATAATGTAAACATGAATCGGATGAATAAACGAGGGAGTTCTATATATATATATATAAATTGTGTGATGTTACAAGCAACTCCTAACCCACCCCCCTTCTTAGGAGTAGTGATGATGTCCCAAGCCCCCCAATTAATTTTTTTCTCTTCACTACAACCCGCCCATAAAAAGCGTCTCATGATAGTCTCCATACTCTCTATAACCGCCTTAGGAGCCTTATACAAGGAGAGATAATAAATAGGCAAATTCTCAAGAACTGATTTTACTAGAACCAAACGACCACCAATAGATAAAGTTTTTGCTTTCCAAGAGGTTAGCCGATTTCTAATAACGTCAATAACCATATTCCAATTAGCAATTCTCGACATTTTGGCTCCCACTTTGATACCCAAATAAACAAAAGGAAAAGATCCCCGTTTGCACCCCAAAACTTTCATCATACTATTAACTTCCCCTTCTTCCATTCCCACCCCAAATAAATTTGACTTGTGAATATTGATACGCAAACCCGAGCATAAATAAAAGACTCTAACAAGTCTAGCCATACTTTGAAGATTCTCTCGGGACCACTCACCCAGAATAAGCGCATCATCCTCAAAGAAAAGGTGAGTAATATCCATATTGTCAGATGAAAAATTAATACCTTGAAAAACACCAAGAGCTTTAGCTTTTTCCATCATCCATGAGAGACATTCCATCACAATCAGAAATAAGAACGGGGATATAGGGTTGCCTTGGCGAAGAACCTTCTCACTAGTAAACTGGAATGTTGGAGACCCATTGACAAGAACAGAAGCACAAGCTGACTCAAGGATCCCGTTAATCCACCTGCACCAAAGTGGGCGAAAACCCATTTGAGACAATAAGGATAACAAGAAAACCCAATTGACATTGTCATAGGCTTTCTCAAAATCGATCTACAGAAGAAACGCTTTTTATTTCTTTTTTTTCAACCATTCCATAACTTCGTTCACAACAAGCGGCCCATCAAGAATGAAACGGTCAGATAAGATCGCCGACTGAGATTCCGAAATCACCTTAGCCAAAATCTTTTTAAGGCGATTAGCAAGAATTTTTTAAATTACTTTGCTAATCACCCCAATTAGAGTAATGGGTCTATAGTCTTTGAGCCCCACAGGCGATTTTACCTTGGGAATCAAAGTAATGAACGCCGAACCACACCCTGTATTAATAATGCCTGTCTCATGAAATTCTACCATAATATGGAAGAAATCCTCCTCCAAAACATCCCAAAACCGCTTAATAAAACTAAAATTAAACCCGTCAGGACCTAGAGTTTTATTAGAACCACATTCAAACACTGCCTCTCTAATCTCTTGTTTAGAAAACATAGTGGTCAACATCAAACCATCTTGTTCATCAACTTGTTTCAGCCCTTCGCAAACTAAAGTTGGCCGAACCACGTAATCCACTTTGAAATGAGATATAAAGAACCGCAACACTTCTTTCTTGATTAACGCCGGTTTAGAAACCCAATGACCACTAATCTCAAGACCCGGTAATGCATTCCTAGCTTTTCTACCATTAATCACATTATGAAAAAAGCTATTATTCTCATCTCCAAGAGCAGCCCATTTTACTAGGGACTTTTACTTCATATCACGAGATCTATAAAGCTCAATTTCATGGAGATTCTTGCAACATTCCGACCAAACCCACAACTCCGCTTCATCCAAAACTTTTTGCTCCATTAACCATTCCATATCCTCCTTATCTTTCTTTAAACACTTTTCGAACTCATTATCTTTTTTTTCGGCATTCTACAATCCATGTGCTAAGCTTACCACGAAGAGCCTTCAATTTCTTCATAAGGTTTAAATCGGCCGGGCCATCATTACACCACCCGGATAACACCGATTTAACTATGTCTTCACACCCAGCCTATCAATCCAAGAATCAAACCAACGAAATGGTTTCGAACCAAAATTTGTATCACAAAGCGAGAGAAACAAGGGTGCATGGTCTGAAAGTTCTCTATTCAAAGCTCTAATATACGCACTTGGCCACTTATTAAAAATGTTACCACAAACGAACACCCTGTCAATTCTACTCATTTTGCAATCACCTCGCCGATACACTAAATATGTAAATCTCATACCTTTAATATCATACTCACGAAGGCCTGCTTCGTACACGAACTCATTAAAATCTCTAGCACAAGCCGGATTAAACTTATTTTAATCAATTAATTTATTTTCTACGCAATCAACTGTTAGAAAAAAAACACTACATGCATTACGTTTATACCATACCTTTTCATTATGTATATTTTTATCTTTACAAATTTGCATAATTGTAACATATTTTCAAAATTCTAAATTAGAAGAAGTTAAATGTTTATGTTAAAAACTATTAATTCTTAATCGTGTTTGAATTAAACATCAATTGCGAATTAAAATTTATTAAAAAACAATAACTTTGATTTATTATTAACTCGTGATTCAAATTAATTATGTATTTAATTTTTCATTTCGAATAAGACCTCCTACTGAATTATTTTTATCAAATTAATAACTATAAGAACAAAAACATGATGTGTAATTTAGTAATAATTTAATTATGAATAATGTTATCTACCACCTTTTATATTTTTGTTTTTTATGCCAATTCTTTTGTTAATACTCAATTAATTTTTGTGAATTGATATGTTAGTTGTATTAGCAATTTGGTTTTAAAAATAAAGTACGTGAAACTCGCCTCGCAACGAGTGACAACAAAACATAAATATTCGCGACAACGCTCGGGCATTTCCGCTAGTGAATATTAGTGTCTATTTAATACTAGGTTTAGTGCCCGATTGAGTTAGCTTTTCCAAAAAAGCTATTCAAACATTTTGAAATTCCAAATACATGACATATTTGTAGATGCAAAAGTGCGACTAAAGCTTTGGATTGTACAACAAAATATGTTTTGGTGATATCGAAGGTGCGAAGGAGTGATTTAGTTGGTGCGAAGGAAGCTTTAAAGGTGCGAAGGAAGTTTTTGATGGTGCGAAGGAAGTGGCTTGGACAAATGAAGATTTAGATTATAGTAGAACTTGGTTCGACCAGTTGATTTGGGCGAACCTGCACATTCGCACAATCAATTTGGGCGAATGTGCAGTCTATAAATAGACAAGTTTGATTTTTGAATGTAACTTTTGATCATTATTATTCCCTCCACTTTCAGAAACTCTATCTAGTGTTTTGTTAAACTCATTTATCGTTCATACCTTGATTGTATCTATATTTCAACGTGTAATCGAGTGATTTATTAATGAAAACTTTTGAAAATGATGATCTGTGTGTTTGAATCTGTTTGATTATTATTTTGTGATAGTTTTAGGGTTTTCGCACCTAAAACTAACTTGTTTGATCAATCTTTGTTTGTTATCGATCCTTTCACGCACATATAAAGTGGTATCAGAGCCATTTCGGATCAAACAACCACAAATTAATAATCTCTCAGTTGATTTGGACCCAATTTTGGTCAAAAAGTTTCTGTTTTCAATGAACAAACTGATGTGATAAGATTTTGATTGATTACAACTTGATTTTGAGTTTAAATTGGATAATTCTCTTTATTAAAGTTGTTCCAAATCAATTCCGATTCAAATCCTGATTTAGATCATCAAAATCCATCAACATTTGATAAACATGATCAAAATTAACTGATTTTCAAAGAATAACCGTTTTTGAAATCACAGGGGTCGAACGAGAGAGTTTGGTCGAAAGTGGACATTATTTGGGTCGAAAGAAGGATTTTGTGTACGAAGGAGGTGTTATAGTGGTCGAAAGAAGACTTTGATTGCTTATTTTTCACATTCGCCCAGTTGTTTCACCTTCGCCTGATCGAACGGTCGAAGGAGCAAGAGAACGGTCGAAAGAGAGACTAAAGTGGTCGAAGGAGATTTTGTTGTTTAGTTCACATTCGTATCAGTTAAAAACGGTCGAAGGAGAAATTTATTTCTCATTCGCATGTTCGTTTATACGAAGGAGCATCCTGTTTTAAAACATTTTTAATCTTTTCGTGTTTAATCGTTTGCAGGACAAGATGTGGAACTTTCCAACAACGCCTAGACCTACTCAAGCACCACAACAGCAGACAACACAAGATCCGTGGTCCATTGCAGCTCAGAAGACTAGTCAACCATCACAGCCAATCAATTATATGGCAATGACTAGTTCGGCTCCACAACAAGTTGTTCAACCATTACAACAACCGATTGACAACTATTGGGGAGTCGCAGCAGCAACAGTTCATTCGCAGACGACAAACGCCATATCTACTCTTATTCATGATCTATCCTCTGGAAGCGGCAATCGTCCACCAAAGCTAATGGACATGAAGGAGTATAATACTTGGAAGACGAAGTTCAAGATCCATGTTGAGGGACAAGGACTTGAGGGAGCCGAGGCATGGCAAATGATCGTGAAGGGTTACGTTGCTCCTATTCTGGAGAATACTGGAGAACCGATACCTTTGGAGAATTTGGCGGATGATGAAAAGAAGAGGTTTGCGATAGAGAAGAAGGCATTCTCTCAGCTATCCCAGGCGATCAACACTGATCTATTGCATCAGTTTGGATCGTGCACAACATCCAAACAACTATGGGATATGCTGAGAAATCGACATGATGGAAATGAGAAGACAAGGAAGCTGAGGATGGAAGAGCTTCGGAAGGAATTTGAAAACTTCAGTTATATGGGTAATGAGACCCTAAAAGAGTTGGTTCCACGGTATTGTCATTTGCTCACTGAATTGTCGAGCTATGAGATCAGCATACCAATGTCTGAATTAGTAGATAAATTTGCTGATGCTTTACCACCCTACTGGAACCAACACATCGAAGTGTTAAAGGAGAAGGATGCATACCAGTATTGGACTATTAATGAGTTCATTCAAAAGCTGGAAAACAAAGAGATGGAGGAAAAGAGAAAAGCTAAGAGAGCTCAGATTCCACAGAATCCTGATCTATATGTGAGTGGTACATCTAACTCTCTTTCTGCTTCAAGCACCACTTCTAATGTTGCTCCTCACATAGCATGTGTATCCAACGTTGTTGAACCAACAAAAGCACCCATCAACTACCTTGCCCAATCTTCATCCTACACACCATCATACACACAACAACCTTTTCAAACACCAAACTTTATTCCACCTTTCTCACCATTACAACAAGCCGCATGCTACACATCAAGTCAACATCAACAACAACAACAATATCCTCCTCATATGAATCAGATGCAGATTACTCAAGCACAATCAAGTCAAAACCCGATTGTGTTAGAGACCTCAAACCTTAACAATGTGACTGTTGAAATTGCTCAACAGCATGTTGCTCTTGTATCTGCTATGGTTGCTTCTAACAACGGTTTGGTAGCGAGTCAAATTGGAAACAACAATCTCACCAATGAAGACTACGCTCAAATCGACAAAGAGGAGATGGAGTTGATGGACATTCAGTGGGCTTTTGCAAGCATTATGAGGAGAGCCACTGACTTTATTCAGAAGACTGGCAGAACTGATCTCTCAACTTCTCCCAACACCACATATGGATTCAAAAAAGCAAAAGTTACATGCTTCAACTGTGGTGAGAAGGGACACTTTAAAAGAGAGTGCACACAGCCAGCACAGCAAGGTAACCGAAACCCTTTCAATTCAACATACCAAAACAGACAAAACCAAAACCAAAATCAAGTGTCATAAAACAGTCCTAACATCTCAAGCTTTCAACCACAAAACAATTATCAGAACCGTCAACAAAACACCAACACTAGACAATCCACAACTCAAAACCAACCTCAACAAAATCCAAACCGAACTATTGTTCCTATCACTATACCTAACACACAAAACCAAAACCAAACTGACAATCAAAACCAAGCACTTGTGATCCAAAAGGATGAAGGTTTTGATTGGACTGGTATGCAATTGGGGGTGGAGGAGATCACTGCTGGGAACGTGGCATGTGTGGCACAGCAGATGAGTTTGGATGAGAATGAGGAGATTGAAGAGGAAGTTGTGATTGAAAAAGTGTCAGAGTTGATGATCGAGGAAGTGAATGAGGATGTGATTGTTGAGAGTGAAGACAAGAAATCGGGGATGATTCTTGATTCTGTCACTGATGTTGGAGACCACTATGATTCAGCTTACTCGGATATGGAGAGCGAATCTGATTCAGAGACTAGTGTGAATTCACTAGATGATGACATTGACCAACTGTTAGCTGAAGCTGATTTCCTGATGACCCGCAAGTCATGTATGGTGGATGATGCGTGCACCAAGATTGACTACTCCAAATTCTTCGCAGGGAAGGAAGCTCACTTCGCTTTGATGGCCATGAGAGAACCTCCCAAGCCGGTAAGTTCTGAAACTCAATCTCAAGCGTGTGTTAAATCTGATAAATGTGCTGATTTTGAAAAACTGACTGATGAAAACAAGCTTCTCAAGGTCCAACTTGAGAGTGCCAAAATCAACTGTCAGATCTATCAAAAAGATTTAAAAGATTTCAACAAAGTTCTTGATGGTTATAAAAAGGATGTGTCTGAACTTAAAAAGACATTGTCAATCAAACAACTTGCCATTAATAATTACATCAATGAAATGGAAAACACTAAATTGGAAATGGCAACCATCAAGTGCTTTGCGGAAAAAGTAAACAAGAAGTTAGAGAGTTACAAGCACATAGCATATGTAGTCGACCATATCATAGAAGAACCCTCCCAGTCAAATAGTGCAAACTATAAGTCGGTCCCATCTCCGGTATTGTTTGAGAATCACACTTTACATGCAATACCACCGGAGACTTTAGTCAATTCTGACTCTACATCAGAGAACGAGCCTAACACTTCCAGTGTCGGGGATCCGTATTCTGATGTGAGACCAGTACTGGAAAATAATGAGGGTGTGGTCGCTGCTGATGATTCAGATGAAGAAGATGAACCATCTGAGACGGTTGAAAGTGAAAGTGATATTCCTGATGAAAATCATATAATCACTACTGAACCAGTCTCCCCGTCTCAGATCATTCATCCAATGGCAAATGCTCACCGTAAAAATGAGGTAAAGAAAAATGAAAAGTCTGTTGGTAAGATTTTTGAAAAGAAAGAGGTAAAGAAGGTTGAGAAAAATGTGAGAAAACCGGTAGAAAAGAAAAACGAAACTAAATCTGAGAAAAATGTGGTAAAACCGGTTGAAAAGAAAAATGAGCTTAAATCTGAAAAATCTAATGATGTGAGCAACGAATCGTGTGACAAACCTGTCAAAATCTTCTCTCAGATGCAAGGCTCCGATAAGATTTTATCCGATGATGAATATCCGATTAAGTTTGTCAACTATTCAAAAATCGAAAAGATCTGGCAGGAAAGTACGATTTGGTTTCCAAAATTTGAAAGAACCAATGACATTCCTCAAGAAATTTTAGATAAAATTTATTCGGATAAAGATGCAAAGGTCAATGTCACACAATTTGTTTTGCCTGTTGATAAAGCAAACAGTTTTATTGAACTGACTTACTCGAAGGACCCAGCTCCTGAGAGTTTAAGGAAACAATGCATGGTCGATCGATATCCCATTGCTAGCTTTTCCAAGTCGCCGATCAAGGAAAACTATGAGGAATACCGTGCGTGTTATAAGTGCGGGGAACGGGGACATTTACTTGCCTCATGCCCGTACGTACGACACAAAAGGCACGAGGTGGAGATGAGCCAATATCATGATTATACGGTTGACAACTACGGTTATCAATAAAGACGGCATTTTCCTCAGCAAGAATCTTATCATAATCAAAACAATTTTTACAACAAGAGGGAAAACCGTCCAATGACGTATGACAATCGCAACCGGATGACCACTGATAAATCTGTTAAGAAACCAATGATGAACTCAACTGCTGATAACAAAAAGGTTGCTCCTAAACCTAATGGAAAACAAGCAGTTGGACCTGTCTCTGTTAAATCAGAGAAGGTAACCAAGAAGGTTGCTTTTAAAGATGAAGTAAAGAAACCGACTGAGACTTCAAAATCTCAGATTCGGATCTTGAAAAGATCTGAGCAATCTTGGTCATCTAAGGAATCTGAAGGAGCCTCTACTTCACAGAATAAGAAGAGTGAGAAAAAGAAAATTGTGAGTGAGAAGAAAGGGGTTGATGTAACCCAAGATGTTTGTGATTTGAAAGACTCTTTGAAACAACCAGTTCAAAGACCCAAGACCAAACAGGCTTGGGTCCCCCGAAAGATCTAACTTCTCTACTTTATATGTGCAGGGAGCTCCAGCTGGCCCTGTTAGCAGCCTATGGATTGTTGACAGTGGAGCTTCTGGTCACATGACAGGGGACCTCACGCTACTCTTTGATATCAAAAACATTAACGGAGGTTATGTGGCATTTGCTGGTAATAAGGGAGGCTACATTACGATGGAGGGTAGTGTAAGCAATGGGGTCGTAACATTTGAGCGGATTTCATACGTGAAACAGATAGATTACAATCTGCTCAGTGTTAGTCAAATTTGTGATAAACAATTTTCTGTGTATTTTGATGACAAATCCTGCTACATCTTGAAACCTGGGTTTGAGCTACCGAAAGAGTGGGTGATGCTGAAGGCACCGAGAGTAAACAACTTGTATATTCTCGACATGTCCAAAGCAATGACCACCCATGGCCAAGTCACGTGTTTCCTCTCTAAGGCTACAGAAAAAGAATCGATTATGTGGCATAGGAGAATGGGACACATCCATTTGCAAAAGATGAACCAGTTAGTCAAGAATGAACTTGTCACAGGAGTTAATGTGAAACACTTCCATCTGAATGACAAGTGTGTTAGTTGCAAAAAGGGAAAGCAGCACAAACAATCCCATAGACCAAAGAAAGTTAATTCCGTTGAGCTGCCACTTGAGCGTTTGCATATGGATTTATTCGGTCCAGTCAGACGTAAAAGTCATGCCGGGGAGTTGTACTGTCTTGTGGTGACTGATGATTATTCAAGATTTTCATGGGTAATGTGCTTGCATCAGAAAAGCGACACTTTTGATAACCTGAAGGTTCTGTTTACACGTCTGGAGAATATATATGGTCTGAAGATCAAACGAATCCGGAGTGACAATGGGATGGAGTTTAAAAACGCTCAGATGGAGGATCTTTGTGCAAACAAAGGAATTCATCATGAATATAGCGCTCCGTATACACCCCAGCAGAACGGTGTCGCAGAGAGAAAGAACAGGACTCTTATAGAGACGGCGAGAACTATGCTTGCGGATTCAAATCTTCCAGTCATGTTCTGGAATGAAGCTATTTACGCGGCATGTTATACTCTTAACCGTGTTTTGACAGTGAAGAAGTTTGGCAAGACTTCTTATGAGCTGTTGAACCGACGCAAGCCGAATCTGGAGTATCTAGAACCATTTGGTGCCCCGTGTACAATGCTGAATCCTTCAGAGAAGTTTGCACCAAAGGCTGAAGAAGGTTATTTTGTTGGATATGCAACCCCATTAAAACGGGTATTCAACAAAAGAACTAGAAAAGTCGAGGAGTGGACTAATGTCGAAGTTCAAAGATATACACAAAATGTACAGGGTGGAGGACCAGATTGGATGTTTGATTACAAAGACTTCTTTGAATCATTCAATCTAGATAGCATGGTTGAAGAAGTTGTACTTCGCTTATATTACGAGGTCGAAAACGCCGTAACTTCACCGTTAGTGCGTCCGATCACGGTAAACCCCCAAACAGCTTCTAATGATACCACTGCTCCTGTGATGGAAGAAGAGGTGTTCCAAGAGGCTTCTACATCGCTTAATTCATCCGATTCAAAAGAAGAAGACGATGATGCAACAAGTGAAGCTATTCTGGACAACGCTACAGTGACACCACCAGTGAACCCATCTAATACTGATGCTTCAACATCAAATGTGGGTAATGATCTGGTTTCTACAGAGAATTTGACAACTCAAACGGGAGTACAAGTACCTGATTATCTGGAATCTCGGATACATCGGATACACCCGCTTGAACAGGTTATTGGTGATCCTGGTAGCAGTGTGATGACAAGAAGGCAGCTGAGAAATGCTCAAGCACCAGAAAATATTGCCAACCTTGCTTTATATGCCAAAATTCAGAAATCTGGTTTTCAAAATGACTGGTCATTTGCTTGTTATGTTTCGCAGGTCGAGCCGCGAACTTACAAGGATGCTCTTTTGGATGATGCCTGGGTGGAAGCAATGCAGGAGGAGTTATTACAATTCCAGAAACTTGGTGTATGGACCCTGACAGATTTGCCCCCTGGAAGAAAGAAAATTGGAACCAAATGGGTGTTTAAGTGCAAGAAGGATGACAGAGGAGTCATAGTGCGAAACAAAGCTCGTTTGGTCGTTCAAGGTTTTCATCAGGTTGAAGGAATCGACTACAATGAAATCTATGCACCGGTTGCACGCTTGGAAGCTATCAGAATGTTCCTAGCATTTGCATCATGGAAGAAATTTAAGGTGTATCAGATGGATGTAAAGAGCGCTTTTCTTTACGGTGTGGTCAAAGAGGAAGTTTACGTAAGTCAACCGCCAGGCTTTGAGGACCCTATTCACCGGGATAAGGTTTATGTGTTAAACAAAGCTCTCTACGGGTTGCACCAGGCTCCGAGACAATGGTATGAGGAGCTGAGCACATATCTTCTCTCGAAAGGATTCAAACGCGGACTGGTAGACTGCACACTGTTCACGAAACGAACAGGAGATGATTTGCTTCTTGTACAAATTTATGTTGATGATATTATCTTCGGGTCAACTAACGAACTTCTGTGCAGGGAATTTGAACAAGTTATGCAGGAAAAGTTCGAAATGAGCGCAATGGGAGAAATGCAGTTTTTCCTCGGCTTGCAGGTGGAGCAAAGACCAACGGGGATCTTTATTCACCAGACGAAATACGTTTCTGAAGTCTTGAGCCGATTCCAGATGGATGATTCGAAGCCGATGGATACCCCGATACAGCCCAATCACGGGATTGGAGTTGACCTTAAGGGGGAGCTGACTGATCCATTTACATACAGAGCAATCGTCGGATCTCTGATGTATCTCACAGCGTCAAGACCTGATATAATGTTTGCGACATGTCTTTGTGCGCGATATCAATCGAAGCCAAAATAGAGTCATCTTGCAGCTGTCAAGCATATCCTTAGATATCTGAAGGGTTGTCCATCGAAAGGACTTTGGTACCCTCATGATGATAATTTTGACCTAATCGCTTTTAGTGATGCAGATTGGGGCGGCTGTGACAAAGACAGCAAATCCACAACGGCTGGATGTCAGTTTATGGGGAGCAGGCTCGTGACCTGGCAATGCAAGAAACAAACCGCAGTTGCACTATCCACATGTGAAGCAGAATACGTTTCAGCATCGAGCTGCTGCTCACAGGTTCTTTGGATCCAACAGCAGATGGTGGATTACGGTTTGCAATTTCTTAAAACCCCTATTTACTGTGATAATGAGGCCGCAATCGCATTAACAAAAGACTTAGTAAATCACTCAAAGGCTAAACATATCCGGATTAAATATCATTTTATCCGTGATTGTTATGCTAAAGAGTTGATTGATATGATCAAAATCCACACTGATTATCAACGCGCAGATCTTTTTACCAAAGCTTTTGACAAATCCAGATTTGATTATCTTTTAAAAGCTAATGGTATTAAAGAAAAACAGGACTGATCACCACCTCAGTCTATCACTTTTTAGTTTAAATTTTTTTTACTGCTTTTCAGAAAAATTTCGAAAATCCAAAAACATTGAAAAATTTCAAAATCCATAAAAATTAAAAAATTTCTTTGCTGACTGCTATATCTTCTTCCCTTAGATTAATGCCGTCAGATTTCTGTGAACAAACGATATCTGGGCAGTCACATATTTGAAATGCTCCAGCTTATCCTTGGGAACAGTAAATTCGAAAATCTATAAAAATCAGAAAATTTTAAAATGATTTCCTGGAGTATAAAGGGAAATGATAGTACATCAGTGGGGATCTGACACATTCTAAATAATGTAAAGCTATATAGGGCGTGTGTCTGAGTCTGTGCGATGTGCTGATAGGCTTCGTAGACCTATTACTGCGTGCCTGATACATACATATCAAACGAATTGGTGTGTGGATGAACTCCTCATGGGCATATGGTCTTAGTACCGTAATTTCGTTTGATAGGGTATCTGTACAAAACTCGGAGGTTTAGGGTCGTTATGTTATTAGTTGTCTGGGGATAGCCTCTCTGATCTTCTGCTGTAAGTCATTACGGACCTAGATCAGACAGGGTGTCTTTATAAAAGAGCTATATGCCAAATCCTAAAGTTACCGAATTGAGGAACTTTCCATGTTATATGATGATCAAAGATTTTCTATTACATCGTATTGATCATTGATGCAAATCATGATTAATATCAGTCCTCAACCTGGTATAGTGCATATGTTACTTTGCTGCATTAATTTGCTGACCTGTATACCTCTATGCATTATATCTTGTACAATTACAGACGACGAAAGCATAATCACGCTTTACAATGAGTCTTTGTGCATTTACTTCTTGATACGGGAGTATGTCGTGTGCGTGGGAACCACAGACAATTGTGTTTATACTATAAATATTAGTATCAGTATAAAGCACTGCACAAAAGTGTGCATGTGAGTTTATGTGGATCACAATATCAGCAATTGCCAGATCACACATTGTCCTAAATGATAATAATTTCAAAAAGATCAATGATGTGATCAGATTTCTCAAAAACTGATATGATCCCTTTACCGGAAATCCCAAAAACATTTACAGTTTTTCATTTACATTTTTGCATTTTATTTTATCGTCAAAAATTACAAACCTTAAAAAGATTTTAGGTGTGTTTTAGCATAAACTTTAGAAAATCCAAAAAGATTTTTCTTTTTCATCTTATTTTTGATAACTGATGGTGGTTGATGTCGATTTTCTAAATCTTGATACACCATTTGAGCTTTGTAACTTTTAAAATGTGAAAACATGATTGTTGGATGCTTAAACGTTGGAAAATAATTGGACCGGGACTCGTTTTTGAGATTTGGAAAATTTTCAAAAATCCCAATTCTCATTCGCCCATTCGGTTGGTCGAATGTGGGATTTCACATGTTCCTTCGTATGTTTTGATTGGGCAAAGGAGAGTGTTCATGAAAATTATCTCATTCGAACCCTTTTGCCTCATTCGTACCCTTTCACTAGGGTCGAAGGAGACAAAAGTTTCTCCTTCGTATGACTCAAACGGGCGAAGGGGCAAGCCTATATATACCCATCTCCTCATTCGAACCCTATTCATATTTTTTCCAGATTTTTAACTTTAAACTCACCTTATTGCTCGTTTCTTTTATATCAATTCATTGTGTTCGGCATTCAATTCTGATCATTTTGCACTCTTTGACACAGGTTATCATCAAGGATTTCAAGACTTAATCCCTGTTTTATATTACAAGCCCTAACTATTCTAAACTGATTTTAAACAACATAATTGTTACAATTGATGCATAGGGTTTATTGTGTATGTGTTTTAGGGGGAGATATAACCAAAAACATGGTTTAAAACTCGTCTGATTGATCAATCAGTGTTTTAACCCTAGTTTTTAGGTGAAAACACAAACACAATACATAATTGTTGAAACTGTTAGTTTAGGGATGTTAATCGGCATCATTAGGATTGGATTCAATCAAATGGACATGTTTAGAATCATTCAATTTCAAAATTGAAATTTCAAAATTATGAACTGTTTCCTTCGACCAGATCGAATGGGCGAAGGAAGAAATCAAAACGGTCGAATGAAGTTTATGTGGGCGAATGAAATCTTTATTCAGAATTCATACATTCGTACCTATTATTGTTCATTCGTACCTTTGAAAAAACTCTTTCGTACCCCCGTTTGGGCGAAAGAGATAGTTTGTGACCAAAAACTTTCAATTTGAAATTTTGTCGATTTTTAATGTGTGTTTTTGTTTGTTTTGCAGATTTAACGATGTCTGAACAACAGAAGACGACGGAACAAGCAGGATCCTCATCACAGCCTGCTAAATAGCTAGACTTTGAAAACACGCACAACTGCTGTGCGTATCTTGGAGACGTAAAGAAGCACACAGAGTTCGTCGGCATCATTGATTTTCTGAAGAGAAGCAGGGTGATAGATGCCATTGCTACGCCGACAGTTATATACAGGGATATGATACAGGAATTCTGGTCGAATGCTAAACTTGACTTCTGGAAGTGCGAATCTTGTTTGACAAGCAAAATTCAAGGACAACGAGTCATTGTGTGCGAAGAGGATTTGAGAGAAGCATTGAATCTGAATGATGAGCCGAAAGATCCAAAGGAGTTTACATTTATGGATCAGCGAAAGTGCTTCCTCAGGATGAAGTACAATGGACCAATCACCGACGGTTCATTGCATAAAGGAAAACTGTGCCCACAATTCAAGTATCTGGCACACGTTTTGATTCACGTTTTTGGATCTGCAGCGGGAGGTTATGATTTGATGAGGAAGAGCATCAGTTCTATGATGGTTGCTTTAGTATTGAACAAACCGTTCAATGTCTCTGGCATGCTGATGTCTCATTTACTGGAGCCTGTAAACGGCACGAGGAATCTCAAGTTTCTACTTTATCCTTGTTTCCTCCAAATGATATTTGATCACAAGTATAAAGAGCTGAAGAGAGATCCTAAACACATTGTTGTTCAGGAACACATGTCGCTGAATACACTCTCTAGGATGAAAGCATATAAAGGTTTGTCTGTTGAAGAACGTCCTCCAGTAAGACGTTTATTTGGACACCTAGCTAGAGTGGATTACACAGATCCGGGTGAGGGGCTTTTGAGGAATGTAAACAGTGATTCGGATCCTGATAATCCGTTACATCATGTTGATCCTGATGCTAAGTGCAAAAGACAAGTTGTGAATGTAGGCGCAAAGAGTGGGAAGACAAAGAAACAGGAGATAAGGATAGAGGTTTCTGAACCTGAGAAGAAGAAAAGTACACAAAGAAGAAATAAGAGGATGGTGAAAAAGGGTTTACACATAGTTGATGAAGCGTCTGTTGATTCAGAAGAGACGCTAGAGGAAGAACAATGGAATTCAGATGCTGAAACGGTAGAGACAACCATGCCCAAGGCCACTGAGGCTGGTGCGTCTGCTAGCCAAAACGTTGAAGATCAAGGGAACAAAAGCCCTATTCCGATTGATGAAGAAGAGCTGGGTTTGAATGTTAATGAGACGTTTGTTGGTTCTCCTATGCAAGCTGCTAGGAAAGAAAAGAAGAAACAGGAGAAGCCGAGCATCAAAAGAAAGAAAGAGATAGAATCATTGATAGCTGGTAAGAAACTGCCACCAGCTACAAGTTCTAAATCACCGGTTATTGCACCAGCTCAAAAGAAGCAGAAGACTGCGACAACATCAAGCACACCACAGACTGAAGAAATACCTATGGATGATGTTAATGAGGCATTGGATAATGTGCTCAAGAAGATCAGAAAAGGTAAACTGCCTGATGCTGTTGAACCACCAAAGAAGACAAAAGTTTCGGTGGATAGTGATATTATGACTGCTGTGAATCAGAGACTGTCTGAGATGATGAATCTGATTAACAAACAACAAACGGAGATTGAGCAGTTAAAGTCTAATGATAAGAAGATGTTGGAGGTCGTAGTCACATCAGCAGATGATAATGAAACCTTGAAGAAAACAATCAAGAGATTGAAAAGAGAAAATAAGAAGTTGCTGAAGCATGAGCAACGAAACACCAGAAGGATCATAGTCTTGAAGGAGGAGAACAAACAGTTGAAAAAGAGTAACAAGCATATGGATGATCTGATCAAGAACTTGTACTCTCAAGCTCCTCAACTTCAAGCTGGTGAAGTAGACAAAGAAAGAGAAGAAGAACAAGTTGATTTCGAACTATCTGATGAAGAAGAAGATGATGAACTTGATGAAGATGCTGGAAACGATACAAAGAAAAAGAAGAAGGATGATAAGGATGATGGAGGATCAGATGATGGTTCGAGTGATGGAAACGGCTCTGCGTTTGATGATAGTAGTGATGACGATGATGATGACGCTGACAAATTTACATATGAGAAGCGTGACTCAGATAAGGGTGGTGAATCGAGCTCTAAGGCTCCTGGTGAGAATGTTGATGAAGATATCTTCTGGAACGAGAAATTGCAGTAACTGTCTGAAGATGATAAGAACAAGTATCGCCAGATGCTCACTGATCGAGTCTGGACGATCGACATGACTAGTAGGTTTCCAGAAATATTTGAATCGAACAATAAACTATTCGAGTTGGAGTTTGATGACCCTGATCTTGAGGATGGGGAAGTTTATGCGGCAATTTCGAAAGAGATACTTGAAGGTTTAGCAAAGCAAGTAGGAAAGACGTTGGAAGAATTACTTGCAGACAACTTTATTCCAAAGATTCCTGAGAAAGAAGCTGGAAATCATTCGGATGATCATGATGTTCATGCATTCGAGGAAGTTGAAATGGAAGACATTACGAGCGAGGAGTATCCACAATATTTCAGGACAAATCAAGATTGTGGATTCTCATTCTCAGATGAATTGCTAAACCATGCCGAGAAACTAGCGAAAGAAAAGAGCAAAGCGTTTGAAGATGAAATATTTAAAGGGCATGACAAGCCACGGTTCGAGCAGTCAGAGAGTTTGAAAGAGTTTTTGAAGAAGTTGAAAGAAAAGGAAAACAATCGTCCGAAACCTGATATTCAAGGAAGCTTTTACAAACTTCACAATGGGATTTTCAAAGGTCGTGCATTGGCCTGGAAGTTTGTTAAAGAGTTGAGGTGTTTCGCAGTAAAGTGGGAGAAGGGGATCTTGTATTTCGACAAGTTTCATCACTTGAAGACCCTTCCTTATTAGGCAATCCGTGATATTTGTCGTCACCGTTTAACGGGAGCGTCAAATAGTCAGATTACTTACTTTGCTGAGAAGATGACTAGAGAAAGCCGAACCAAGTGGGACTTGTTTACACCACAATATCCAAAGCGAATTGTTCATAAGAAGGATATTGATTTGATAACTGGTATGCCCAAGGTGACGTTAAAATACAAACCACCGCGAGTGTTGAAAAAGATTCCTTTGATGCCTATTCCACAACACTTCGCCAAAGACTTCATCTGGTGGTATTATGATTGGAAGATTGCAGAGGCCGTGATTGTGTTGAAAGACGGAGAGACGAACTACAAGAAAGTGCATATCTTTGATCCCATGTGGTTGATAAACTGTTCACATGAGGATATTATCATGCTGTTCTACAATCCGATCTATTCAGATGCAAAAGATGCTGAGCAAGCAGGAAAGTACCAACGTGTGGTATTTCTATGCTTTGCGTATGATATCAATGCTGGATGTGACTATGATGAGAAGTTGGGTAAGTTTATTGAGAAGCAAAAGGTGCCTGAGCTGAAAACGAAGAAGCAAAAGCAATTTCATGACCGGTGTTGACAAAAGAACAGCAGATTCAACGACACATCAGACTGATGAACATTAGAATGGACGAACAACGACGAACACAATCCAAGCAATAGTCGAGGGGGAGTTTGTAGATGCAAAAGTGCGACTAAAGCTTTGGATTGTACAACAAAAGATGTTTTGGTGATATCGAAGGTGCGAAGGAGTGATTTAGTTGGTGCGAAGGAAGCCTTAAAGGTGCGAAGGAAGTTTTTGATGGTGCGAAGGAAGTGGCTTGGACGAATGAAGATTTAGATTATAGTAGAACTTGGTTCGACCAGTTGATTTGGGCGAACCTGCACATTCGCACAATCAATTTGGGCGAATGTGCAGTCTATAAATAGACAAGTTTGATTTTTGAATGTAACTTTTGATCATTATTATTCCCTCCACTTTCAGAAACTCTCTCTAGTGTTTTGTTAAACTCGTTTATCGTTCATACCTTGATTGTATCTATATTTCAACGTGTAATCGAGTGATTTATTAATGAAAACTTTTGAAAATGATGATCTGTGTGTTTGAATCTGTTTGATTATTATTTTGTGATAGTTTTAGATACAATTGTTTCATTTAGGCGGTCTGTTCATTCATATTGCTCTTCGTTATAAAAATAATAGGTAAATATCTAAAAACATTCTTTTAGTGTCCACATAAGAACCATCATATCTATGTTAATTGTGAGATTTACTAGTTAAGGTTGTATAAAAACCATCATATCTATACCTTATTTTTATAATAAGAAAAATTACTATATGATCATTTTATATATGATTGTTGAAATGATATGTTCAATATTTCTCTAATTCAATTACTTAAATAATTGGGCCTATTTATGCACGATTAATGAGTTATAGATACTGGTTGTGGGCCTGGTCTCATAGCCTATCTAATTGGTTGGTTAAATAAGCCCAGTGGCCTTTAGCATGGGTCATGTCTTGGACTGGTTCATTATACACGAGTTGTTATGTGTTTGTTGAGATATTTTGTTCTAGTGAAATCATAGCCGTTGGATCAAGATAATCAGGAGCGTTGGATCAGCATCTTTGTACGAACCTTCCAGCTGGGCTATAAATAGCACAGTGTCTTCTTGATATCATTCAATCGTGATTATTTTCTTTGTTCTCTTTCATTGTTCGTCTAGGGTTTGTTCTGTATTAGTTTGTAAGTCTGTTTTCATTGTATTTTCTTCATCAGTCTTGATCTACTGATCTTATCAATCAGCAGATCTTTGACAGAATTTGTATTGTTATAATCTTAGTGGTTTGCTGACATTGATTGGGTATTTGGTGGGCACTATTTTGGGTTGGGTTAATAAGAGTTTTGTCGCCGTTTTGTTGCCTACATCTTGTGTTGTTCTGGTTGAGAGATTATGTTGGCTCTTTGTTTGTTTTCTGCTGAGTTTTCTGTTTTTTGTGTTCAAGGATCTGATATGTATAATAGATCTGGTTTTTGGTTGTCTTGGATAGTAGATCTGATCTTGATTAGTAGATTTGCTCTATTATCTTCTTGTGTCTCTGGTTATTGATTGAACCGGTTATTGAGGTCAACGTGTGTTGGCTAAGGATCTGTTGGTGCTATTGGATTGGAATATTATAGCTTCAATTGCATCCATAACTCAGTACCCTAAGTGAAGGTGCTGGTTGTGGGTTTGGTGAAACCCTAACTTGGGTTCCCCTCACTGTGAGATTGTTCCTTCCTTACTATTTGTTATGTTGTGTCTAGGCGTCTTGGCCGGGTTAGGGTGGACCGGCATTGTTCTATTTGTCCTGGGTGTTTGTCTTGTTAGTCTTGTCTTGTTATTGTGATATATATATATATACACACACACACATGTATATATATATAATAGTTAATAATGGGCTTTTGTGCTAAGAACGGCGTGGGCACCTTGAGTGATGAACCCATGATCTGTAGCACTGACACAGTTTCGCCCTATTAGGATATTGTTGAGACAACTATCTACTGTCTGGTTCTATTCATCTTGGTTGGATTACTGTTTGTTTTTTGATTGCTCTCTTTGTTTGTTTCTTATTTGTGTGTTCTTTGTATTGAGTAATCATGGGTGATGTTGTGAAACCTGTAGGAGGTGGGGGTGCCAACCCTGGTGGTGGGGGCCCCAACCTTGGTGCAGGAGAAGGGACTCTTGTCAGTAAGTTGGATATTAGTGATCCATTGTTTTTGCATCCTAGTGATACATCTAGTTTGTCTATTATCAGTATAAAACTAAAGGGAACTAAGAATTATTCTGTGTGGTCTAAATCTATGAAACTTGCTTTACAAGGTAAAAACAAGTTAGGTTTTATTGATGGTACATGTGTTAAATCAACTGAGAATGAGGTGTTAGCTAATCAATGGGATAGATGTAACTCTGTGGTTCTTTCCTCATTGATTAATTGTGTTTCTGAAGAGTTATACTTAGGGCAAGTATTTTCTGAAAATGCTAAAGATGTTTGGCTTGATCTTAGGGATACCTATGATAGAATTGATGGATGTGTTATGTTTAATTTGCATCAAAAAATAAATGGTATTACTCAAAGTGGTAGTTCTGTTTTTGAGTACTATAATAAGCTGAATACTATATGGAAACAGTTTGATTCTGTTCTGCAATTACCTGTATGTACATGTCATGCTGCTAAAGATTTCAATGATTTTAATAGTTTGATTAAACTAATGCAGTTTCTAATGGGTTTTGATGATGTATATCAACCTGTTAGAACTAAATTGTTGACCAGTGATCCACTACCTGTGACACCCGGCAAACTCAGGTTAGTAACGTTGACTAAACTAGTAAGTCTACCTTAGCGAATCATGCATATTACGTCCTTAACGAGGTCAGTCGAGTCGGTACGGTGATTCGGGGGAATCATCGGGAGTCGTTATGATGACCGCGGGGTCATCGGGAGTCGGTCCATAACTATGGGTACAAGGATCGGCGATTCGTGGAATCGCCGGGTTTAATGCACACACGAGTCTCGAGTCCCGGGAATTGGTGAACGGATGTAAACGTGTTGGATATCATGCATTATATGTTTGGAATCATTATGTGACTTATCGGTGTGTGAATACGTGTTTAAATATGTTAAAATAGTATTTAACGCGCCAAAAACCCATTTCCAGACCTTATAGGCGATTAGGAGCCTGGGGGGACTCCTAATCGCATGAACAGTGCACGAGTACAAGGGAATGGGGCGAGTAGGTGGCCAATCGCATGAATAGTAGCGATTAGGGCCCCCTACTCGCGAGTAGGTGGCTAATCGCGTGAGCTTAGAGGCGATTAGGCCCCTACTCGCCTGATCTGGGCCCCTAATCGCGTGTACTGCAGGGCTCGGGTCAAAACACCTATAAATAGAACCCTTAACTCCCCAAACACCTCTAGAACAACCCTAGCAGCTCCCAAGTCGCCCACACACCTTAGAACACCTCTGGAACTCATTTTGCTACAAAAATCACCATCCCCAAGCTTACACACCTTTCTTTAGCAAAATCCAAGGTGTGTTCTTCATCCCTAACCTTTGTAAAGTTGTTATTTTGAGTTCCCCTAAAGTTCCAGACCTTGTTTTACCAAATGTGTCTTTAAAAACCTTTCAAAAGAGTCTTAAATCAAGTTTACACCTTAATGCTTGTTATATGTGAAGTTTATATGCAAATGTTGGTCTTATTGGTGATTTTAACATGAATGTTTTCAAGATATGAGTGTACTTCTGTTATGTAGAGGTCACTAGGAAGGTTGTCTTAGAATCTTAGCCATTATTATGGTGTTTTGAAGAAAATGCATATTTTGACCCATTTGTATGTTCTTGAGGATTTAGGATGATTATGGTGTGATTGTTGGTGCAATGTTGTTAGGATTCACACTAGGAAGATGTTAGATCAGAGATTTTATGAGTTACATGTTGTAGAGCTTGAAATCTGATTATTTCCATTTAAGGAAAGATAAGGTTGGTAGAAGAAACCTAGTACTTTGCCATTTTAGGAAATAATTGCATAGAACATGCTAGATCAGTGATATGTTGGGGGTTTTTGCTTGAAAAGGGTTGGTAAATGATTTAGGTTTGATATTGGGTGTTGTTGCATGTTTCGGATCTGATTTGGAGGGTTTAACGCGCGAAAACTCGTTGTACAGCAGCTGCAGGCGATTAGGCATCCTAATCGCCTGAGCTATAGGCGATTATGCAGACATTGGGGGCGATTAGGGCCCTAATCGCCCATACTTCATGCGATTAGACCCCCTAATCGCCTATAGGCTATTGCCTACTCGCGTGTAACCTTCCTAATCGCATGTACTGCTGTCGTGAACGCGTTTTGACATCCCGGAACACGATTTGACACCTAGGAACATGTTAGGAACCCCGGGATACACCCAATGACTTAGTAAGACGTGTTCGGACCTGTTTATGCGTTAATTGGACAATATGCTAGACTAGGTGAATTGTTGCGCGTGCTAAGTGTTTAATTGCATACGTTGCATGATGCCTTGCATTTATCTAACACGTGGGATGTCGGGTCACCAATGGGATGTCGGGTCTTGTCTGGCACGGTCGGTCTAACGGTTAAAGGTGTTTTCAAACGTTTATGGTCACGGTCTGGACATACGGGGACTAGTTAGCCTGCGGGTTATTAGTCCAATACTTATACACATCTTATGATAGGTCGCCGCTATTTGGGACTATCGTAACATAACTACTTAACTATTTTCAAGTAACGCAAACCGAGGTGAGTGTCACAGCCCCACTTTTACCGTTTTACTTTCGGGGGAGAAACATGCTACTTATTTGATTACTTATCATAGATCATGTTATACTATGGTTACTTTACGTACTATGCGGCTTTTACAGAAAGTCCCAGGGGGAACCATGAATGTGCGGGGATGCACAACGGGGGAAATGTGGATAGATCTATTGGGCCTTACAAACCCCACCCGACGGCTGGGAGCCGGGCGGGTGCATATTGTCTCTAATACTTTGGGGGTTACCGAGGCATCGGTAATCCCGTCCGTCTGGGCTGGCTTCAACACTTATACCGGTTTAGTAATGGATTCCCAACCGCAGTAGTAGCAACACTTAACGTCTAGCTAACGTTCTCATAACATAGTAGTAACGGGAAATGATCTTACCGAACTTATAACAACACTTTTATGAAATAAAACCTGTGAACTCACCAGCATTATATGTTGACATTTTTGGCATGTTTTCTCAGGTCGCTAAGGTAGCGGTTGTCGGACTAGGCGCACGAGGTCATGCACGGCGTCTATTATTTTGGAAACATATTAAACAATGTCTTTGTAAACAATGATATGTCTTTTGGTTGTAAACAAGAATGCTTCCGCTGCTGGTTTACAGCTCAAAGCATTATATTTTGGTTTTAAATATAATCTTGAATGCATGTTTGTTGTATGTTTATTGTGATCGTTGACTGAGATCCTGGTGTGTCACGCGCCTCGCGGTAAAACCCCGCATGTGGAATTTGAGGGTGTGACAGATTGGTATCAGAGCCAACGGTTATAGTGAACTGAGACTGCATGTAGAGTCTAGTCTATAACTGAGTCGCACACACTAGACGGTCACAATTAGTCGAGTCTTAGCAAGTGGGTAACAATATGACTTGTCGGGGTGTCGGTGTCATCGTCTACTACGCTACATCATCTATTTACTTCTTATCATCTTATTTCTTGACTCATCCTTACTATGATCCGATGGTGAACGATATACTATTGAACTCTCTTGACGACGGTGTGCATTGGGGTAGCTTCGGCGTACTCTTGAGATCTGTCCAGAGATTTGGACATCTCCCCTCTATGCCCTAATGAACACGCCCGTTCTTATGCATATTATATTGTACTTGTACTTATGATAATATCATGATTGGGCGCTAGTGTTCGGTGACTTGAACTTCAAACTTAAAGCGCGCCTGGAGGACCATGTGGAACAGTTTATCATGTCGGGTGCACACGAGATCATAAACTGTGATGCATGGAATCCCTGGCGGACTTTGGGCTTGAACGGATGGACCCGAGCTGGGCTCGGTCTACTTTCTTGGAATTCCTAATGGGTTATACCACGGGCAAGCCTAACTCTTTTGTTTCATGTTGTGACAGAAGATGTCGGGAGCTCGTGGAGGTCGCAGGGGCGGCCGTGCTGGCGGTCGTGGTGGCGGCCGTGGTGGCGGCGGTGGCCGCGGGAACATTAATATGACCCAAGCTGAGCTGGATAATCTGACGCAGCAGCACGTGAATATTGCTTTAGCTGCATTCCAAGCCGCTCATAATGCTATGGGTGGTACGTCGATCCTCATCTATTCTACCTCGTTCTGGGGTACTTTACCTTTTCTTGATACTCACCTGTGTGTCTGTTCCAGGTGGTGCTGTCAATCCTCCTCCATCCCAGTGTTCCTATAAAAAGTTTATGGACTGTAAGCCCCACAACTTTAGCGGCACTGAAGGGGCAGTGGGACTGCTCCGATGGTTGGAGAAACTCGAATCTGTGTTCTCGATGTGCAGCTGCCCGGAAGGCGACCGGGTGAAGTATGCTTCTGCGACCCTGGAGGGTCAAGCCTTGACTTGGTGGAACTCCACCACCCAGACTATGGGCATTGGGGAAGCCCACGCTATGCCATGGACAGAATTCATTCAGTTACTGAAGAATGAGTACTGCCCGAGGGATGAGATCCAGAAGCTTGAGCATGAAGTCTGGAATCATAAGATGGTGGGTTCTGAGATTGAAGCTTATACTGCTAGGCACAATGAATTGGCGGTGTTGTGCCCCGACTTGCACACACCGGAATACCGAAGAATTGAGCATTATGTTGCTGGGTTGGTACCGGAGATTGCTGGGTTAGTTGTTGCGGGTAATCTCACTGTTTATTCTGAAGTAGTTCGGTCAGCTCACAGGCTGACCAACATGAAGGTGACTGAAGGGGTCTTGCCTCCTCGAGGCGCTGCTGTGAAGACCTCCGATAGTAACAAGCGGAAGTGGGAAACTGTGGGGAAAGGCTCGAGCTCGGCTCAGCCTCAACAGGTGAAGAAGACTGATACTGGGGGATCGTCGTCTGAGCGACAGCCGGGGGTTTATGCTGGGAAGTTGCCAAAGTGTGATCGGTGCAACTATCATCACACCGGTTCTTGCGATGATAAGGACCGTTGCCGTCGGTGCCATAAGATTGGGCACCAAGCCAAGGATTGTAGGTCCAACCCTTTGGGGAACCGAAACCCATCGGTCACACCAGCCCCAGCCCCTCAAGTCGCTGCTCCTCAGGGAAACCAGGGGAAACAAGGGTGCTATAACTGTGGTGAGCTTGGTCACTACAAGCGTAACTGCCCCAAGTTGAAGCAGGGCGAAGCTGGGAAGAATGGGTCGGGCAATGGAAACAATGGGGGCGGAGGCAGGAATGCTCGCGCCTTCGTGATTGGTTCAAGTGGTGCTCGACAGGATCCCGACACTGTTACTGGTACGTTTCTCCTCGATAATCGCTATGCTACGGTTTTATTTGATTCTGGCGCCGATAAGAGTTTCGTATCTCTTGGGTTTAGTCAATTGCTTGATAGGGTACCTACACCTTTAGAGGCTAAGTACTTGATAGAATTGGCTGATGGTAAGAAAGTTGAGGCGACGCACGTCCTTAGGGAGTGTCACCTTGAGTTGTCGGGTTATTCCTTCCCTATTGATCTCATGCCGGTGTCGTTGGGTAGTTTCGATGTTGTCGTGGGTATGGATTGGTTGTCCCTGTATCATGCCGAGATCGTTTGTTTTGATAAAGTCATTCGACTTCCTCTCCCTGATGGAGAAATTTTGTTGGTGCACGGTGAGAAGAGCGGGGTCCCATTGAGTATTATTTCGTGTATGAAAGCCTATAAGTATCTTCGGAAGGGGTATTCTGCCATTCTGGCACTTGTTTCGGTTTCGTCTGAGGAAGAGAAGAAGATTGAAGATATTCCTGTTGTCCGCGACTTTCCCGATGTATTTCCTGAAGACTTACCTGGTCTTCCTCCTTATCGCCAGGTCGAATTTGGTATTGAACTTGCTCCGGGTGCGGCCCCTATTGCTCGTGCCCCTTATCGTCTTGCACCTCCCGAGATGCCGGAATTATCGAACCAGTTGCAGGAGCTGTTAGAGAAGGGTTTCATTCGACCTAGTTCGTCCCCGTGGGGAGCCCCTATTTTGTTTGTCAAGAAGAAGGACGGAAGCCTGCGGATGTGTATCGACTACCGGGAGTTGAATAAGGTTACCATCAAGAATCGCTATCCTCTTCCTCGCATCGATGACTTATTTGACCAGCTTCAGGGTTCTAGTTTCTATTCGAAGATTGATTTGAGGTCGGGGTACCATCAGTTGAGGGTTCAAGAAGCTGACATTCCGAAGACCGCCTTTCGAACTCGTTATGGCCATTTTGAATTCCTGGTCTTGCCTTTTGGTCTCACCAACGCACCTGCCATCTTTATGGATCTGATGAACCGTGTCTGCAAGCCTTATCTTGATAAGTTCGTGATTGTCTTCATTGATGATATCCTAGTCTATTCCAAGAATGAGGTGGACCACCAGGAACACCTACGTCTTGTTTTGGAACTCCTGAGACGGGAACAGTTGTACGCCAAGTTTTCTAAGTGTAGCTTCTGGTTGCGTGAAGTTCAATTCCTTGGTCATGTGGTTAATGAGAAAGGAATTCACGTTGACCCAGCGAAGATTGAAGCCATAAAGGACTGGGAAGCACCAAAGACGCCATCTGAGGTGCGGCAATTCCTAGGCCTTGCAGGTTATTACCGTCGTTTTATCGAGGGATTTTCGAAGATCGCTCAACCCCTCACCTCGCTTACCCAGAAGGACAGAAAGTTCGACTGGGGTGATTCACAGGAGTCGGCCTTCCAGTTGTTAAAGGCTAAACTCTGTTCTGCTCCTATCTTGTCCTTGCCTGAGGGTACGGACGATTTTGTGGTTTATTGTGACGCTTCTATCCGGGGGCTTGGTTGTGTACTGATGCAGCGCGAGAAGGTCATCGCCTATGCTTCTCGCCAGCTTAAGGTTCATGAGAAAAACTACCCCACCCATGATCTGGAGTTGGGTGCGGTGGTCTTTGCTTTGAAGATTTGGAGGCATTACTTGTACGGTACCAAATGCACTATTTACACCGATCACAAGAGCCTCCAGCATATCTTTGATCAGAAGGTGTTGAATATAAGACAGCGCCGTTGGGTCGAGCTTCTTAATGATTACGAGTGCGCCATCAAATACCATCCTGGCAAGGCGAATGTGGTCGCAGACGCCTTGAGCAGGAAGGAAACGGCTAAACCTCGTCGTGTTCGAGCTCTTCAGCTCACTATCCATTCCGGCTTACCTGACCGAATCCGTTCAGCGCAGCAAGAAGCTTTGAAGGAGGAAAACCTTAAGGCTGAAACCATGCATGGTGCTGATAGCCATCTTGAACTCAGGTCCGATGGGTTACACTATTTCGCTGAACGTATTTGGGTTCCTTTATTTGGGGGCTTGCGGGAGCTTGTTCTCGATGAAGCTCACAAGTCCCGGTACTCTATTCATCCTGGCTCCGA
The DNA here is from genome assembly GCA_030844895.1 of Ambrosia x helenae. NCBI lineage: Eukaryota > Viridiplantae > Streptophyta > Magnoliopsida > Asterales > Asteraceae > Ambrosia > Ambrosia x helenae. The sequence goes on along the minus strand of CM061224.1, from coordinate 34,090,416 downwards.
TAAGATGTATCAAGACCTGAAGATACTTTATTGGTGGCCGAACATGAAGGCGGACGTGGCTTCGTACGTGAGCAAGTGCTTGACCTGTGCCAAGGTCAAAGTTGAGTATCAAAAGCCATCCGGCCTTCTACAACAGCCTGAAATCCCCGAGTGGAAGTGGGAGCGGATTACGATGGACTTTGTGACCAAACTACCGAAATCGCCCAGTGGTTGCGACATGATCTGGGTAATTGTCGATAGGTTGACAAAGTCTGCGCACTTCCTCGCTATCAAAGAGACCGATGGTCTCGAGCGTTTGGCACGGTTATATCTCAAGGAAGTGGTCTCTCGGCACGGGGTGCCTGTCTCTATTATTTCTGATCGTGATCCTCGGTTCGCCTCTAACTTTTGGAAGTCTTTGCATAAGGCTCTGGGTACTCAGTTAGACATGAGCACGGCATACCATCCGCAAACTGACGGTCAAAGTGAGCGGACAATCCAAACGCTAGAAGACATGCTTCGGGCATGTGTGATCGATTTTGGCAAGGGGTGGGAGAGTCATTTACCGTTGGTGGAATTCTCCTACAACAACAGTTACCATTCTAGCATCAAGGCAGCTCCGTTCGAGGCTCTTTACGGGCGGAAATGCCGGTCTCCTCTTTGTTGGGCCGAGGTGGGTGAGAGTCAACTCACCGGCCTGGAACTTGTGTACGAGACTTCCGAAAAGATCGTACAAATCCGTAACCGCATGGCAGCAGCTCGGGATCGTCAAAAGAGCTATGCCGATCGTCGTCGCAAGCCTTTGGAGTTCGAGGTGGGCGACAGGGTTTTGTTGAAGGTATCTCCGTGGAAGGGCGTTATACGTTTTGGGAAACGGGGCAAATTGAATCCTCGGTATGTGGGACCGTTCGCAATCCTGGAACGGATTGGACCGGTAGCATACAGGCTTGATCTGCCGGCTGAGCTCAGTAATGTTCATAACGTCTTCCATGTTTCTAATTTGAAGAAGTGTTTGGCGGATGAATCTTTAGTTGTTCCTCTCGAAGAGATCAAGGTGGATGATCGTCTGCGTATCGTGGAGGAACCGGTTGAAATTCTTGACTATAAAATCCGTAGCCTTCGCCGGAGTAAAATCCGCATTGTTAAAGTCCGTTGGAACTCTAATCGTGGACCGGAGTTCACGTGGGAACGGGAAGATCAAATGAAGGCTAAGTATCCCCATTTATTTCCTAAGCGCGCGTTCGAATCAAGACATGTCTCTGCTGAAGCTGAGTGAATCTCGGGTCGAGATTCCTTTCAACAGGGGGATGATGTGGCAACCGGAAAATTTTTCTTCTCTTTCGTCTCTTCCTTTTTGGCCTTGGGCAATTTTCGGGACGAAAATTCTTTCAACAGGGGGATGATGTGACACCCGGCAAACTCAGGTTAGTAACGTTGACTAAACTAGTAAGTCTACCTTAGCGAATCATGCATATTACGTCCTTAACGAGGTCAGTCGAGTCGGTACGGTGATTCGGGGGAATCATCGGGAGTCGTTATGATGACCCGCGGGGTCATCGGGAGTCGGTCCATAACTATGGGTACAAGGATCGGCGATTCGTGGAATCGCCGGGTTTAATGCACACACGAGTCTCGAGTCCCGGGAATTGGTGAACGGATGTAAACGTGTTGGATATCATGCATTATATGTTTGGAATCATTATGTGACTTATCGGTGTGTGAATACGTGTTTAAATATGTTAAAATAGTATTTAACGCGCCAAAAACCCATTTCCAGACCTTATAGGCGATTAGGAGCCTGGGGGGACTCCTAATCGCATGAACAGTGCACGAGTACAAGGGAATGGGGCGAGTAGGTGGCCAATCGCATGAATAGTAGCGATTAGGGCCCCCTACTCGCGAGTAGGTGGCTAATCGCGTGAGCTTAGAGGCGATTAGGCCCTACTCGCCTGATCTGGGCCCCTAATCGCGTGTACTGCAGGGCTCGGGTCAAAACACCTATAAATAGAACCCTTAACTCCCCAAACACCTCTAGAACAACCCTAGCAGCTCCCAAGTCGCCCACACACCTTAGAACACCTCTGGAACTCATTTTGCTACAAAAATCACCATCCCCAAGCTTACACACCTTTCTTTAGCAAAATCCAAGGTGTGTTCTTCATCCCTAACCTTTGTAAAGTTGTTATTTTGAGTTCCCCTAAAGTTCCAGACCTTGTTTTACCAAATGTGTCTTTAAAAACCTTTCAAAAGAGTCTTAAATCAAGTTTACACCTTAATGCTTGTTATATGTGAAGTTTATATGCAAATGTTGGTCTTATTGGTGATTTTAACATGAATGTTTTCAAGATATGAGTGTACTTCTGTTATGTAGAGGTCACTAGGAAGGTTGTCTTAGAATCTTAGCCATTATTATGGTGTTTTGAAGAAAATGCATATTTTGACCCATTTGTATGTTCTTGAGGATTTAGGATGATTATGGTGTGATTGTTGGTGCAATGTTGTTAGGATTCACACTAGGAAGATGTTAGATCAGAGATTTTATAAGTTACATGTTGTAGAGCTTGAAATCTGATTATTTCCATTTAAGGAAAGATAAGGTTGGTAGAAGAAACCTAGTACTTTGCCATTTTAGGAAATAATTGCATAGAACATGCTAGATCAGTGATATGTTGGGGGTTTTTGCTTGAAAAGGGTTGGTAAATGATTTAGGTTTGATATTGGGTGTTGTTGCATGTTTCGGATCTGATTTGGAGGGTTTAACGCGCGAAAACTCGTTGTACAGCAGCTGCAGGCGATTAGGCATCCTAATCGCCTGAGCTATAGGCGATTATGCAGACATTGGGGCGATTAGGGCCCTAATCGCCCATACTTCATGCGATTAGACCCCCTAATCGCCTATAGGCTATTGCCTACTCGCGTGTAACCTTCCTAATCGCATGTACTGCTGTCGTGAACGCGTTTTGACATCCCGGAACACGATTTGACACCTAGGAACATGTTAGGAACCCCGGGATACACCCAATGACTTAGTAAGACGTGTTCGGACCTGTTTATGCGTTAATTGGACAATATGCTAGACTAGGTGAATTGTTGCGTGTGCTAAGTGTTTAATTGCATACGTTGCATGATGCCTTGCATTTATCTAACACGTGGGATGTCGGGTCACCAATGGGATGTCGGGTCTTGTCTGGCACGGTCGGTCTAACGGTTAAAGGTGTTTTCAAACGTTTATGGTCACGGTCTGGACATACGAGGACTAGTTAGCCTGCGGGTTATTAGTCCAATACTTATACACATCTTATGATAGGTCGCCGCTATTTGGGACTATCGTAACATAACTACTTAACTATTTTCAAGTAACGCAAACCGAGGTGAGTGTCACAGCCCCACTTTTACCGTTTTACTTTCGGGGGAGAAACATGCTACTTATTTGATTACTTATCATAGATCATGTTATACTATGGTTACTTTACGTACTATGCGGCTTTTACAGAAAGTCCCAGGGGGAACCATGAATGTGCGGGGATGCACAACGGGGGAAATGTGGATAGATCTATTGGGCCTTACAAACCCCACCCGACGGCTGGGAGCCGGGCGGGTGCATATTGTCTCTAATACTTTGGGGGTTACCGAGGCATCGGTAATCCCGTCCGTCTGGGCTGGCTTCAACACTTATACCGGTTTAGTAATGGATTCCCAACCGCAATAGTAGCAACACTTAACGTCTAGCTAACGTTCTCATAACATAGTAGTAACGGGAAATGATCTTACCGAACTTATAACAACACTTTTATGAAATAAAACCTGTGAACTCACCAGCATTATATGTTGACATTTTTGGCATGTTTTCTCAGGTCGCTAAGGTAGCGGTTGTCGGACTAGGCGCACGAGGTCATGCACGGCGTCTATTATTTTGGAAACATATTAAACAATGTCTTTGTAAACAATGATATGTCTTTTGGTTGTAAACAAGAATGCTTCCGCTGCTGGTTTACAGCTCAAAGCATTATATTTTGGTTTTAAATATAATCTTGAATGCATGTTTGTTGTATGTTTATTGTGATCGTTGACTGAGATCCTGGTGTGTCACGCGCCTCGCGGTAAAACCCCGCATGTGGAATTTGAGGGTGTGACACTACCTATAGTCAAAGTTGCCTTTGCTGTTATCTCTAGAGAGGAATCTCATAGAGGTTCTAGTAGTGGATCAAAGGGTTCAACTGTCTCTTTTGTTGCTAGGACAAATCAAGTTACTGATAATAGGAGAAGGTTCAATAACAACAATAATAGGGGACCTAATCCTAATTTGAAGTGCACACTTTGTAATATGATTGGACACGCCATTGACAGGTGTTATGAAATTGTTGGATATCCCCCTGGTTTTAAAAAGAGACCTGCTAGTCAGTTTAATAAAGCTAATAATAATAACACAAGTAATAATTCTTGAACTGGTGTGTCTAATAACAATGTGTTTGCAAATGTTGCTTCTGGTTCCGGTTCACCTTTTACTCCTGAGCAGATTTCCATGTTGATGAGTTTGCTTAGTGAGAAGTCTGGAGGTGATCCACAGTCTTCTAATGTTGGAGGTGAGTCTGTTGTGATAAATGGTTTCTCTAGCATGTCTGTCTTGTCTAAATTGCCTAAAGTCTTTAAGAACTTTGCTAGTTGTTCTACTCTGCTTAAGTATGCCTTATTTCTTGGATGGATTATGGATTCTGGTGCTAATCAGTATATGGTTAGGAATGATAAACACATGATTAATTGTGTAGATGTCTCTAAGTATAACATGGAAGTTAAACATCCAAATGGTACTAATGCCAAAGTTGCTAAAATAGGAGATATAAAATTGGCTGAAGGTGTTATACTGACTGATGTGTTTTATATTCCTGATTATTGTGTGAATCTTGTTTATGTGCATAAACTTTCTAAGGATAACAAACTTGATGTTCTTTTTAATGAACATTCCTGCTCTGTCCAGGATTCTAACTCAAAGAGAGTCCTGGTGACTGGTAGGCAGCAGGATGGTTTGTATTTTGTTGGAAATAATGTGAGTTTTAGTAATGTTTGTTTTAGTAGTGTGTCTGAACATAGTCTTTGGCACAGTAGACTTGGACACCCATCCAGTCAGGTCTTAGCAGTCTTAAAAGATAAATTGAATATTGGTATTTCTAAGTCTCAACCTTGTGAAACATATCATAAAGATAAACAAGTTATAGTGCCATTCCCACTCAGTGATCATAAGTCAGAGGAAGTAGGAGAACTTATACATCTTGATGTATGGGGACCCTACAAGGTCACTAGTAGGGAAGGGTTTAGGCATTTTCTAACTGTTGTAGACGATTATTCCAGGTCTGTTTGGGTTTACTTGCTAATAAATAAAGGAGAGGTCTTTGAAAATATAGTAAACTTTTGTGAAATGATTAAAACTCAGTTTTCTAAAGTAGTAAAGGTTTTGAGAAATGATAATGGGACTGAGTTTGTCAATAAACAAATGACTGTGTTTTGTAATAAAAATGGTATGTTACATCAAACTTCATGTGCTTACACTCCACAACAAAATGGTGTTGTGGAGAGAAAGCACAGACATCTTTTAAACACTGCTAGGGCTTTGCTGTTTCAAAGCAATGTTCCTCTTAGGTATTGGTCTGATTGTGTGCTTACTGTTTCTTATCCTATTAATAGGATCCCCTCTTCTGTGTTAGCTGGTAAGAGTCCTTATGAATTAGTCAATGGGTTCCCCCCAGTCTTGAGTCACTTGAGAAATTTTAGTTGTCTTTTGTTTTGAAACTATTTTAAATGAACCTGATAAGTTGTGTAGTAGGGCTGATAAGTGTGTGTTAATTGGATATTCTTTTTTAAAGAAAGGATACAAGCTTTTAAGTTTAGAAACTAAGAAAAATGGTTTTTCAAGAGATGTTAAGTTTTATGAAAACATTTATCCTTTTAAAACAGAGTATAAGGAGTCTGGTTTTAAAGATTTAGATCATTTAAACTTTTTTGATAGTTTTGAAACTGGAATTTCTCAAAATGATGATAGTTAAATAGGTTCAAGTCCTCCCGATGATGAAGGGGGAACAAGTTGTGCTCATGATCACTCACCTGAGGAGTAGTTAGACAACTCTCCCAGGGCTGCCAGTGAGGTAGATCATGATCATGATCGGCAACCTGATAGTACAGTAGGTAGAGAGTTTAGTTCCTCAGGTTTAGAGGGATCACATGCTGAGACACTTACTCCTGAGGGAGATAGCGTTACTTTTGTTAGACAGTCTACTAGGGAGTCTGTGTTACCTAGAAGATTTAGTGACTATGTGATTGAAGGAAAGGTTAAATATGGTGTTAAGAAGGTAGTCAACTATTCTAATCTTTCCTTTGAAAGTAAATGTTTTATATCTAATGTAGATAAGTCTGTAGAACCTACATCTTACTTTCATGCTTCTAAAGACCCAAAATGGATAGAAGCTATGAATAGTGAGATGGAGGCATTGTATAGGAATAATACTTGGATTGTTACTGATCTACCACCTGGTAGAAAGGCAATTGGGTGTAAATGGGTCTATAAAATCAAGTATAGATCTGATGGTGAGATAGATAAATACAATGCCAGATTGGCCGCCAAAGGGTATATTCAAGGAGACGGGTTAGACTTTGGAGAAACCTTTTCTCCCGTGGTTAAAATGGTCACAGTTAGGTGTGTCATTAGTTTATCTGTTCAGAATAATTGGACCTTGTTTCAACTTGACATCAATAATGCATTCTTATATGGTTCTATTACAGAAGATCTCTATATGCAGTTGCCAGAAGGATATTCTTCTGGTAATGAATCTAAAGTATGTAAATTGGTCAAGTCTTTGTATGGATTGAAACAGGCTCCAAGGAAATGGAATGAGAAATTGGTAAATGTGTTAAAAAAACATAGGGTTTGTTCAAAGTGTTTGTGACTATTCTATGTTTGTGAAGTCTTATAGTGATGTTTTCTTGGGGTTACTTGTCAATGTTGATGACATTGTCATAACTGGGAATAATGAAGTTGAGATTAACGAAGTTAAAACACTTTTAAAAGAAAGTTTTCAGATAAAAGACTTAGGAAAACTAAAATATTTTCTTGGTATAGAGGTGTTATATTCTGGAAATGATGTATGTCTTAACCAAAGATAATATTGTCTTGATTTGTTAAGTGACTTTGGTTACTTAGATTGCAAGCCTGTATGTGTGCCTATTGAGCAGCATTATGCATTAAGTGTTAAAAGTGATAAAAATGAAAAATAATTAGAAGATATTACAGGTTTTCAAAGACTCATAGGTAAACTTATCTATTTCTCTTTGACTAGACCTGATATTAGTTATGTAGTGTAGTTTTTGAGTCAGTTTATGCATAAACCAACTCAATCCGCTCTGCAAATTGCCCTGAGACTGCTTAGATATCTTAAGCATTCTCCAGGCAAAGGTATTATGTTTAGAAAAGGAAAAGATTTATCCTTGTCAGCATTCTCTGATGCTGATTAGGCTAAGTGTTTAGTAACTAGGAAGTCAGTCACTGGATTTTGTGTCTTTATTGGTGAAAACCTTGTTTCCTGGAAAAGTAAGAAACAAAGCACAGTTGCACGGTCTTCAGCTGAAGCTAAGTACAAGGCTATGTGCTCTACTGTTTGTGAACTAATTTTGATATATAACTTGTTAAAAGAGTTGGGTGTTCAAAGTAGTTTGTCAGTAAGTTTGCATTTGATAGTAAATCTGCTATATCTATAGTAGAAAATCCTGTATTTCATGATCACTTTGAGCTTGACTTGCATTTTTTGAGGGAAAAGATAAGCTTAGGTTTTGTCAAAACTTTAAAAGTGAGATCTGATCAGCAAGTTGCTGATATTTTTACAAAAGGATTGTTTAGTGCTCAACATGAGTTTTTATGAACTAAACTTGGGTTGTCTAATATGTTTAGTAATTGAATTAAGGGATGATGTTGAAATGATATGTTCAATGTTTCTCTAATTCAATTACCTAAATAATTGGGCCTATTTATGCAAGATTAATGGGTTATAGATACTAGTTGTGGGCCTGGTCTCATAGCCTATCTAATTGGTTGGTTAAATAAGCCCAGTGACCTTTGGCCTGGGTCATGTCTTGGACTGGTTCATTATACACGAGTTGTTATGTGTTTGTTGAAATATTTTGTTCAGGTGAAATCATAGCCGTTGGATCAAGATAATCAGGAGCGTTGGATCAACATCTTTGTACGAACCTTCCAGTTGGGCTATAAATAGCACAGTGTCTTCTAGATATCGTTCAGTCGTGATTATTTTCTTTGTTCTCTTTCATTGTTCGTCTAGGGTTTGCTGTGTAATAGTTTATAAGTTTGTTTTCATTGTATTTTCTTCATCAGTCTTGATCTGCTGATCTTATCAATCAACATATCTTTGACAGACTTTGTATTGTTATAATCTTTATAATCTCAGTGGTTTGCTGAGATTGATTGGGTATTTGGTGAGCACTATTTTAGGTTGGGTTAATAAGAGTTTTGTCACCGTTTTGTCGCCTATATCTTGTGTTGTTCTGGTTGAGAGTTTATGTTGGCTCTATTGTTATTGTCTTTGTTTAACCTAGTATTCCTCATCTATCCAATTATTTTGAATGTAATTGTTTTGCGTAAGGCAAAAATAACAAATGTAGATAAGAGGTGAGAGGTTTTCTAAAATAAATACCCAATTTCTAAGAACAATGTGAATACTCTTAGTGGTTATAACCTACTTTTAATTCAAAAGTAAGAAAAGAACACATAGTTTCGCATATTTCCACGTTTGCAATACAAAACTTGTGATACTCAATTTCTAAGAAAGACTTCACATCGTCAAAATCATCGGCGGAATTTAGTTCCTAATTTTCTTTTTACCAATTTAAGGGTAAGGCTACTTATGTTTAACATTATTCTTGTCTTGTCAATAAAACATAACTAATCTATACAAACTTTGAACTAATTAAAGTTTAAATCTTTTAAGCTTGGGTAGTAATTTTTTTTTAATACTTTATATATGTACAATCCAATCCATGAAGCTGGATCTTCATCTTCCAAGTATCAAGAGTTAATTTGAAGACGATATCATATATAACAATTAGTTTCACTCATTATTAAATTGCAAGTCAGTATAAACATTTAGATATAATAAGGAACAAAGAAACTTGCTCAGGATAATTGTTTATTGTATTTTATATCTTTACTATATGAACAAGTGAACTACATACCTCGTAGTCAGATGTTTTTTTGCTTTTGACGTGTGTTAGAAGTGTATATTTTTTCTAGGGGTTTTCTAACACATTTCTGGTTTTAATTTTATAAATAGGGTTTTTAACTTATACACAACTACTTACAATTAGGAAAGTGCACCTTTTATGTACAAAAGTATAGCGTGGTTTGAAATCAAGTGTCGGCCCAAGGCTTCGGCGTCTCCCACCATTCAATCCTTGTTATTTAGTCGGATCTAAGATAGAGGGGTGTTTCAGAAGTAAATATAAACAAACTAGTTTTTATTCTGGGAGCGTTCCGAGTTGAAATATCTAATACGACATAAAAAAATATTTAATATGACAACATAATTAATGACTTGCCAATATATGATGATGATGATGATTATTATTATTATTATTATTATTATTATTATTATTATTATTATTATTATTTATGTTAAACAAATCTCTGCCATAAGTTATCATATTCAAATATAAAAAAAAAACAAATCTCTGCGCCAGGGTATAAATCCAGTGCCATTACAAAATATTATATAATGTCAAATGAATGCGGAAGTTTGTAATCGATCATTCTAAAAAGAACTAATATGAAATAAGGAAAAAGAGTTATTTATTGAAATATCGAAGGCATTAGTCTAAGGGTTATGTGATGCGTTAAAAAATTCATAGGTATATGATCGGGTATATAGTTCGGGTATTTGGGTATGTGGTTTCGGGTAATTGGGTCGGGCATCACCTAATCCCAGGCACGACCCAAACCCACAATTTTTTTTAAACTAATTTCAAACCTGACACAATACCTGTCGGGTTACAAAAAATAGTCGTTTTTTTCTCCGTTTTTTATATAGCACTATGATACTCGTTGGAAAGATAATAAAACGCTCGTTAATTTAGTGTAATTTTTTTCTTTAAAAAATCTCGTATATAAAAGATATCAACGTTTAAAAGTTATGGGAGGAAACATGAAAGAAAATAATAAAGGTTAATATTTAAATTTAGTAGATTAGGTATTTAATAGCTTATGTTAAACCATATTTATTCTTTTTTTTAATTGGTCTTAGAGTTGTCACATCACATCCTATGTGGCATCTTTCAAAGTAAAGATTGAGGGTTGAGGCCTCTATTTAATATCACCTCAACGATATTCAATTCTTGTATTATAAGTTATAGATTATAGATTATAGATTATAGATTATAGATTACAGATAAGAGAAGTAAAATAACATAAAAAAAGTAAATATAGATGGTAGAGACAAGAAGTTATTCGAGTGGAGAGGTAAACATGAAATGGTCTTGATGTTAACTGATTGGGCTTGTTTATATTATCACTTGGGCTTAAGTGTATAACTAATGGGCTTATTCTAATTAATTGTTTTGCGTTAAAACCCCATAACAATGTTCTGTTTTCTTGATCTAAGATAACACACATGCTTACATATGGTTACCAATAAATCATCGACCAGAACTTTCACCGGTGTGACGGATCTAGAAAATAAAATAAGGGGTAACATTATATAAAAATTATTTTAAGGAGTAACAAAAAAATTGTTTTAGGGTAACATTTTATAAAAATACATTAAAAAACAAATTTTTAACTTCGCCAGGATAATCGAGCGGTAACAGACATCCCCTTTGGTTGTACATTGTATCCGCCCCTGACTTTCACAAAATTAATCAAATTCAATTCCCTAAAGATTAAATCTATATCTAATCTGATAAATCAAACGCGTCTAACCTGCGAAAAAGATTTTCTCTGATTTCATGAATGAAGTGAATTACAATAAGTGTTACGTAACAAATAATAGAGTGACCTGATATGCAATTGTTGAGTAGTACAGAGGGTGAATATGAACAAATTCAATTCCCTTCAATGAATGAGAAGGGTAGCGAATGATTTTGAGTATCTTCTTCTCTGTGTTCTTTATTTCTAACTTCGCTCTTGATCTCTTTATTACCAGTTTGATACGTAACAATAATTAAGGTACTATACAAGTCAACTTAATATCACATTATCACTACAATTAGTTTTCTGTTCTGTTCATTTATAATTGTTTCTCAAACTTATTCAAATAAATTATTTGATTACCTTCATGAGTTCAGAGTTTTATATAAATAAATGTTACAAGCTTGAGTTACTGTTTCTATCACCACCTATGCAGGTAAACAACTCACTATATGGTCACTTTTTACAACAAGCCAGGCGCGAACCCAAACATCAACAGCTCATACTCTCTTCACATGATAATTTTATCATCATCATCATACTTACGGAATCCCCCCAATAGCAAGTCTAAGGTATGGTCTTAGGAGAATAAGACGAAGACAACCTTACATCTACCCTATAGGAATAGAGAGGCTACATCCCGTGAGACTCCCTGCTCGATAGTAATTTTGCATCAAGTCTTGGACATAAGGTAATAACACTCAAAAATCGGGACAAGCCCGATTGGTGCATGTACCCCCTTGTATTTTCTAACGTTATTTTCACGAAATTAGTAAAATAATATTAAAATTAGTGCAATTTACTTTTGTCACCTAAGGGCCGATAATTTTATAAGCAACGGTATTTTCTGAATGTTACTGCTTCTCTTTACCATTGCACAAACAATTATAAAAAATATGCTAAACTATGTAACAATCCATCAGTTCACAGTTCTGCCACACGATAATGCTAGGAGGAGTGGAGGACCATAAACAAAACTATACTCTTGATGATATAATAAATCACTAATTTTTGTTATCAGCTGCAGGGGAGATTTAAAACTGACAGAAGCGTCCGTAAGTGACATGCTCTTAAATTCGTATATTGTTTTCTTTGTTCTTTTTGTGGTTTTTTAAACCATAGTTGTCAAAGCGTCTAGGCGCACTCAAGACGCATAGGCCGAGCCCGGAGCCTAAGCGCAAGGTGCATAAAAAACAAGGGCTTTTTATAATTAGGTGCATAGTATAAAATACATTTTTTTAGGAATTTTAGAGATGTTTTAGGCTTGTTTAGGGCTAAATTAGGATGTTTTAGGGTGGTTTAGGACTTGTTCATAACTCATGTAGGATGTTTTAGAGGTTTAGGCAACTTTTAGCCTGAATTTGGCCGGAAATCAGCGTGAAAACAGCCCCGATATTGTGCCTCAGTGCCTAGGCGCGCGCCTCACAGGGCGCAACGCACTTGGTGCGCCTGGTTGCGCCTTGCGCCTAGGCGCGCTTTTGACAACTATGGTTTAAACTTTGACTAATAATATATTGCAATTTATTGAGTTCTAATGTTACATTGTTTGATTAGATGTATTGTATATAATATATTTGTGGCATTTCAAAGGTTAAGATTTCCTACTAACTAATCACTTGGTCCAAATAGTTTTCTCTAAAGTATCTCGATAGGGACGAAAGATATAAATCGGACCATTCACCTTGGAAAGCCTTATGAACATGACTATTTTTTCGATTATTTGTTATTGCTATAAGTTATTATCTGTAGAGTAAAACATTGGGGGCAATTGTTGGATGTTAGATAGATCGAATGTTTTATAGATACATGTCGTTGATCTGATCAAGGTGAGAGTCCAATCCAATTGGAGCTACTTCATCACGATTTCCCGCTGAAGCACCTTTTAGGAACCCTTATTTAGTTTTGCCACATGAAATGTGTATGTACAAACTAAGGAAAGAGTACAACTAATCAAAGCGTATTTTTAAATGAAAGGGGGGGGGGTGGCTTGAGGCCTATATACACCATCTAAGGAAAAAGTACAACTAATAAAAGCGTATTTTTAAATGAAAAAAAAAAAAAGACAACGTAACCTATCTATACTTTGTTATAATACATTTCACACCATTTAAGGAAAGAGTACAACTAATCAAAGCGTATTTTTAAATGGAAAAAAAAAGACAATGTTACATATCTATACTTTGTTATAGTACATTTCATAAGTATCTCTTAAAATTTAAGTTTTACAAGCATAATTACTTAAAGTACAACACATAATGCATATGTTAACTACTTTTAAGGGCAAATATGTCTTTTATACAATAGTTACACATTTTCCTCTCAACTTTACTCAACTTCTTTTATTTAAATAACAATTACATCTTTCACCCTTATTTTAACAAACTACCCTCACGATTTTTAAATGTCCATAATTTTTTTATATGTTAATATTTTTCTTAATATTATTACACCGTATAAACGAACATTTTTTTCTTTTTAATTTGAGTATAGTATTACTATAACTTTATTACTTTTTTTCAACATGTATATCAGAGCGATGTTAATTATATCAATTCAATCATAAGAATCTTGATTTACGAATCCAAGAATTTTAATATCAAATGAATGATTAAAGTTTCGTAACAAAAGTTTGAATATATAAATCGAGTTCATTGGTTCTGATATTAATCACTTCTATGGATCCAAGGTTTTATTTATTTATTTATTTATTTTTTATATGTTGGTGCCTTGAAATTGATGAATAATGTTTAATGGTTTAAAGAATTGCCCTTGGATCTTATTACATTTCTGGAATCTGTTTAGTTCCAAAGAATAAGAAATTAATTATTATGTTAAAATTTATTTTGCTAATATGAAGCCTTGAATGTTCTTCCCCAAGACCATGTGTAATGGTGTAAGAAATTGGGCACTTTTTGGGGCAAGGCGAAAATTTTAACGGTGTGGAAAATTTGTGACCAATCAGAAACAAACTTTTTTGATAGACCAAAGATATGCAAACCCCAATGATTGAATGCTCCATGAAAATTTTAACTTTACCACTACACCGCATTCTAATTTGAATCCCTTAATGGTTGGTTCTACATGCACGTATCAATTAGTGGCCCATGGTCTTGAACTTTTTCACCTCTCCATTATACATAGTCTAATCGGTTTGATAGATCCTTATTTATCAACATATTTTTTTTGAGTTATCTTCATCCTAAATATATGAATTTTCTCAAATACTTGTTTGAGAGTATCTTAGATATCCTAGTGAATATTTTTTTTTTTTTTTTAAGAAATCCTCTTATTTTGGGATATCATCATGGGATATCATCAGAATTTGATTATTTTTCCTATAATTGTGTATCTTCATTTCTATGTTTTCGAATTTTATTGTTTTTAAATTATAATCGAATTATTAAACTTGGGTTGATACGCCTAAAATATTTGGAAATTATAATCTAAATCCCTTAAGAATTGCAAACTAGCCTTATCAGGTTATTAGTTCTCTAATTTAGGTTCTCGTTTTATCTGGTTTATAAATTCATTAGATTTCGAATTATTAGGTTCTCGAGTATATCATGTTTACAGGTTTAGGTTCACAACTCAAGCATTCTCGAGGCTTAGGTTCTTGAATTAATGGTTCGTAAACTATAGTTCTCGGTCTCAAAGTTCATTTCCGAGTACATTAATTTTCTCAAGAACCTAGTTTTAACAACTATATTTAGCAATGTTGGTGCCACTCACAGAGTGGCACTATTGCAATCTAGGCACGCATTTCAAAAAAGTTTGGCGGGTGGGCATTTTGGTAATTTTTTAGGTCCTCCATCACATAATTGTTCTATACTCCCCTCTCTCTTCTTCTCTGCTCTTCCTTTTCTCTCTAAGCGGCCTTCTTGGCCGGCGGTAGGTGGTGATATGGTGGTTGCGTTAGGTGGCGGTGATGCCGATGGTGCGGTGGCGAGATGAATACAGAAAGAGAAAGGGGGAAAGAGAGCACCGGGACAATCTGACCCGTTCTTTGACGAGGATACTTAGGTTGTGGTGCTTTGGTGGTACAGGTTCGTTGGTGGTGGTGCTGCCGAGGTGGAGAGGTTAGGTGGTGGTGTTTTTGAGGTGGTGCCTAGGTAGTTGTGTAGTTGTAGTGGGGGTGTTGTGTTTGGGTTAAGATGGGTGTCATGGCTGGGATTTATGAAGACACCTGTGTTTTTCCCTTTTTTTCTTCAACCTACGATCGCATTTCTTCAATCTAGTGTTAAGAGGTTGCAATACACCTGTAAGCCTTCAATCCAGATCTATAGCTTATAATCATACAATACATCAAGATTTGTAGCTTAGATCCGTAGAAAGAAAACGATATGACGATTAGAGTCACGAAGTGTGGTCCTTGGAAAAGGAAAATAAGAAGATGAAGATGGTGGATGAAAGCAACAACATTAAACCTAATTTTTTTAAAAGGCCTCAACAAAGAAATGGTTATTATAAAGGATTGGGCTTATTTGTTAAGAAATGGGTACTAAATATAATTTATGAGTATCGTTTGGTTTCTAGATCAGGCTAAAAAGTTTTTTAACGACTATATATTTTTTAGCAATTCATCAAGTTGGCTAATATCAATGTTATTGTGGTTGATTGAATTATTTGTTTGAAACTTTTATACAATCGATCGAGTATTTAGTAACTTTTAAATTACAAATGTTTGCGTTGGTATTTACCGTGTTGCCATATTTGTTTAGGTCTATGTTCCCGCAGCGTAGCGCGAGGTTATATTACTAGTAGTGATCAAGAACCATAAATTCTCCGAGAACCGCATCATTTTCGAGAACCATAACAAAACCGAGAAACATAATCAAAATTCGAGAACCATATTACTTTCAAGAACATCATTAAATTTGAAAACCACCCAAAACCGAGAACTAACTTTCTTTCTCGGGAACTCACCTAATTTTCTGGGAACTCATTATGTTTTGAGAACCCATAAGTTTTTCTAGAACTCAATTAAAGTAACGGGAACTCACTATGTTTCGAGAACCCATAAATTTTTCGAGAACTCGTTATTTTTCCGGGAACTCATAAGATTATCGAGAACCCAATAGTTTCTAGGATCTCTAATAAAATTTGGAGTTTTGATAAAACCAAATGTATCAAGTTTATTCAAAACGTTATTTCCAAAACCTTTCTTAACTCGAAATAACATTTTCCGTGTCACTTCTGCCCAAAGGTGATGTATCACATTAGCACATTATTTGAAGTCTTGTTAAACATTGTAGCTTGGTTCACATAACTTTCATAAGGTATCATTTCTTCCCAAAGGTTATTGATATAGATTATGTCAGTGAACTAAGTGTCTTGCATTAAAACTATGAATGTCTCACTTTCGCCTAAAGGTGATGTGTTACATTCACTGTTTGTCGAATAAATACTTAAATAGATAGCATATACATCAAAAGTGAAAACGCATTTTATTTAAGTAGCTTATGTTTTGGTGTTCTTATATTATTACATCTAATGATCCTTCCTTAATATAATGATCATAACTTTGAGTCTGCCTTACATCAATACTCGTAACTCAAAACTAATCGCACATTCTTTTATAAATTACTATCTCAACTAAGTGATCCACTCTATTATCAAAACCTAAGAAGAGTTTTTCTTAAAATTTGTTCTTATTAAGTCTTAAATTGCCTCTTAAGACATGACATTCCTACGCTCTATCTGATAAAGTATTACAGAATAACATTGAGCATAAAAAAGTGGGATTAACAAAATGTTTGTTACGGTAATCCAGAACTCTTTTAATGATTCCTATCAGGTGTGCTATTAATTGATTCTGAAATTCCTAAGACTAATATATAATCTATGAAAATAGAAGAATACAATGAATTCCTAAGAAGCATGAAATAAATAAATCTAACTCTATGGTTGAATGACATATGTGAATACATCTTAACATTGAATAACATGACCCATAAAGCAAAGAGGTTACACATGGAAATCAATAAAATTTCTAGCGTATAATAACGTTTCCACCAATACAATTAGATGCATTATGAATCAACTATAACACTCAGAAATATCAAAGTAAAATGAGTGTGTTGATAGTGAATTACGTACAGGAAAAAGGAACGCGTTAATCTAGAAAAAATGATGTTACTCACCTTACTACCATTAAACCTTAAAGAAGAAGGATAATTACCATAGAGAGAATAATTCTAAGGTCTGTAAACAAAATAAAAGTACTACATTCATCTATAAGTTTCTAAAAAAGGGAAAGTCTTACTAAACAAAACTGTGTCATTAAGAATAGGCATAAGCAATGAGATTGCCCATAAGTAAAGAGAATGGCTGGATAAGATATGTAGTGCCTAATTAAGGACATTTAACTCCACAAATGCTAATGAATTCCAATTAACACATGATGGTTGAGTCTAGTTTTATATGTTTCCTGAATAGAATTCAACAAATGCTTAAGATAAGAGTTAGTGGTAAAATTAAGGATATATTAACCATTAACAACTTATCCTAGTATTGAAGCTTTATGATACCTTACAATATTCTTGAGATTACTCATAATTTAGTATCAATACTAAAAGCTACAATTTTTTTTACAGTTACAAGGTCTTAATGGCCAAACCAATGCCACTGTTAGCTTAAACTCTCATACTGTTTGTTGTCACTATCTGAATAGAAACTTTATGAAATAAAACTAGATGAATAATGTTTTCACAACTTTTGTTATCATGAAAATGAGAATTTAAAAAAGGAAAATGAGACCCATGCAATTCATCCACTAAGACCAAAATTTTATGAGAAATCATGACCAGGCCACTAAAGGATTCTTGGATATTAAATCTCACTCTTAGTGACTTTAAAGCATGTGTTAAACGCCCTAAACATTAAATGGCGAAAGGAATAAATGGGTTTCCATCATAAGTCATAATTAATTGACATTAGTGGAGCTTAGATAAATATCTAAATTGTATCCAATCTGTTTTCTACTGACCAAAGTACTAAAGAAATCAGTTCATATATACTTAATAAGATTCCTTCTAAGTATGTCCTTAAAATTTATTACGATATATGGACGATAAGGAAAATCAAGTATAAAATATATGAAATATTCTCGTTCACATGCATTGCTAAAACTTATTATATGGGGGTACTAAGAGACTTAAAAGATTAGTGGGAGCATTAAGTGTCCTAATTATAACTTGTGAAAGTTACAGAGGTGGGGGGAACAAAAAATTGATCTATCCTCAAATTACACCTCTTGCACTGGACAATGCTCTATCACAACTTGTCTTCTTAACATTTAGTGTACTCTTAACAAAGTTTTGTGGATGCCTAAATGTGGGCAAACTCAGATTTCTTACTAAATAAAGTAATCCTCATCAAGAGAAACGACAATAAACATCATTAGGTTATTTTCTCTATTAAAATCTAGGAAAAATTACAGAAATCGTCCTTTATGTTTACATCTTTTTTCAATGGTTGTCTTTTAACTTTAAAATTGATGAAAATCGTCCTTTATGTTGTAAAATCTTGTAGGTTTTGTCATTTAGGCCTAACCTGGTTAGTTTTTTTTGGTTAAGTTTGGTTATGTGGACCCACATGAGGGCAAAATGACAGTTATGACCTCATCTCTATCATATTTATCACCACCGCTTACATTCTTCAATAACCACCACCACCCCACCCCACCACATCCACCACCAGGCCACACCACTACCTCTACCACCAACCTGCCATCACCACCACAACCTGCACGAACAAATTTAAAGCACCTCTACCACCAACTTTCCATCAAACCACCACCACCAAAACTCCCACCACCTCTAACACCACCACAACCTAAAGCTCCCAAATTTCATCAACCTTGCAATAATAATACTCAAAACCAATAAACAATCCCCAAATAGAAGGTCAACAACAAAATGCCCAAAATCACCCAAATCCAACTGAATATAACATCAAAGCCTTATAACCACTCCCACGACCACCTCCCTGTGAGCAGTAGCGTCTCAATCCAGTAACAGCTGATCTGGTCTGGTCTGATATAATATCTGATCCATCCTGCAATCTCATCCACATTTATCTTCTTTTTCTTGCATCCTGATGTTTGTTAACATGGACATAATCTGCTACGTTTCATCCATTTCCACGTCCGAGGCAGGGACTTTCTTCCACCCAAATTAAGCGAGGATGATGGTTAGGGTTTCTGGATTTTGGTGTTTCTTGATCGAAGATGGTGGTTAGGGTTTCTGGATTGGGGTTTACTTTTTCAATGTTTAGGTGGTGGTGGTTGTTGTTGGAGATTGAATGGTGGTGGTTGTCAGAGATTGAATGGTGATGGTTGTCGGAGATTGAATGGCGGAAGATGGTGGTTTCTGGATTGGGGGCTTCTTATTGTTTTATTTATAAATATGTTTTAAATAAATAATCAAAATTACCAAGTTGCCCTCATGTGCAAGGCACATGACCAAACTTAACCAAAAAAAAAAAAAAACTAACCAGGTTAGGCCTAAAGGACGAGACATGCAAGCGTTTACAACGTAAAAGACGATTTTCATCAATTTTGAAGTTAAAAGGCAACCACTGAAAAACAACTTAAACATAAAGGACGATTTCTGTAATTTTTCCTAAAATCTATGGGTCTTCCAAAAATTAGACCTTAAGCATGCTGAATCCATTAAGATTTCTAAGGTCAGTAGGAGCAGTAAAAGTCCTTATCATGAGTTTCCGAAAGCACAAGATGCGGGGGAGAGACTCATCAAATTAGAGGCTTATTAAAATTGACTCTGAATTTAACTTCGATTATACCTCTTATGCACCCTACTGCACCAACTCTTAGATACTTAGAAACTTATATTGCTCCTTATATATGTGACACCCGACATGTTCGGCTTAAACATTTTGGTAAAACTTAAGTCTACCTTAGCGAAAAACATTTATAAATGGACTTAACTGGGTTAGTTGAGTCGGTCGTGATAGGATTGTCCATGGTTCAATGATCTGGAAGATCATTGGGAGTTGTTTAGGGAATACACTAATTCTGGGTCCTGTTGATGGTGAAATTACATGAATTGAATTAAGTAGGATACATAGATTGATACATACGTGTGGTACAATGTGCAAATACGTGATTCAAAGGTGTAAACATGATTGTATATGCTTAACATATGTTAGAATTACATGTTCATGTGTTAGGATGTGCTAAAACGCGTTTAAACGACAAAACTGGAAAATCTGGAAAATCTGGAAAACAAAAGTGTTGGTTCAACCAGTAGGGGGGTCGAACCTGGGATGGGAATCAACAAAAAGCTCTTTCGACCAAAAGAACTTTCATTCGACCCATGATGGGGGTCGAATGTAGCTTGGTATAAATACCACACTTTGTCATTTTTCATCATTTCACAAACCCTAGTCGCCTCTAAACACTCTCTATCGATTTTAATCACTGAGGAAGGAGTTTTTGCTCTTGTTTTTCATAATCTAACCTACAAACATCATCTAATCAAGAATCTAAGGGGTGTTCTTAATCCAAAACCCTTTTTAATGCATTTTGATTTGTTTTTATCTAACCCTAAAGGTCCAGATCTGTTCTAAGGATGTTTACATGATTAAAAACCTTTTAAATATCTTTCTAAACCAAAACCTTATCATTAAACATGGGTTTTCATATCAATAAACATATGTTAATGATGTGTTATGTGATATTATGTGTTGTTAACTGGTTTCCTGCTGTACAAATGACAGAAACATGATCTAAGGTTGTTATTGGTGTTGTTTTATGATTAATCAAGGTTACGGTTGGGTGGATGATGATGTTATGGGTATTTTGGGGATCCTTGATAAATCTAAGGCTTGTTACATGTTGTTATTATTGATGAAACTATTGGGGGTTTTCATACACACATTAAACTTAGCATTTTGAGATGATTATGAAAGGATTTCGAAAAATTTCCAAATTGGGTAAAGTTTTCATGCATGATGTGACGTTTCCATAATTTTACCATTTTGGGTAAGTGTTAAAACGAGCTGATTTTGGGATAAAATTGGTGGGTTTTCGTAGGAATATGTTAATCATGTTTGACTGCAGTGTTTCATGATGTTTCGTGGTGTTTTTGGATAGTTATGATGCGATTTGGTGCGTTTTAGGAAAAAGGGGACTGCATGGGTCGAACCTGGGATACATTCGACCAGCGTGGGGTCGAATGTAGAGCCCAGGGGTCGAAGGTAGCCTCTGCAGATCGAATGTGGCACAGTTAGGTCGAACGTATTTGATTTAGGTCGAATTAACACATGCTAAAGTCGAATAAACATGTCTTAAGGTCGAAGGAACATGTAATAGGTTGTATGACCTTAAGTAAGGGTCGAAGGAACAACATGGGGGTCGAACCAAGGTCAATTGGGTCAAACCTGGACTTGTAAAAATGCTGAATCGACCTTACAACTCCGTATGTGCGATTTTTGATGCAAACTAAGTGTTTTATGCTTGAACCTTATGGGTAATCTATGTATGCTTGATTAATTTATGTAATGGGTCACCAACGGGATGTCGGGTCAGTCTAGTGTGTCGGTTGAACAGTCAAACACATTTTAAAACATACTTGGTCACGATCTGGACAATCGGGGACTAGATAACCTTATGGTTATTAGTCGGAACACTTATGTGAACATTTTGATAGATCTCCGGTAGTTGGGATTATCAAGGACTTGGCTTTTCTTATTATATTGAAGAACACAATCTAAGGTGAGTTCATGGCCCCACTTTTACTGGTTTTACTTTTGGGGGAGAAAACTTGCGCTAAACTTATACTTTGTAACATATGTCATACTATGATCTACTTTTGCGTTGCTATACGATCTTTGAAAGTCCCGGGGGAAACCATGAATGTGCGGGGAAGCAAAACGGGGGAAAATGTGGATAGATCTATTGGGCGTGACCTGCCCCACTCGTCGACTGGAGGTTGGACGGGTGCATATTGTCTCGAACTTTGCTAAACATTGCTGAACATTTCGGGCTGAACATATGCTAAGCATTGCTAAACGTGTCCAGTAATAGTTTTCCAATCGTAGTAGTAACAAAACATACGCCTAGCTAGCGTACTTTGGTAACATTGATATAGTATTGACAGGTTTTGGACTTGAAAACATTTCGTAACATTCGGTATCACTTGGTAACGTTTTGAACAAACCTATGAACTCACCAGCATTATATGTTGACGTCGTTTTGGCATGTCTTTCTCAAGTCGCTAAGGTAGCAACACACGGACTAGGCACACGGGTCTGCATGGCGTCTAGGACTTAGTTTCATGCTTTTGAAATAAACATTTTTGAACATGTGGGTACTTGATTTTGTAACACGATAATGCTTCCGCTACAGGTTTATGATATAAGAATCATGTTTTGAGTTTACGTATTTCATATAGTGTTGTTTATTGTGACTGTTGACTTGGATCCTGGTTTGTCACGCGCGTCGCGGTAAAACTCCGCAAGTGGGAATTTTGAGGGTGTGACAGATTGGTATTAGAGCCAATGGTTATAGTGAACTAGGACTGCATGTAGAGTCTGGTCTATAGCCGAGTCACACACACTAGACGGTCACATACTATGAGTCATTTTGGTGGAATACGTACTAACCTTGTTGGGGTGTCCTTACATCATCATCGCACTTCTGTGTTACATCATCCATTCTTACTTGGACTTTTGCCTACTTTTGTCTTCTTCTTCGGGATTTGAAGAAGAAGGAACTGCCTACTTAAACCTTGCGCAGCGGTGTCGTGTATTGGAGTGGTTTTGCATACTCTTGAGATCTCTCCAGGATTCAGACATCTCCCCTATGCTTCAATAGACGCACTTGCTTACACATGTTCTCTTACACATATGCTTGTAGTAGCATGTTACTAGGTGCCAGTATTCAGTGATTTGAGTTCGAACTAAGAGAACATTTGGAGGACCATGTAGAGCAGTTTATCATTGCGGGTGCACACGAAATCATAAACTGGAATGCATGAAATCCCAGTGGGCTCTGAGTTTGGATGGATAGTCCTGGATTGGACCTAGGTTTAACTTGTGTAAATTCTAGTGGTTGACACTAGCAGTGAATCTGAATCTCTCGATTTTCGACGCTCACAACGTCTTCCATGTGTCTAACTTGAAGAAGTGTTTGGCTGACGAATCTCTTATCGTACCACTAGAAGAGATCAAGTTTGATGATCGTCTTCGCATTGTGGAGGAACCTGTTGAGATTCTTGACTATAAGATTCATAGCCTTCGCCGGAGTAAAATCCGCATCGTTAAGGTTCGTCGGAACTCAGATCGTTGACCGGAGTTCACGTGGGAACGGGAAGATCATATGAAATCTAAGTATCCTCATCTCTTTCCAAAGCGTGCGTTCGAATCTAGGCATGTTACCTCTGAAGATGAATGAATCTCGGGGAGAGATTCCTTTCAACGTGGGGATGATGTGACAACCGGCAAATTTTCTTTTTGTTTCCTTCTTTTTGTCTCTTTCATTTTTGGGCTTCGTGCAATTTTATGGACGAAAATTCTTTCAACATGGGGATGATGTGACACCCATCATGTTTGAGTCGGGTCATGATAGGATTGTCCAGGGTTCAATGATCTAGAAGATAATTAGGAGTTGTTTTAGGAATACACTAGTACTGGGTCCCGTTGTTGGTGAAATTACATGAATTGAATTAAGTAGGATACGTAGATTGATACATACGTGTGGTACAATGTGCAAATACGTGCTTCAAAGGTGTAAACATGATTGTATATGCTTAACATATGTTAGGATTACATGTTCATGTGTTAGGATGTGCTAAAACACGTTTAAACGACAAAACTAGAAAATCTGGAAAACACAAGTGTTGGTTCGACCAGTAGGGGGGTCGAACCTGGGATGGGAATCAACAAAAAGCTCTTTCGACCAAAGGAACTTTCATTCGACCCATGATGAGGGTCGAATGTAGCTTGGTATAAATACCACACTTTGTCATTTTTCATCATTTCACAAACCCTAGTAGCCTCTAAACACTCTCTATCGATTTTAATCACTAAGGAATGAGTTTTTGCTCTCGTTTTTCATAATCTAACCTACAAACATCATCTAATCAAGAATCGAAGGGGCGTTCTTAATCCAAAACCCTTTTTAATGCATTTTGATTCGTTTTTATCTAACCCTAAACGTCCAGATCTGTTCTAAGGATGTTTTCATGATTAAAAACCTTTTAAATATCTTTCTAAACCAAAACCTTATCATTAAACATGGGTTTTCATATCAATAAACATATGTTAATGATGTGTTATGTGATATTATGTGTTGTTTAATGGTTTGCTGCTGTACAAATGACAGAAACATGATCTAGGGTTGTTATTAGTGTCGTTTTATGATTAATCAAGGTTACGATTGGGTGGATGATGATGTTATGGGTATTTTGGGGATCTTTGATAAATCTAAGGCTTGTTACATGTTGTTATTATTGATGAAACTATTGGGGGTTTTCATACACACATTAAACTTAGCATTTTGAGATGATTATGAAAGGATTTCGAAAAGTTTCCAAATTGGGTAAAGTTTTCATGCATGATGTGACGTTTCCATAATTTTACCATTTTGGGTAACTGTTAAAACAAGCTGATTTTGGTATAAAATTGGTGGGTTTTCGTAGGAATATGTTAATCATGTTTGACTGCAGTGTTTCATGATGTTTCGTGGTGTTTTCGGATAGTTATGATGCGATTTGGTGAGTTTTAGGAAAAAGGGCACTGCATGGGTCGAACCTGGGATACATTCGACCAGCGTGGGGTCGAAGGTAGCCTCTGCAGGTCGAATGTGGCACAGTTAGGTCGAACGTACTTGATTTAGGTCGAATTAACACATGTTAAATTCAAAAAAAACATGTCTTAAGGTCGAAGGAACATGTAATAGGTTGTATGACCTTAAGTAAGGGTCGAAGGAACAACATGGGGGTCGAACCAAGGTCAAATGGGTCAAACCTGGACTTGTAAAAATGCTGAATCGACCTTACAACTCCGTATGTGCGATTTTTGATGCAAACTAAGTGTTTTATGCTTGAACCTTATGTGTAATCTATGTATGCTTGATTAATTTATGTAATGGGTCACCAACGGGATGTTGGGTGAGTCTAGTCTGTCGGTTGAACAGTCAAACACATTTTAAAACATACTTGGTAACGATCTGGACAATCAGGGACTAGATAACCTTATGGTTATTAGTCGGAACACTTATGTGAACATTTTGATAGATCTCCGGTAGTTGGGATTATCAAGGACTTGGCTTTTCTTATTATATTGAAGAACACAATCTAAGGTGAGTTCATGGCCCCACTTTTACTGGTTTTGCTTTTGGGGGAGAAAACATGCGCTAAACTTATACTTTGTAACATATGTCATACTATGATCTACTTTTGCGTTGCTATACGATCTTTGAAAGTCCCGGGGGGAAACCATGAATGTGCGGGGAAGCACAACGGGGGAAAATGTGGATAGATCTATTGGGCGTGACCTGCCCCACTCGTCGACTGGAGGTTGGACGGGTGCATATTGTCTCGAACTTTGCTAAACATTGCTGAACATTTCGGGCTGAACATATGCTAAACATTGCAAAACGTGTCCAGTAATGGTTTTCCAATCGTAGTAGTAACAAAACATACGCCTAGCTAGCGTAATTTGGTAACATTGATATAGTATTGACAGGTTTTGGACTTGATAACATTTCGTAACATTCGGTAACACTTGGTAACATTTTGAACAAACCTGTGAACTCACCAGCATTATATGTTGACATCGTTTTGGCATGTCTTTCTCAGGTCGCTAAGGTAGCAACACACGGACTAGGCGCACGGGTCTGCATGGCGTCTAGGGCTTAGTTTCATGCTTTTGAAATAAACATTTTTGAACATGTTGGTACTTGATTTTGTAACACAATAATGCTTCCGCTACAGTTTTATGATATAAGAATCTTGTTTTGAGTTTACGTATTTCATATAGTGTTGTTTATTGTGACTATTGACTTGGATCCTGGTTTGTCACGCGCCTCGCAGTAAAACTCCGCAAGTGGGAATTTTGAGGGTGTGACAATATACCTGAAAATAAAACACCTAACTAAGAGCTAAATATACATCATAATAAACCCAATAGTCAACTCAGGAGGTCATCTGGATCTAAAAGACCACTAACTTTGATGATTATGTAACCTACCTGACTAACACAAAATGGATGTTTGGAAAGTTTACCGACCCTACATCGTCTAATTAAATCATTAGTATCAATCAATCTTCTAAATGGAATAAAGCTATTATTAGCAAAACTCAATCTATAAATTAGAATAATGTTTGGGATTTAGAAGAATCACCTAAAGCTATTCATAATTAAACTAGATCCGAATGGAAACATTATAAATAAGATTGATTGTAAAAGATTATACTCAAGTGAGATTAGATTATCAAAGAATCTTCTTATCTATGTTACAAAAGATTTCTTTTAGGATCATTACCATCCTAGTAGCTCATAATAGCTAAAAGTCACATTAGATGGACATTAAAACAACTTTCCATAACAATGTCCTACATGTTCAGTAAACAACCTGAAAGTCAGTCTATAATTTAGTAAGATCCATGTATGGGTTGATGCAAGCATAAAACATGTTGGAATCATAATGAAATTCTCTTCATCAAGAACTAAGTGGATTAAAGCACCTACCTCAAGATGAGTAGGAGCAACTAATGAAAACTTGTCCTTACATAAAAGATGTTTCTCTTAACAATCAAAGCATTATTCATGCATATTTTTGACATGATGAATATTGGGGGATTCCTTTTACTTGATAGGAATCAAAATATACCAAGATAGACCCAATGGGATATTAGTCTCATCCCAGAAGTTTTACTCTAAGCAGGTTCTTACATATGTAACATGCAACATTGCTCTCCTTTAGAGGATAATATGATAAATGAGATTATTACCTTATGCTTCATAATTCAGAAGTGTTATGTAAATAAATGTCAATACTTGTTTAGAATATTGTTTATATTTCTTAACACTAGACTTGTCTTGATTATTGAAAAAAATCTATGGAACATTACAATATTTTAAAGAAACAAGAGACAATAATCTAAAGAAGAAGTGAGAACTTAAAGTGATTGACTACTCTTATTCTAACTTCGTTATATTCAAAGGAAATAAAATGTTAATTTTGGGATATATTATAACGTCAGCAGACATAACTATCTCATGGAGGAGTTATAAGGAACTCTTAACTACAACCTAAGTTGTAATGACATAATGTGTTGCTGATCACAACAAAATAGTCATTAAATGTTGTTGATAAATTTATCAGTTGACTCATAATTCAATAACTCAATTTAATACTATATTGGAGACTTACTGTGATAAAGCCAGCTACCCTAATTTTCTCGAAAAGTAACAGATTGAGAGGAGCTGCATTAAAGCTCAATATGAAATTATTGTTCGCTTATTTTGAGAACAAGAAGAGGAAATCAGAATTTTGTATCGAATACATTCATGAAATGCTTATGGATCCAATAATTAAAGGTCTATTACCTATAAGTCTCACTAAGGGCCAAATAAAAGAAAAGGGTTGTACAAATGACCATGACAATAGCATATTGTATTATGAATGGCTCATAACTAATGATTAATGATTAATTTTTCTTCATTCATTTTGAATTTGTAATGTCTCTAATGAATACGTTAAGCTTGCATAACGACATATAGATAATAATTATGCAAATCAATGATTAAGGACATAAGTGTGATTGATCCTAACGTTAAGTTTTAAATTTGGGTGTAGTATGATTAATGGGGATCCTGATTTGAGTATTAACTCAACAATTGTATTTCTTTGCTACATTCTGGGTTTATAACTAAAATGAGTATTAATCTGCAGACTAATGTAATAATCATAGTAAATGATTACTTGGCCAAATGGGAGAATGGTGGAATAAATATAAATTATGTTTATCATATTTATTAAATGGCCATCATTATTGTTGAGGTATGGTGCTTGACCCGACATACCATCTTTATTACTTATCACTTCTTATATTATTTACTAATATTGGGGTGTGGAGGTAACCCCTTAACTGGGCTTGGTGCCAATGGGCTACGTGCCCATATAGTTAAGGGGCCTTGATGTCCGGCCCATGGGCCCAGCCGCGGCCCATGAAAAGCCCTATATAAAGGAGTCACCTCCTTTCATTAGGGCACACAGACAAATGAGATGTTATCACACTCATATTTACCCCCGAGCAACACATGGCCGCCGCCATCATTTTTGTGTCTGTACATTGGACTCCACTCGTGGTTTCCTAGCAGTCACCTCCACACCCTACTTTTCCTTTCTTCCTTGCAGATCTGAACCGGAGAAGACGAAGAACGAGTTGTGGTTCTTCCATTCAAACACTGTAGAGGCATACATCGGACAGCCGTTCCGGTTAGTGTTTCTTCATTGGCGCCATCCGTGGGACCGGCAACAATCACATCTTTGTTCTTCTCTACTCTAAACCTTCAGATCTGTTCTATTGAAGCTGAAAAGGATATTTGTGGTGAAATACTTTTTAGATCTGGGTTTCATTTTGTTCTTCTCTATCAAACAACCCGACCTGTTTCTATTGGAAAAAAAAATCCAAGATCTGGGTTTTCTTTTGAGCTTTATTATTCTTTTCTTCGACTTCATGATCTACATCTGTGGAAGTTTTATACTTGATGTGCAGGCAAGAATTCCCAGATCTGGGTTCTTTTTCATTTAAAATTCTGAGGTTTCTCATATAAACATGGTATGTACAATCAATTAGTGTACGGTACAAGTGACCAAGCATACAAGGGTGACATAAGTATTGACAGGGGGTGCAACCCAAACTGCACATGGTACAAGCACAAATTGCATTAGTCATTATGTCATCTTTAAATCCACGTTGCGCCTATTTCTTTGAGGAAGGATAAACAGCATGCGCTTCATTTTCCAGAGCATGGTTTTCATCAGCCGACACAAAGCTTTCTGCGCACTTGTACAACGAGCATGCTCTGCGCGCGTATAGTGGTCAAGCTCCGCACACGCATATCATTTTCATGTTCCGCTGCCCGCGTAACTGAAGCTTATCATGCGCAAACCTAAAACCCATCTCCGGCTCTCCGCGCATGTCACACATGCTCCCCCGTGACGAGACGACCATCAAGTGCCCGATTAAACTCCGCACACATTGGAAAACACCTTGAACCTCACCTTCGCTCCGCGTCGGACCTATCTCTGCTCCGCGTCAGGTACTTTGCGCCGTGACAGACCAGTTCTGCACCGCGCACAATCGAATTGCTCCTCTCATGTGTGTTCATGGCAAAGTGTACTCGAGCAACAATAACAAGACATAAAAGCTCTTTGCTCTGCGCTGCACGCGGACTCTAGTAGATCCAAGATTTTCATCGGATAAAACTCTGTATATTCATGGCGAATCTTATTATTATGACGCTCAGATAAGTCTTGCTCTTATCTTTTTCATTGTTCTTCACGTTACATGTGAGTTAAATTATGCTTACATGTAAATTAATTATGTTTGGATTAATTTATTATTATCATAATTGATTTTTCCAACAACATATTAAACGCCAAACCAAGCCCAACCTTTATAGGGACGAGAGCTTTTTAATATGTCAACAATAAAACGGTCTATTTACTATTATGATGGTACATAAAATGTACAACACCTATTATATATATACAAAAGGTAAGATTCGATGTGAGTGTTGTTTACTGTTTCGCTCAATACAAGTCGACGAAACGACGTACAAGTCTCTGAAGCACCACCCCTTCCTTTATAGACATCCTGCCTTCTCTTTCTCTTTCTACAAGAATCGTTCGCTTCCTCTGTCTCCCGCTTCGTTGTGAGATGACATAGCCTTTTTCTATCAATACAATCACTCTATGCCAGCCCTCTTCTTCCTGCTGTGATCCCATCTGATTTTCTACGATGAAGGCGTCCCGGCAGGCAAACAACAACCAACGACAACCGCTTCTCCTCCTCTGTTAAACCGTTGCCTCTGTGTCGGCTCTACGCGGCGACGATCTCTTCTTCCTGGTTGTTCGTGCTGTTGACCTGTAACGGCCGTGTCCGGTTTCTTGGGTTGTTTCTTTATAACCGATGGCTGTTCACGGCGGAGCTGCGGTAGAGTCAAGGTGGTGACGTTACTGTGTTAAAATGAGTATATCTTCATGTTTCAGTTGGACTCATCGGTGGCAGCAGAGTGGGTGTTTACGGCGGCGGATGTGAGAGGAAAGTTCGCGGCAGGTGGAGGGTGGTTTCGATGGCGGCGAATTGAATAAGGGTGGTGTATGTGGTCTTAAACACCTTAATTACATGCATGTTTGTTGATCTTTCAAGAACCTTCCAAGGGGGTGGAGGGTGGTTTCGCGGTCGCTAACTAAAGAAGGGCGGCCCGGGTTAGGGTTTTTAGACATGAGGTAATGTGGGTTGTCGGTGGCGAAGGTGGTGGATCTCCTTCAATGTAGAGTTCAGTGGTTGGTGATGGTGGCTAAATTGGTGGTTATGGTGGTGGTGGGTGATGGTGGTTCGTTGATGATGACGGTCATAGGTGTGATTTGAAAATGTCAAATGAAGTGTTATCTTTCTTTCCATATCCATTTAGTTGTTTGGTGGAGCTCTTAGCATCCATGTGAAATGGGATGTTTACTTTATGTGCCTTTTATTTTCAAAATTAAATTATAAAAATAGTGGATGTAACTAAGATGGATGACAGCGGTAAAGGAGATCTTATCACACCAATTAAAATTTAAATGATTAATGCTTAATAAAGGGATTTACAGTATATTAAACTTGGTTCTTAAAGAATTAATTATTTTCTTAAGAATAATCTATAACTCTACAAGACATCAAAACGGAATTTACGCAGTAACCTGTTCGCCCTCGCCGCAACAACGCGCGACGGGTATAAAACTAGTTTTGTACATTTTGCTACTACCATTGTATGTAGCCGTAAAGAGATGGGTGAATGGCATGGTATGACGCCATTTTAGATGGTTTTCATATCACAAAATGCCAAATGAATCATCTCCCAAGGATGGCGTTTTGGTGTATTTAGCGTTATTTATTATCAAGCAACTTATTTTAAAGTTCAAGATACACTAACGCAAGGTTGGCACCTCATAATACGCCCATATCATATCATATGAATAAGATTCTTGCAGGTTTAGCCGCGCAAGCCGGTAAATCCATGCTTATGGGTAACCCCGCTTGTCGGGAACTTCCTACGCAACGGTAATCCCGCGCAAAGCCGGTAACTCCACGCTTACGGGTAACCCTGCTTGTCGGTAACTCCCTACGCAACAGTAACCCCGCGCAAGCCGGTAATTCCATGCTGCCACGTCACCACCCCGCGCTGGGTTGACGTAAAATTTTAAAAGACGTTTTCGCGCACGTTTCCTTTTCAGGAACGTGCTACAACGTCGCCACGTCTCCTTTTCAGGAACGTGTTTCAACTTCGCGCGCGTCTCCTTTTCATGAATGCGCCGCCATGTCATCGCGTCTCCTTCTCAGGAACGCGCCGCCACGTCACCACCCCGCGTTGGGTTGACGAGAAATTTTAAACGACGTCTCCGCATGTCTCCTTTTCAGGAACATGCTTACGACGTCATCAATTCGCGCACGTCTCCTTTTCAGGAACGTGCTACAACTTCGCGCACGTCCCCTTTTTAGGAACGCGCCGCCACATCATCACGTCTCTTTCTTAGGAACGCGCTGCCACGTCACCACCCCGCGTTGGGTTGACATAAAATTTTAAAAGACGTTTTCGCACATGTCTCCTTTTCAGGAACGTGCTACAACGTCGCCATGTCTCCTTTTTAGGAATGTGCTTCAACTTCGCGCGCGTCACCTTTTCAGGAACGCGCCGCCACGTCATTGCGTCTCCTTCCCAGGAACGCACCGCCACGTCTCCTTTTCAGGAACGTGCTACAACTTCGCGCGCGTCCCCTTTTCAGGAACGCGCCGCCATTTCATCGCGTCTCTTTCCTAGGAAAGCACCGCCACGTCTCCTTTTCAGGAATGTGCTACAACGTCTCCTTTTCAGGAACGTGCTACAACTTGACGCGCGTCTCCTCTTTAGGAACGCATCGACACGTCATCGCGTCTCCTTTTTAGGAATGCGCCGTCAAGTCAACCCCGTGTTGGGTTGACGTAACATTTTATAAGACATCCCGGCGCGTCTTCTTTTCAGAAATTTGCCGACACGTCATCCCGTCATACGCCGACAAACTGATCCCTGTTCGTGCGCACCAGTTGACGATGCCATCACACCGCGTACACTCGACGGATACCTTTTCAGGCATCCCACGAACGCGAATCCCGTCATACGCCGAAAGACTGATCCCTGTTCGTGCGCACCAGTGGACGATGTCTTCAAATACATGTACACTTTGATACATGAAAACCCAGTGACGACTGGATGTAACTCAAAGTACACATGTAAACTACTCAACCATGAGTTGCGCGTTAACCGGGCTGACACAGCTCTTCCCGCCCGTTTTACGTCAGCGGAGCATCCTGCGTCCATAACCAAGCAGAAGTAGGCCCACCCGCCATGACATCGCGTCTCCTTTTCAGGAACGTGCCGACAAGTCATCGCGTTTCCTTCTCAGGAACGCGCGGCCACGTCAACGCCCCGCGTCGGGCCGAAGCAAAATTTTAAAAACACGCTCTCCACATGTGTCCTTTGCAGGACACATGCTTACGTCTTCATAACGGACGCGCATCCTTCTCAGGAAAGCGCCAACATGTCATCGCGTCTCCTTCTCAGGAACACACCGACTACGCACGCGGATTGCTTTCATCCATCAACAGCAAGCATTTCGCACAGTCCTGGCTCTCATGAGCCATCGCAAAGCACTTCATGAGCATCTTGGAGCATTGCTTCGGACTGACATACAACCTAAAAAGACATCTTTCGCGGAGCATGCTTTTGTCTACTTAAAGCAATCCACGGAGCATAACTTTGGCGCGTCATACGATCCACTGGCAAAGGATACTCTTATTATAAGTTCAATGCTCATGAACATTACACTTAGCAGCAATGAACTAGGGGGATAGCACGGTATAACACCACTCCAGATGGTTCTCATACCATGATGCGCCGTATGAATTCACACCCCCAAGAAAGGTGTTGTTGGTTCACCGCGCGCTATAATATCCGCACGCGCGCCATAGCATTGGCCGCTCAAGGTTTTGGTACAACCTTTTTTATATTTAGCGTTATTTACTATCTAACAACTTATTACAAGCTAAGATATACTAATACAAGGTTAGGCGCCTCACAATACACCCATATTATATGATTGAGATACTCGCAGGTTGGGCAATGAGCCACAGTAACACATGCAACAAATCGTAACTGGACGTTCGCGCGCCGGCGACAGTTAGCCTAGAAGGTGACACTCAGCCGATAACAAGCGTAACGAGCAACCCTCACACGCATCGGTGATAGTTAGCCTAAAAGGTGACACTTAGTTGGTAACAAGCGCAACGAGCAACCTTCCACACATCGAAGCAGGAAGACGAAACGTTCGAGTCATTGGTCCACCGAGAAGATAAAGCTCTTAATCTTCATTCCCGATCACTCCTAATCAGTCTAGCGCCTCATCCTACGCTTGCACGTAGGAGCAACACTAGACTAGGGGGACTTGTTGAGGTATGGTGCTTGACCCGACATACCATCTTTATTACTTATCATTTCTTATATTATTTACTAATATTGGGGTGTGGAGGTAACCCCTTAACTGGGCTTGGTGCCAATGGGCTATGTGCCCATATAGTTAAGGGGCCTTGATGTCCGGCCCATGGGCCCAGCCGCAACCCATGAAAAGCCCTATATAAAGGAGTCACCTCCTTTCATTAGGGCACACAGACAAATGAGATGTTATCACACTCATATTTACCCCCGAGCAACACATGGCTGCCACCATCATTTTTGTGTCTGTACGTTGGACTCCACTCGTGGTTTCCTAGCAGTCACCTCCACACCCTACTTTTCCTTTCTTCCTTGCAGATCTGAACCGGAGAAGACGAAGAACGAGTTGTGGTTCTTCCATTCAAACACCGTAGAGGCATACATCGGACAACCGTTCCGGTTAGTGTTTCTTCAATTATCATTTATATTATATTGATCAATTACTATAATACCCTAAGTTAATAATAAGTGATTCTTTGATAGATGGAATTACCCTTACTAACATTATTAGGGTGTCCCCTAGGTGTATGTATATAGAGAAAGCTTATTATGAGATTAGGGTTGACACAACCATAACACCTAATGTAGCCGTCCCCATTACTTTCATCTCTCTCAACCGTGTTCATAACTCAAGAACACCTAAACCATCATAACAATACACCCTAAAGGGAACCCTATCAAGATGATGGTGTTTTCCATTATTGAAGTTCCTAAACGGTTAAGCATATCAGGTACACAAGGCCGGCCCTAAGGGGGTGCGGGGAGGACTCCCGGCCCGGGCCCAATTTCTAAGGGGCACTTCGAGTGGCGACGGGTATTTTTTTTCTGCAAGTATTTTCTTTCTGTTTTCGACCAAAAAAAAAGATTTCATCTTAAACATCACTTGTTATAAATGCAAGAAGGCAAAGAGTAAATAAGAAAGAAAATGAGTCATACATGATAAACTAGATTGGAAGAATACGACAGAATTAAAAAAAATTAAAGTGTGTTACTTGAGATTTGTGTTGTGGTATAGTAATTGTGCAGCCTTTGCAGTAAATTTTAATATATAGAACTACTACAAAACATTAATTCTCTCACGTTTTTGCACATGTTGCAAGTCAAATTCATTTTATTAAAAAACTTTTTAAGTCTAGACATAAAATAATGGCCCTTCAAATTATTATGGAATTTTAAGAAATGGTGGTTTTTTAATGAGCCAATTAACCAAACATATTAATTTTTATGATTATTACAACACTTTCAGTTCTATATCCGGTTCGACCGGTCCGACTAGGGAACCGGTAAGGACACTGGTTCAACGTCCGCTTCAGTTATGAAAACATTGCTTAAAAGATCTAAGACTAAGGGGTACATATTTGACGGCTCGACCCGGGCACATGAATTTTCAAGACCGGCCCTGCAGATACACGTGATTGAATCTTATATTTATACCTTATGTTCTTAGTAATATAATCCACAATACAAGATATTGTATTCCTCGTCAACTAGTTTGGTTTTTGCTGAGTTGATATAGAAGACATTAGACTATCCACTATCACAACCCAACCCAACCCAACTTTTCATTAAAATATTAATTTCTCTCTCTTCCACCTAAACAACACAACCCAATTCAATTTTTCACTCACATTCACAACCCAATCTAAATTAATATTTTATTAATTAAATATGATTTATATATTATTTTTGTATTAAATGGTTATGATAGTTGAAAAGAAAAAATATTAAAATATTGAATTGTAGGTTGCAACCTTCGGTTGCACCAACAAACCGGTCGTGGGTCATATATTATTTTTGTATTTTAAAATTGACAAAGTTGTTTGTCTTTATTCATAAATATTGCAACCGGTTGGGAAAATGGTTGTGACAGTGGGTAGCCTTAGAAGTTGTACATTGTGAAGTAAAGACAATTCCACAAGCATCGATTGTTGTACCTAAAGTAAGGTTTATATGCAAAAAGAAGCATAGTAACTTGTAAGACTTCTTCCTTTCTTAACTGAGTACATGTCATTTAGATGGTTTGTTTGCAAAAATTGCAATAGTAAAGTGAAGTTGTAAAAATCATTTTCTTGATGTTTGTCAAACCTGATCTTGAATATGATTGTTAGATTTTTATTATCTATATGCTCAGACTTTGCAAATCAAGTAAAGAGCTCTGAGGTCGTAGGTAAAGTGGATATAGATGTATCTATTGTAGCGTCTTAGGATGAAGTGATGAACATGGACTTTTCATAATTGCACCGTGCATTTGTCGGTGGCGTATATCCACCACTAGAACAACAGTTATACCCAGTATAATCTCACCTATAGCCATAACACTATTGGTGCATTCCGGGGACAGTGGTGGAGAATAAGATAAGGTACAAAGAGGTATCCACATACAAGAGACTTAAAAAACAGTACTAGTGGTGGAGAATAAGATAAGGTACAAACTTTTATTCCCATGAACACTTAATATCTTACATGTAAGAACATTTAATATCTTACATGGCTAACATGTAACAAGAACAACAATCTGAAGCAAGAAATTAATCACTTTTTTAAACATGACACACACAAGAATCACTTAAAAAAACCCTAACGGGGACAATAATTTATCTTCAGGCACTCCTGTCTTCCACTATTAGCGTTATACTTTCCTTTAAAATCATTGCCGCGAATTGGAGGACGCTTCATCGCAGCAGTAGTTATATATTGTTTTTGGCCTAGAATCCGGCGATGTTCTTCGGTGTCCACAAGAAACTCTTCGTCTTCTTCCACTAGTGTTGGGCACTCAGCTATAGTGCCATTGCACACATCAGCATACTTCATTGATGAAGATAAAGATCCTTCACAGTCATTGATCATCATGAGGATGAATATTGATAGTAATAAGATGACAAAAGTCAAGATGTTGTTTCTTGATCCATGATCAATTGCCATATTTTGGAAGAGTTTGGTTGATTTGTTGATGCTTGTTGTGCATATATAGCATTGAATGTGTGTCATACCAAGTAGCAATCATATTTACCATTTGTACCTGCAAAACAATAATGGTTATTTTTTTTAACGGCCAACGAATCAATTCTGAGCACTCTCGGGCATCCTTTTGACGAATCAGGTACTCGAGAGTACCCGGGCCACTAATTGCCACAAATTCCAGGTAAAACCCGACCACTCACCCGTCCGAAGGCACGACAGTGAAATAATGGTTTTAATATGTTAGAATAGACAAGCATGTTAACCAACCTGAAAGCTAATGAGGGCTAGTCTTCATGGTAGAGACACATGTATTTTAGAGGGTAGGAGATAACGTATTCAAACATGAGCAATTGAGTATTTAACTATTTACTATTACATTGGTGTAAAGTGGATTGTTGTAAAGTGGAGTAGAATAACCTTTATTGTTAAGAAAAATAACCCCCCACCACCGACAAATACTGAGTGATGAAATTGATATTATTTTTAGAGTTAATATATTTTATAATCACGTTACGCGCGGTCACACAATGCATAATATCATAATCGTGTATCAAGTAGATAAATATATAATAATTTATGTTTTATATTATTTATGTCCTTATTTGGTTCATAAATCTAATTCAGATGATCTAACTAGTGATTAGTGGTGGAATGGTCTTTGTTCACTTAACGTGATTAAGGGTTCGATTCTCATTCTTAGCATTTATGGTTTGGATATTTTGCCAAGTGATGTTGAGCCTAGGGCTGGCAAATCGTGTATACCTGACATGTTAAGACACGAACCTGTTAAGACGCGATACACGAAACCTGACTACCTATACACGATACGAAATTTTTTTATGTCTATTTTTTGATACACGAACCTGTTAGTTTTTATTACAGGTATACACGAAAAGCACCTGTTAATGCCTGTTTGAGAACATTATACTAATCGCATGTTTACGAACCTATTTAGTGAGAGAAAATTTCCAAAAGTCCACCAAAGACCTAGATAATACCTGTTTGCGTACCTGTTAATACCTGTTTACGTACTTGTTAATACCTGTTTGCGTACCTGTTAATAACTGTTTGCAAACATTATAGTAATCCCTTTTTGGAGTGAGAAGGGATTTAGAGTTAAAGGGTTTGGGTAAAGGTTTTTAAATATATTATTAATTTTAAATAAATTTTAAACAGGTATTAACATGTACCTGTAGGTAAACAGATATGTTACCTATTAAGACACGAAAATTAACAGGTAAATTCGTGTCTACCTGTTTAGGACACGAAACATTTTAAGGCCGTACTTGTACCTGTTAAGATCGTTCAGGTTCGTGTCAGGTAATCGTGTCCGTATACAAAATTGTCGGCCCTAGTTGAGCCTACTATCTTTGAAGAGGCCAGGTTCGATTCTGATGCCCCCCCGGTTTTCTACTACCGTGTATTTACTCCAGAGAGGCTTGCCTCTTGTGGGGGATGCAACATTTGTCAAGTGGCAGGTGGCGAAAAATTTTCCGGGTGGAAGCCTTAGTGCCCCTTATGCACAGCCTCGACTCGCTTGTGGACCGGCCACTCTCGCGTCAGCGTGGACCCGGTTAAGACAAGATAGTCTGATCATTGTAGAGTGACTAGGGGATCCCCTTCTAAAGGGTTGTGATGATCTTTACCAAAATATAGAAAAATCACCTTCCAAAAAAAATGATCTTAACTAGTGAATTCGTAAAGCGATCAGTTCGGTTCGTGTCCATTCCGGTTTTAAAAATATTCAAAGTAGATATTTAAACAAATTTGTAATTAACAACTAATTGGGTGGAAGTCCCACAATGAGAAGAAATTTGCCATTAAAAAATAAATAAATAAATAAAAAATAAATTGGGTGGAAGTAAATGATTAGGGAAATTATGACACCTTAAATTTATTTTCTCAAAAGCAATCAAACTAAAACAATACTCTTGCAGTGTTGGGTATGAAAATTATTTAGGTCCGAAGCATATGAGCTGGTTACAGTTATGCAATTAGCCTATATATACTTTTTTTAACGGCCAACGAATCAATTTCTGAGCACTCTCGGGCATCCTATTGACGAATTAGGTACTCGAGAGTACCCGGGCCACCAATTGCCACCAATTCCTGGGAAAACCCGACCACTCACCGGCCCGAAAGCACGACAGTGAAATAATCGGTAAAACCGGTCAGGATCAGGACTCGAACCCAAGCCAATGGCCGGGTCATCCCTCATTTCTCCTCCACCAATGTCTTTCAAATATAGCTAGTGACGAGGTAGGCCCAATCAAGATGGATCGGCCCAATACCACATAAAGGCCCCATTACCTTTGGGCCGGCCCAATGGCAGATATACGCCGGATGAGCCAAGGTGGTCGTGTCCCGGATGATTTACATATACTCAACCTCTTTCCCGAGAATCGGGGAAGGAACGTTCGATAGAGAAGATAAGGCCTATCTCCATCGAAACCGGAGAATCAGCTCCTGGAGATAGGCTTAAAGAGGCGGTTACGAGGAAAGTAAGAAAGGTTATAAATACAGGTCAGAGGTAAATAAGATTTCATACACACATTCATAAAAGCTTCTGCTCTACTTCCACACCAAAAACCAATACTTATTCTCACGCCGGAGGGTGGTCACAGGAAACCCCCCTTTCCTGTGAAGAGTCCTAACGGTGTTTTGTTTTGTAGGCACCTGGGTCCAGCTTGTGTAGGTTATTCATAGCCGGAATATCATTCTTGTCTACTCGGAGAGGTATTTACTTCTTCATTGGCGCCATCCGTGGGACCCGTACAAGGAGTTAGTTACCGGTTGAATAACCCAAGGAACCGAGATGACCTCGAATCAGGACGCCATAGTGGCCGCCAACCGGCGGGAAGCAATCAGAATCTGATTCCCACAGCAGAGCAGATAGATGGTGCAGTTGCGTCTGACTCGGAAGGAGAAAGGGATGGAGTGGCCCCGGGGTTCTCTCCAAGAACATCGACTACCCGTCCGGGCAATACGCAGACCTTAGTGTCGTCCGGGAGTCACCAGGGACGTTTTCCTTTCATAAGAGGGCCGGTTTCGTCGTCCACTTACACTCGACCAATCGTTAGTACAAACTTCTCAGCTCCTCGAGTGCCGGCGCCCACGTCATCCGTGCCCTGGTTTACTGCAGCACAAAGTCTCCCCCTCTTCTCAGCTGCAATCTCAGCAGCCATGACATCATCACCGCAAGCCACCCTCATGCAACCAAACATGCCACCCTATACCCCGGTCACACCCGAAAATCAGCCATTCATGCCTTATTATCCCATGTCTCCGTATGGGTATATGTGTGCACCATCTGCTGGGGGTGCATTCTCGTACCCTTACCCATATATGTATCCTCCAGTGCAACCACCCCTTCCCGGATGGAGCTCCCAAACTGGGATACCTTCAAGCGAAAGGTTGAACGACGTCCATACGCGTCTCACTTACGAGACTACTCCTGGTGGTCTGGGTGCTTCTGCAGGCCCTCCTCAGGGCCGGCAGCAGAACCCAGCTGTGTTACAGGAGAATGAAGAGCAAGGTGATGATGAAGACCTTACCCGGCCATATCGTCCTCCAACAATGGCAACTTATTCCAAGTTCTCGGAGAGGATAGCTAATGCTCCATTACCTCCAAATCTGAAGCTCCCGTCAACAGTGGGTAAGTATGATGGAACCGGGGACCCGGATGATCATTTGAGCATTTTCGAGTCCGTAGGAACATCTAAAGATTGGCTGATGCAGGCCTGGTGCCACATGTTTGTTCAGACCCTTGTGGGGGCAGCACGGGTCTGGTGGGATAGTTTACCGCCCAGGTCAATTTCTAATTGGAGAGAGATTCATAAAGGATTCACGCAACAGTTCAGCCAACAGCGTAGACATACAAAGTACAGAGAGGAGGTAATGCACATCCGCCAGAGAGATAATGAGCCAATGGAGAATTTCATAATCCGTTTCAACAAAGAACGACTACAAATCCCAGGCCTTACTGAAGAGTTGGCGTGCACCGCATTCACCATGGGGGTGAATGATGATGGATTGTTAAGGAAGCTCCATGGTCCTCACGGATACCCGCAAACTATGGACGAAATGATGACTATAGCCAAGGCATATGTCAAGCAGGAAAAATCGATCGCCATGAATCATGCGGTACGGAAGAAGCATGAAACTACCAAGGCAAGTGACAACCAAGACTCTCGAGGCTCCAGGAACAGGGGACAGTCTGGCCAACCTTACTCAAGGGATGACCGTCGGGATGAACGCCGGGATGACCGGCGGGATGACCGCCGGGATCATGCACGAAGATCGGAGAAGTCCCGGGACTCCTACTCTAGCAGAGGGGAAACAGCTTCCAAGCCCAAACTAGATTATCCGGAGCTTATCAAGACACCGTCCCAGATATTAGAAACTGAAAACCTAAGGCTGAACACTCCTCGTCCGGTCAAAGACTCGCCATCAAAAGATAAGTCCAAATTCTGTGACTATCACAAGGGTAATGGTCACGATACAAATGACTGTTTTCAGCTCAAGAGACAAATAGAATACTTTGTCAGGACGGGAAAACTAGCACATCTGGTTAAGGATATGAAGCCGGGTCCCTCAGCTTGGGAGGATATGGCAGCCGGAAAGAAGCCCAGAGAGATCAATGCCATACGGCCAGAAGCAAACAGTGGCACCAAAAGGCGTTTTGAGACAATTGAACCATGGATGGAGGCAACGATGACAGTGCCGCCTTATTACAAGGCCTTGAAGATGGAAGCGTTAGTAATATCAGCCGCAGTGGGCGACTACAGCATGAAGAGGATCATGGTAGATACAGGCAGTTCAGAGGACATCATCTACGAGCCATGCTTCAGAAGAATGACAAGTGAAGATCAGAAAATGCTAGCACCGGCCCATGGCCCGGTAAAAGGATTCACAGGAGAAAGTGTAGAGCCGTTGGGGCATTTGACGTTTCCGGTCACTCTCGGCGATGGCTATAAGGAACGCACGATCTTGGTCACTTTCCTAGTGATCCCGGCTACCTCTCAATATAATGTAATCATAGGCCGGTATACGTTGGGACGAATTGACGCCCTGGTATCTACTGCCAGGGGATTTCTCATGTTCCCAACCCCGCATGGAGTAGCCACTGTTTCTGGAGAGAAAGTGTGTGCAGTGTCTGATGGCACGACTTGCCGTCAGGCACCGTCCGGGATTCGAGGCCCAGAAAGGTGGGTCCTGAGTGCAAAACACCCCGACCAGACGGTCACCATTGGAGACTCCTTGGCTCCAACCACTCAAGAAAAGTTGAAACGACTATTGAAACGTAACATGGATGTTTTCGCTTTCTCGCATTCTGACATGACCGGGATTGCTCGGGCAAAGGCAGAGCACAAGTTGTCTACTTACCCAAACGTAAAACCGATCATGCAAAAGAGAAGGAGTATGGCTCCTGACCGGAGAGCAGCTGTAGTGCAGGAGGTCAAGAAGCTAGAAGAAGCCGGGATTTTGAGAAAGACCAAATACCACACGTGGGTCGCTAACCCTGTCATGGTCCGGAAACACGATGGGACCTGGAGGATGTGTGTGGATTACAAGGATTTGAATAAAGCATGTCCTAAGGATGCTTATCCGCTCCCGGAGATAGACCTCAAAGTTAATTCCCTGGCTCCATTCCAGTTTAAATGTTTCTTGGATGCATACAAGGGATATCACCAGATTCAGATGGCAAAAGAAGATGAGGACAAGACGGCTTTTCATACGGACGCCGGCATATTCTGTTACACCAAAATGCCGTTCGGTCTGAAAAATGCTGGGGCGACATATCAAAGATTGATGGACCAGGCATTCGAGCATCAGATCGGCAGGAACTTGGAAGTATATGTGGATGATTTGGTGATAAAGAGCAAAATGGAAGATATGATGTTGAAGGACATAGAAGAAACATTCGATACTCTCCGAGAGTACAACATCAAACTGAACCCGGGGAAGTGCTCTTTCGGAGTGGAAGAAGGTAAGTTCCTGGGAGTGATAGTATCAAAAGACGGGTTTCGAGTCAACCCGGAAAAGGTAGCAGCCATTCGAAACATGCCTGCCCCCAAAACACTGAAAGACGCTCAAACAATCAACGGAAGGCTGGCCGCCATCAGCAGGTTCCTGGCCAGGCATGCCGAGCGTTCATTACCGTTCATCTCCACACTCAAAGATTGTCTGAACAAGAACATGTTCAGATGGACTGAAGAAGCGGACAGAGCATTTGAACAGATGAAGACATTCGTCGGCAACCTACCCATGCTAACGGCACCACGCCCGGGAGAAGTGTTGAAAATGTACCTGGCAGCCGGTCATCATGCCGTTAGTTCTGTTTTGCTGGTCGAGAGAAATAAATGCCAGACCCCAATTTATTACATCAGCCGGACGCTTTCCGATGCTGAAGCCAGGTACCCCACTTTGGAAAAGTTGGTACTGGCGCTGGTTCATTCGTCCCGGAGGTTGCGCAGATATTGCAAAGCACACAAAGTGGAAGTCTTAACGAACTTCCAATTGGGGCAAATCTTGAACAGACCGGAAGTATCCGGGCGACTCGCCAAGTGGGCAATTGAGCTAGGGGCGCTGGATGTAACGTTTAAAAAGAGAACGGCGGTAAAGGGACAGGTCCTTGCTGACTTCATGACCGAGATCCCGGAAGGTGAATAGATCCAAGAATCCGTACCAAGGCTTGAGGACACATTGGAAGATGAATCCACCCCGTGGCAACTGTATACTGACGGCTCTTCAAATAGCAAGGGAGCCGGGGCAGGGTTACTGTTGGTCAGCCCGGAGGGCGCAAGGTTCCTCTATGCCCTACGGTTTGACTTTGAATGTTCTAATAATCAGTCCGAATACGAGGCCCTGCTAGCAGGATTGCGAGTGGCCTTGGCCATGGGTGCCACCCAGGTAGATGCCCATGTGGATTCACTATTGGTCAACAACCAGGTCAACGAATCATACGAGGCCAAGGATGAGTCCATGATCAAATACCTTGAGAAGACAAAAGAGCTGATGACAAGGTTCAGGAAGGTCACATTACACCATGTGAGAAGGCACAAGAATGACATAGCCGATGCACTCAGCAAGTTGGCCTCCTCAGGCACGGATGCTAACGTCCATATTGAAACCTTAAAGCACCCGTCTACACAGACGTCTGAAGTTCATTCGGTTCACACGGTTGAGGTCTCCTGGATGACCCCCATACATAGATACCTCACAGACGGAAGTCTGCCGGAGGATAAGGCCGAAGCAATGAAGATCCGGACCAAGTCACTGCAATACGAGATCCAAGCCGGGATTCTTTACAGAAAATCCTACCTGGGACCGGCCCTGAGATGTGTATCCCCTTCGGAGGCTAGATACTTGATAAGGGACATCCATTCAGGCATGTGTGGTATACATGCGGGACCCCGGGCGGTAGTAGCAAAAATAACCAGCGCAGGTTACTACTGGCCCGGAATGCATAACATGGCCGTGGAAGAGCTCAAGAAGTGTGTCAGTTGCCAGAAGTATGCATCGGTAACGATTCGTCCGAAAAATAACCTGATCCCGGTAACAGCAGCATGGCCTTTTCAGAAGTGGGGTATTGACTTGGTCGGGCCCTTTCCTTTAGCTCCGGGAAAACTCAAGTACTTGGTAGTAGCTATTGACTACTTCACAAAATGGGTTGAAGCAAAACCGTTGGCTAAGATAGAAGCGTGCAACATCAAGAAGTTCTTGTGGGAACATGTGGTTTGCAGGTTTGGGGTCCCCTTGTACCTGGTCAGTGACAATGGGACGCAGTTCATGGATAAGCACATACAGGAGTGGTGCAAGAGCCTGAACATACAACAGGTATTCACATCCGTGGCCCATCCTCAGGGAAACGGCCAGGTTGAGAGAGCCAATAGGAGCATATTAGATGGGCTGAAGAGACGCTTGGACCAAGAAGGAACATCATGGGTCGACCAGCTCCCGCATGTTCTTTGGGCCCACCGAACAATGCCTAAAACAAGTAA
Source organism: Ambrosia x helenae (assembly GCA_030844895.1). Lineage (NCBI taxonomy): Eukaryota > Viridiplantae > Streptophyta > Magnoliopsida > Asterales > Asteraceae > Ambrosia > Ambrosia x helenae. The sequence continues at coordinate 34,045,752 of CM061224.1, read as the reverse complement.
TGGAGAAACTCCCTTTTGCCTGACATACGGATCAGAGGCAATGATCCTGGTTGAGGTGATGTTACCGTCCAGCCGGCACGCTGGTCAGGATGCCAACAATGACCAGCTGCTAAGGCACAACCTCGAGTCGTTGGAAGCCCGGCGTGATGAAGCTCACATTAAAGAAGTCCGGTACAAGAGGCTGTTGGAAAAATATTACAACAAAAGGGTCAGAAGCTGCTCATTCAAGATTGGAGACCTGGTCATGAGGGATAACGATGCTAGCAGGCAACAACCCCAGGGAAAGCTAGGCCCAAACTGGGAAGGACCCTATGAGGTTGCTGAAGACCTGGGAAAGGGGGCATACCGTTTAAAACAGCTGGACGGCACGCCGGTTCCCAGAAGCTGGAACACTGCCCAGCTCAGAAAATGTTATATGTAATGATAGGTGACGAAAAGTCCTAGGCCATAGGCCGCTGTAAGCATGCCCGGACGGTAACCACGATACCCCGGGTAATCAAGTTTTTATTTTGACATTACAACTAATAATAAGACGCCGATGACGGCATTTATAGTATTTATATGCTTCATTATAAACAAACTGCTTTTTCCAAGCAAGATTACAAAAAGGGTAGGGGCAGGACAAAAATCCAAAGCCATCAAAAAACAAACTTCCTACCACCTATACATAGCGCTATTTCACTAAGTCTTACTTGACTACAAAACACTAATTATTGCAACCCTCCAACATGGCAAACACCTCTGCAGGGGTGTATAGCAGGTCACCTTCGGGGTTGCAAGCAGGGGGGAGGACCCAAAACTCCTCATACATCCTCATCTCCTCTGATTGGAGATTAAAGGACCACACCCCCGGGTCCTCATTCACCTTTGAAGGTCCAACAGAGACAGCCCTTGGAACCACGGGTACGTCATCCTCCAAAGGAATCCAAGGAGAGGGTCGGCGTCCAGCACCACGCCGGTAAACCAACCCATAACGGGTAGGAGCAGAGATACCGGCTGACCGGACCAGGACGTCATCCTTCATCCCCAGAGGAGTTGTAGAAACTTCTGGTACCACAAAGGGAGCAGCGAGTTCCCCTCCTACGTTTTCTGCAACATCGGAGGGAGATGACGGGACGGCTTTTGGTCGACGACGATACACCAACCGACATTGCCTCTGTGGAGGAATCTCGATTGGTTCTTGAGAGGGGACTTCCAAAATAGATGCAGCCTCATCAAGTTCTTGAGACTGGCGTTGTAGCTCCCTTAGTCCCTCTAGAGCATCAAGCTCTTTCAAGTAATTTTTTAGAGAGATGAACCTACGTGGCATAATGAGCGAGTAGAAATGTGCACGTATGCATGATATGATACTCTACTTATAAAGGGGATTAATGTGACGGTTAAGTTGTCATTGGGAGTTTAAACACCCTGTAATAATGACGCTGACACGAGCCGCCTGACACGTGGATGTGACGGTTAAGTTGCATGGCTAACGTCAGCAATATGATTACAAGTATTAATGTCGATAAGACGTTTCGTTATAGCCTGCTAGAGGAGCTTGGGCAAACAATATTATATTTTTAAAATTAAATAAACATCACATTAATAAAGATGGGTGTTTACACATAAGATCCTAGTGGATCAGTACACAAAAGACAAGTTCCAACACATTACAAATGTTAAACAATCACTCATCGTCTGAAGAACTGGAAGAGGAACCGGCAATCACAGGTCCAAGGAGGGCCCGGACGTTTGACATACCTTCATCACCGGTCTGGGCCTGCAGCTGTGTAAGCTCATCCAGGGAGTCGCTGCTAAGGGCTTCTAGGGCCTTGGAGGTCCGCTGTTCAACTCCTTTCTCATGGTCGGTAGCTTCCGGAAGTTTTCGCCCAAGAATCCCGTGACGATGACGGTGCCTCAAACCATCCTGGTACCCGGACTCCACAGCGGTCCGATAGAAGTCATTTAATCTTTGTTGGTACTGACCTCATCCCCGTATATGGCTCCACGAGGCCTGGAACCCTTTGGATATCAGCCAATCCCGGTCCGTCTCCAAAACATTCAACCGGGCATGGGCAGCCGTCAACTGCTCGGTAAGATTGGCAGCGTTCTTTGTAGCAATCTCAGCCTCCGACTTGAGAGCGTTTAGCTGCTTCAGCATGGAGTCCCTCTCCTCTTCTGCCCTCCGGGCACGGGATTCATAACACTCTATCTCAGAGGCCAGCTGTTGATACCTCTCCTGGTCGGCCTTAGCCTTGGAAGCATTCTCCCTTTCCACCTGCAAGTCCTTCTCTAGGAGCTTCACCCGGTCCTCCAAACTCCGTACCAGTCGGACCTGCCCATCCCGGGAACGTAGAATTTCAAGCTTCTCGTCATTATGAGTATTTATCAGACGAGTCTTGTCCCGCTCATAAGTATCCCTGATGGACGACATCTCTGCAAGCTCCTTCCGGCAATCCCCCAAAGATTGCAACAATGCCTCAGCTTCCACGGACAGCTTGCTATGAGACACGTGCATATCATATAAATCCCCTACATCCGAACGCCAACGGCGCAACACTTCGTACATGGAAGCTACAGAGTTTACACTGGATCCAAGAGCATTCTCAGCCAGCTGAGCATTATCCAGACCCTGGAGGTAGTACCGTTCGGCAGGAGGAAAGGCATGGTCAACCCAATGCCTGATGACGTCTGGACCAATCAACCAGGTGGACTGAGCAACCTTCCAATTAGGGGTATATTTAGTATCTGGCAGGGAAGGATGCCAGTTAATACCCGGAGCGTAAGCATGAGAAAGCATCCTTTCTGACTCAACGGGGTCCACACTGAACGACATTTTCCCGGATCTCACGCCACCAGGGAATGCAACGGGGTGATGTTGTACATCGTGTAGCAGCTCAGTAAAGCTTACCCGGGACATATCCCTAAGGGATTTGCCACTAGAGCTACCAAGATGCAACCTCGTCTGGGCATAGGAAGGCATGGCAGTGCTGATTGGAGCCGGCATAGTGCTCGAAGAAGCTGCCACTGATGATGTGGTAATCATGGCAGTGCTGACCGGAGCTGACAGAGTGCTTGAAGAGGCAGCCACTGATGGTGTAGTAATCATGGTAGCCGGAGAAAAGGTAACACCGACTGATATGGTATTGTTGGGTTCTTCTGTGACTACCAGGCGCGGAGCCGAGATGGTAGTGGTTGTAACGACAGTTGAAAACACAGCAACGGATGGAAGGGTAGTAGGCAACGTAACCACAGGGGCATCCACACCCTGCTCAGACACGGCTACAGTAACGGGGCTTGAGACTTTGGCTTGTCGTGTAGAAGTACCCTCGTCCAGGAGGGAAGTACCTGGACACAAGTAAGCAAGCAACCATAACCACAGGAGAAAAGAAAGAAGCCAAAGGTATGACAAAGGATCCTTACCAAGTCTTTCCTCTTTGCTGGCCAGCAGCTCACGACGATTGGCAAGAAATGATGATACATCAGGCGAACTGGCTTTCCTTTTTCGAGTCTTCTTCTTTTTCTCACTAGCAGTAACAACAGGATCAACAACGCTGAGAGGATCTGGGTTCAGAGGCGGTGAAGCCGGTGCCTCAGTGCTTACCGGAGCAGAAGTACCCGATTGATCAGGACGACTCTGAACCGGAAGGGCAGGAATCACAAAATTCTTCACCGTCTGGCTAAGAACATCCGCCTCGTCGTACCCCAGCAGACGGTCATGCTCCTCAATATGGGGGATGGCCTGCGGATCTATGGCATCAAAGTAATGCCACTCATCTGAACACAGAAACAACGGTTTAATTACATATACTTCGTAAATGAAAAACTATGTAAAAGGACCTACCTTGATCTCGTCGACGATACTCCGGATATATGGTGTCATCAACCCAAATACGGCTCATACCGACGGCTACAAGGGCTCGTTCAGGAATATGAGTGCACGGGGTAGGATGGTTTACCAGAGCCAGATACAGCGGGAGCTTCTCAAAGACAGCCGGAGCAGGGCTCTCGTCAGCAAATTTTGTTTTCCCTTCAGGAGTTTGCACCGGTGCAGTGACCGGTAACACACCCTCGTCGATAAAGAAAAACTTTCGTTTCCAGTTTTTATCTTGAACATTGGGGGGAAAATTCTCAATACAGGAAGGAGCCCCAGGACGACGGTCAAACGTGAAATACGCCCCCTTGTACACAAGGACATAAAACACTCGGAAGACATCCAGCTGGGGGGACATACCCAGTCCCCGGGCGCAAAATTCAAAATGCTTCACCTTAATTAGTCCTAAGGGATGCAGTTGAGAAATGTTTACCTTGTAGTATGACAGCAATTCAACCATGAATTGAGTAACCGGTAGCCGGAAGTGGCAAAATTTGAAAAACTCAGCATATAGGGTGATTTTCCCAGGTTTCAAAGGGAAGGCAACATCGGTGGGCCCTGGACAAACATGATTCCACTCTGGTAATATACGCCACTCAGAAAGAAAAGATTGTAGTGCCGTTACCGACCAACTAGTATGAATCTGGGCAACACTCATGGTGGTTCGTGATGTGCTAGCTTTGGGAGCCATTTCAAAGGGAAATTGATAATTAGTTACTTTGGATTAGACATTTCAGTGGCAACCAGCTAATTTATAGGTGGCAGTTTGCACGCGTTTTTAAATTTTGAAAACAAACCGCCAACCCTTGAGTTGCTCAGACTGTTAAAACGGCTGAGGCGACAACTCAGGGTGACGTCACATCACGTGCCTTACCCATGCGGCGCTATACTCTATAAAGATTTTTTATTTTGGCATTTACGTCACTATCAAAGTATCATATAACTTGTCATTTTAAAAGCCTAGTAATAACCAAGTTTGCTTATCACTAGACTTGGGGGGACATGACGAGGTAGGCCCAATCTAGATGGATCGGCCCAATACCACATAAAGGCCCCATTACCTTTGGGCCGGCCCAAAGGCAGATATACGCCGGATGAGCCAAGGTGGTCGTGTCCCGGATGATTTACATATACTCAACCTCTTTCCTGAGAATCGGGGAAGGAAGGTTCGATAGAGAAGATAAGGCTTATCTCCATCGAAACCGGAGAATCAGCTCCTGGAGATAGGCTTAAAGAGGCGGTTACGAGGAAAGTAAGAAAGGTTATAAATACAGGTTAGAGGTAAATAAGATTTCATACACACATTCATAAAAGCTTCTGCTCTACTTCCACACCAAAAAACAATACTTATTCTCACGCCGGAGGGTGGTCACAGGAAACCCCCCTTTCCTGTGATGAGTCCTAACGGTGTTTTGTTTTGCAGGCACCCGGGTCCAGCTTGTGTAGGTTATTCATAGCCGGAATATCATTCTTGTCTACTCGGAGAGGTATTTACTTCTTCAGCTAGTGAGAATTGAATTCAAGCCTGGGCTACAAGTGTTGAACAACCTATGTATACTAAAATCCAAAGTCCATGGGATACGTTGCTTCTCGCTTTGGCCCTTCCACTTTTTTTTTATTTTTTATTTTTTACATCTCTGGTCCCACATTTGCTATTTACTTCAAACCCTTGATTTTCCTTTTGCTTTCATTTAACCCTGCATGTTAGTTGGGTTTGTCATCTAGGTTCCGTTCGTCCATTTGACTTTATCTTTTGGCATATTTGATTCTCTATGTTTGGGTTTTAATTCGGATATCCTTAATACGTGGGTTGCTTTGAAGCGTTACACATTTTTTTGTTAAATTCGGATATCTTTTGGCACATTTTTTTTTCTCTACTTAATTTTTAGTTGTCTTCTTGAACTTCGACAATTAAGGGTAGGTCTATTTCTTGCACTTCTATTTAAGTTCTGTTGCTACAACAAATATATGACTAATATAAAAGGGAGTCTCAAAGAGACAAAAGGGTTGAAGGGTTTAAATTAGCTAAACGTAGGTCGTGGAGTCCTTCTACGTTGCAAACGTAGATGGGAGATTCAAATGTTTTTGTTTTGTTTGTTGTGATTCTAATTTGTGATTAACTCAAAGTCAGAATGTTAAGTATTATTATTTTTGGAGATATGATGTGAAGAAAAGATCATACACAAAGTATGATCTTCTAAAGGGAGAATAGAAGTATGAAAGGTGTGTCTCCTGATGTTGATCAGGGCTAGATTTTATAAACCAGACATCTTCTATAAGAGGAATGGCATCTCTCTTGATTTTAGTTGCAACATTTGACTTTCCACTTATGCTTAGTGAAGGCTTGAAACATGCGGATAAAAAGATGTGTTTTCCACACGTGGTGGCTGTGACCAGATGTGGAGGGTCAACCGAGAAAGTAGTGACAAGACATGTCATTGATATGTTCCTTTTGCTGATAATAGTTGTCATCTTTTGATCCTTTTAAGCCTTTAACCTTTCAAGCAAATTGTGTATTATCCTACTAGTTTCTTCCCTGTTCTTTCTATAAATTTTCTTGCCCGTCTTGCGATCATAGCAAGATTTCATTGGAGGTCCATTTCTTCTAAGTCATCCTGATCAATCTAATCATAGTCATCATCAAAAATCGTCGGATCATTTATCTTCCCTGTATGAGTTTTCATAGGATGCTACAAAGGAAGACAAAACTGCAAGCTACTGTTTAGCCAACATAACACTCATCGGCATCGACTTCCTGCACTTGTGATCAAACCCGGAGTTAGACTTGCTGGAGTCAGCGACACCTTTTCCCTTATCCTTTCCTGAAGGAATATGTTTCACCTTTGTCGATTCACCTGAAACAGAGACAAAACAAACTTCACCATCAGCATGTAACATAATATTTCTTGAGTTATCTCCTGAAAAGAATGCAGTTGCATTCCCACTAGTGCTAGATGATCTATTAGATGAATTCTTGAATGAAGGTTTCTCAAAGTAAACTCCCAGATGTTGAACCTGATCAGAACCGGCATCCTTCCTCTAACTAGCTAAATCATAAGCACTCAGCTTTCCCACTACATCATCGAGTATGTATGACGTGAAATCTGGATTTTCTCTAATAAGGAGAGTGTAAACCTCCCACTTAGCAGGCAAAGCATCCAGAATCTTAGTGGTAAGTTGAACATCAGTGTACTTGATCTTGTAGTTCTCTAACTCAGTAACAAGATGGTAATATCTTGTTATAATTTCTTCAAGGGATTCACCAGTAAACGCCCTAAAGACAGTAAACTGTTTCTTTAGCAAAACAACTCTATTCTTCTTGATATTTTCATTCCCTTCAAATCTTTTCTCTAGAGCTAACCACAGTTCTTTTTCATCTGTGTACTTTCTAAAAGTATGCAAAAATTTTTATGGCATGATCATGGTGATGGCAGCGTGTACCTTGTTCTCAGCTTCAAACATCAACTTCTCCTCTTCATCCATGTCTTTGAATACCACAGTAACAGTCCTACCATCAACGGCTTTTCAAACCTGTTGATCAGTAAAACGAAGTTGATCAGTAAAAACGAAGATGCCTTAAAATGAAGATGGATATCTTTATTTCAATCCCTATCTTCGCCTAACTGTTCTGATCAAAACCCTAATTACGATTTTCAACCAAAACACAACCAAAACTCCAAAAACTTTATGCAAATGATTTGCTATGACTGAAAATGATTTAATCAACACGAAAACATAAGATTTTAACGTAAACACACGTTTCAATCGATTCAATCTTTTGCAATGATCAAAATTGAACCGTACAATCGAGCATAAACGCTCTGATACCAATTTTAGGTCCTTGGAATGGATCGAATACAAGTAAGATCAGATCTATCAAGGTGCGGAATCCCTTGATAGACGTTTATGCAAACAATGAATCAACCGAAACAATATGAACACGAATATACTTTTAAACCGGCTTGTCTATTGATAAATTTCGGTAGAATACTATCAACTTACAAGCACATGACCAACCAACCCTAGCCTACACCCCATGCAAGCTATTTATACTTGCATAGGCCGACCTGCAAATAATGAAGATAACTACACAAAGATTCTAGCAAAGATGCCAAATGGCATCATCGCCCGATGCTAGCTTCGTCCTAAATCTAACTTCGTTTACTAACTATGTTTGCTAGGGTAACACACAAAAGACTATCATACTTGACTTATAACACAATCAAGTATGTTACAATAAACCTATCAGCCAACACAAAAACAATACTGATCTGGAGAAGCGTTTGTCACACCAAACATGCACTAACGATATACCATTGAGTTCCCAAGCCCTGCATGAGCATGTCCTATTTGCCATATTCACCACATATTGGCCATTTTTACCAGAAACTTGATAATTTTCTTCACCATTCCACGTCACAGAGTACCTAGTTGCATCATATATCATAACATAACAACCATCATAACATAACAACCATCATAACATAACAATTCTCATAAGATATGAATACTCAAATAACTTAAACAGGGTACCTGGTTGCATCTTTTTTACTTGCTCCAGTAACTCAGTAGCGTACAAGCTTGCCAACAATTTCTATAAGAAAACTGGCAGAAGATATCCAGGTTTACATGGTGGGTCAAAAGTGGGGTTAGATAAATCTAAAATTAAGTGTTACAAATGTCACAGAATGGGTCATTTTTCTAGGGAATGTAGGAGTCAAAATGGAACACCTATGATTACCTATCCAAATCAAAGCCCTCAGACATCCACTTATCATTTTTTCCAAAATACCTCTAGACCAAATGTGCAAAACACTGCTCACTTTGCACAGTCTTCACCCACTGTTCATGTCCACTATGTCCAAACCACTGTTCCACAGATTCAATATGTTCAAACCCCTGTTGCTCAGGCTTAAATGACACTAGCTGCTACTCCACCCTCTGCCCCCGCAGAGACCAGTCAATAAAGTCAACATAGCTTTTTCACATAAGGCTTTGTTGATTGGAGCAACTTACCAGATGAGCTAACAGATGAGAACTTTGCTCTTGTTGCCAAATCTGAAAATGAACCAGAAAATTTTTGTTTCATGATATTAGAGACAATTGTTGAAGGAGTTGAATCTGAGGAAGTGGTTTCTGAGTTTGAAAATATGACTGATGATGGTGTTGGTACAGTTATTTCAGTTGAAAAGCCTGAAGAAGAGGTTATGAATCTCTCAGATCCATGGAGTGAAAATGATTGTGAGTGCAAGTGTGATTGTGCATTGATGGCTACTGCTAAGGTGTCCCCTCAAATCTTAAGTGATTTATGTTCAAACAAATGTGTAATAGCTTTTGAAAACATTGAAGAGGTGAATAAAAACCTTAGAAAGAAAATTTTAGAGGATGAAATTCAGTTTGAAAAATTCACAAAAGAGTTAAAATCAAAATTAACTAAAAAAGAATCCGAAATCAGCAGTTTAAAACATGAAGCAAGCATAACCAAGGACCAGCTCCAAACTATGATAACAAAATACTAGAGTTGTAAACAGGAGCTTGAATCCACCCGAGTTGAATGTGAAAAATGTGTGGAATCATGCAAAGGTTTTGAGATGCTCCTCAACAAACAAACCAAAAGTCATGTGAAATTTGGAATTGGTTGCAATGAAACCACTGCTCAAATTTCTCAAAACACTTACAAAAGGGAACCAAAGTTGGTTGAGGTTATTCCAACAAATTTGGAGGGTCAAGAAATTAAAATCAGTGAACCTAATGGCAAGAAAATTATTCTTGAAAAACTTGAGGGTTCCTCATCATTTGTTGAAATTAAAAAATATCAGTTTAAACCAACTTGGTCAGATGAGTGTGATGTTCTTGATAACTTCAAACCAGTCAATTTTGAAACTCCTACTGGTAAAAAGGCACCACAGGAAAAAATCATTCCCTTAAAAGATCTTCCAGCAGATGTTCAAACATCCGTTGAAAAGAAAAATGAAAAAGGAAAGAAGAATGAAAAAGGAAAGAAGAAAGAAAAGGATTCAAACTTGTTTTGTGATTTTTCTGAAAAGAAGAATCATGTTACTAAAAACTGCTTTCTTCTAAAAGCATATGACATCAACAAAGGAACAAGTTTGTGTGATGCTAAACCAAACTATTCAATCTGTGGTAAAAAGAATCATAAAATCCAAGAGTGTCTTTATCTCAAAAATTTTGATGTTAAAATACAAGAGTATAAAGTAAAAACTCAAATGAGTCAAGTGGTCAGTACTTCAAAAGGAAAGCCTAAACAGACTTTCACACCAGCCCAAACATCTGTTATAAAAAATCTTAATGAAAACTCTGCTCCCAGAGATGTTCAAGTAACAGATGCTCCACCCTCAAACAAGTTTCCAAGAGGACATGGACAACCACCTTGTCATCGTCTGCCACATGTCTATGAAGAGCCAAAAAGGCCTTCAAAACCGAAAGTGAACATGCATCCTCATGGTTACTATCATCTTACAGGAAATGGTCAAATATCTATTGCACCAAGTGGTGACATACAAACACTGGCAAATGGTCAACAACAGTTGTTGAACTTGGTTCAAAAACTTTTTCAAACCACTGATCATTCTCCTAAACTTGAGCCTGTAAGGTCTGGGAACCCATCCAAAGCCAACTTGGGTTTGGACATTCACCAAAACTAACTCCTTATTGATGTGTAGGGAGCTTCTGCTTGCTTAGATAGTTTATGGTATGTAGACAGTGGAGGCTCCAGGCACATGACAAGATGTAGAGCCTTACTTCTGGACTTCTTAGCTCATGGAGGGGTGATATATCTTTTGGTAATGATTCTAACGGTAAGGTGTTGGGTTCTGGGACTGTTCAGGCTGGGAGACTCAACTTTTGAAAATGTCAATATTATTGATAATCTTAAATTTAATCTTCTTAGTGTTTCACAAATGAGTGACAAAGGCTTTGGGTCATTCTTCACTAAGAAAACTTGTAAGATTATTGGGCCAGAAGTGGTTAAAAAGATTGATACCATCATAGCTGAGAGCAAAGCACAACTTGTTGCTCATAGAAGTGGCAATGTGTATGTGGCTATATGTTGAAGGATAACCCTATGGCAAATGTCTGTCTATTTTCTGCTGCCTCATCTAAAGAGACATAATTGTGGCATAGGAGATTGGGTCATACCAACCTTCAAACTATCAACTCACTCTCAAAACAAAGCCTTGTGAGAGGCCTTCCATCAAAAGAATTCAAATGTGATGAGCATTATGTTTCCTGTTTAAAAGGTAAACGTCATAAAAGCTCTTTCAAATCTATTGATGAGTCCAAAACTAGTCAGTGTCGTCAATTGTTGCACATGGACTTGTTTTGCCTAGTTAAAATCATGAGTCTAAGGAAAAAGAGATTTTGTCTTGTCATAGTTGATTTTTCTAGGTTTACACGGACTTACTTTTTACACCCTAAGGATGAGACTGAATGTATCTTGAAGGACTTTGTCACCAAAGTTGAAAAGCAATATGACTTGCCAGTAAAAATATTTATAAGTGACAATGGAACAGAGTTCAAAAATAAGGAGTTGGATGACTTCTGTGTGTCAAATGGAATTGTGAGGCAGTTCAACATTCCAAGAACACAAAAAAAAAAAAAAAAATGGGGTGGTTGAAAGGAAAATAGAATCCTCATTGAGACTGCAATAACTATGCTAGCAGATTCTGGTTTACCACTGTCCTTTTGGCAGAAACTGTAAACACTGCTTGTTATGTTCAGAACAACGTTTTGATTAACCCCAAATATCAAAAGACTGCTTATGAAATTTTGTTCAAAATCAAACCACTGATCTCATTTTTCAAAATCTTTGGCTGCCCATGTTTCATTTTAAATCTCAAAGATTCCATTTCAAAATTTGCAGCCAAAGTAGATTGTGGATATTTTCTGGGATATTCTTCTACTGCCAAGGCCTACAAAGTGTTTAACAAAAGGACTAGGACAATAGAAGAAGCACTGAATGTAAAGTTTAATGAACTTTCATCCTTAAAAATCCCAGTAAATCCTGCTGAACTATTTGAATTAGATTAATTCAAATTTGAAGATATTACTGCTAAAACTAACAGTGCACGTACACCACAGTCTCCACAACAAGACTACAGATTTGACATTGTGATTCCATCTCACAGAAAAGTCTATTCTGCATCAGGGCAAGCAGATGTTGAAAATATCTGTCAAAACTCTGCTACAGCTATGTCAACCACTGTTGACCAGTCCTTCCCTAAACCACTGCTTCATCCAGTTCAACCGCTGTTCAAATATCTGTAGACAAAAGTCTAACTTCAGTTGACAAATTCAGTCCACCTTTACACCACTTGGTCCTATTCCCCCACCTCCATTTCAAACATCTGTTGGCACTACAGAAGAGCAAACAGATGTTACAACAACAGATGTCACAAACCTTTGTCCCTCACCTCAAAATGCCATCATACCATATCAAGGAGATTTAATCTTCCTTAGAGATTATCCACCAGGCTAAATCATTGGCAACATTAGTGCAGGGGTGCTCACAAGAAATCAATCCTCAAACATCTATCTTTTTGCAGCCTGTTTATCTCTCACACAACCTGTCAAGTACCAAGAGGCACTGAAAGACAATAGTTGGGTAGAAGCCATGCAAGAAGAGCTCCTACAGTTTAAAAGACAACAAGTATGGGAACTTATGCCACTTCCAAAGGATGTATGTCCAAATAGCACAAAGTGGGTCTTCAAGAACAAAACTGCTGAAAGGGGTATTGTTGTCAAGAATAAAGCCAGGTTGGTTATGATGAAACCTTTGCTCCTATAGCTAGGTTGGAAGCTATCAGACTCTACTTAGCCTTTGTTGTCAACCACAACATCAAGGTGTATCAGATGGACATCAAGTGTCCATTCCTTTATAGAAAAATTCAGGGGGAAGTCTATGTGTACCTACCACCTGGTTTTGAAGACACATTCCATGCTGATCATGTCTACAAGCTCAACAAAGCTTTGTATGGCTTGAAACAAGCACCAAGGGCCTGGTATGAAACTCTTTCCACCTTTCTCTTGTCCATTGGTTTCACTAGAGGTAAAATTGATAAAACCTTATTTTTAAAATGGAAAGGGAAAGACCTAATGATTGTTCAAATATATGTGGATGACATCATTTTTGGGTCCACATGTAACAAAATGTGTGAAGAGTTTAGGAAACTCATGACATCAGAGTTTGAAATGAGTGCTATGGGTGAACTCCAGTGCTTTCTTGGTCTCCAAGTTAAGCAACTGCAAAATGGAACATTTATTCACCAAAATAAGTATTTAAAAACTTACTTATAAAATTTGAAATGAATGACTGTAAACCATGCAGTACACCCATGAGCACTACCAAGCTACTCACTATTGATGACAAAGATGAACTGGTTGATCAGACACATTACAGATGCATGATTGGGCATCTAGGCCAGACATTATGTTTGCCACTTGTGTCTGTGCAAGATCCCAGGCATCACCTAGAAAGTCAAATTTTATAGATGTGAAAAGGATATTTAGATACCTAAAAGGTGCTCCCACACTTGGTATCTGGTATCCTGCTAATGGAAATATTGAGCTTTCAGGTTATTCAGACAGTGATTTTGCTGGTTGTCACACCATAAGGAAGTCAACTTCAGGAGGGTGCCAATTCCTAAGGAATGCCTTAGTCTTTTGGCAAAGCAAAAAGTAAGCAGCTATTTCAACATCAACAGCAGAGGCTAAATACATTGCTGCTGCAAGCTGTACAGCCCAACTCATGTGGCTTCAAAACCAGTTACTGGATTTTGGTATAACTGCCTTAAAGACTCCACTCATGTTGGACAGTCAAGCAGCTGAAAATATCATCAAAAATCCGATTTCCCATTCAACCAGAAAGCACATTGACATCAGACATCATTTTATGAGAGACGGCTATGAAAAAGGTTTGATTTCTCTGCACCATGTACCAACAGAGGATCAGTTGGCAGATGTGTTGACAAAGGCTCTAGACACATCTACCTTTGAAAGTCTGATCTCTCGGATTGGTATGATAAACATCGATTAAAAGCAATAATGTTTTCATAAATAAAACATTAAAATGTTGTCAGAAAATCAAAATTCATCCTTAAAAATAGCTTTGGTTGAAAAATCTGTTCAGATAAAACAACCACTGTTTCATAAATTTTATCATCTGTTGGTTGAAAAATCTGTTTAAAAAATCTTTTCAGATAAAACAACCACTAATTGGTTGAGAAATCTGTTTCAAAACTATGTTCAGATAAAACAACTATTTTCCACTTTATAAATGCAAAAAAAAAAAAAAAACCTTCCATCAGATGTTTGCATGTCTGCTCTCAAAAGCAGTCCTTTGGCTACATCAGTGGTTTCCCCTGAGACTATAAAAACCCTGTTTCCCCAACAGTTGTTACACTGTCTCTTTGAATTCAAAGTTCTGAAAACCGCCTTCCATCATACTCAAACCCTCGACCTAATTTCATCAACGATCTTCTTACTCGAATCCAAAACATGGATCTACAAGTAAAAGTTCCCCACAATTATTTGCCATAACTGTCCAAAACAGAGGAAAACCATCCATTCCATTCCATTATCGACATTTTAAATGAACCAAAATTCTTGCCTGTTCTCACTGCTGAGTCTTTAATCTATCTTGACACTCTCCAAGAGTTCTGGTTAAATGCTGAAACCCTGTTTACAGACAAAAAGCCAGCAGCCATTATCTCCAAAATTGGAGAGACACATGTCACCATAACTGCTCAAACCATCTCCACAACCTTCTCACTGAACGACTTGGCAGGTAAGGATTCTTTTTCAAAGACTGGACTTCACACTGAGTTCATAGAGAAGGGATATGAAGAACAAATGACTGGGGCAACCATTTTCAAAAAATATTTCCCCCATTCATGAAATTTTTCTTTCATACCTTGCTCATATGCTTCTCTGCTAAAACTACTTCTTTTAATGAAATCCCATTGAAAGTTCAGTACATGGGATATGCAATTTTGTCAAATACTTATTATAATCTATCCTAGGCCCTGCTTTTAGATTTATTAGCAAATGAGAAGGGAGTCAAGTCTGGGTCAAACAATGCTTTTCTTTTATACCCAAGACTTTTAAGTGTTTTTCTACAAAAGGTTTTACCTGAAAAGGAATTTCAAAAAGGTGAAGCTTTTCAAATGAAAAATCTTTCACAAGAAACTTTTACAAGAATGTTGGGCACTAACACCCAAGAAAAAGTGTCAAAATCAAAAGTTTCCAAAACACAAGCAAAGAGTGTTAAGACAACAGATGGATATATCTCAACCCATCCAAACTCCTCATGTATCCTCACAAAAGGATCATGTTGTAAGCCAAAGGGAACCATATCAAGAAGCATATGATTCACTTGAACATATGTTCAAAAGTCCTTCTCCCAGGAATGCTTCTCTTTTTACCCCACAACCTTCACCATCACATGACAATCCTATTCCACCCACAATGCAATCCTTGTTCGAAGCCATTGACAAAACTCAGGCTAATAACAGTTCATCTCAACCACCTATCACTGAGAGTATACTCCAACATGTGACTGATTTTGAGAAAAGTCAAGTGGCTAGCCCACGAACAGAGGAGGCCACACCCTTTGAGTTACATGTAACTCAAGGAGGTTTTCCAAGTGAAGAAGCCACTACTGTTGTAGAGACCATTGTCTCACAACAGGATAGTGGTTACATAGCTAAGACTTCCTTGGCGGCAACAGCTGTTGAGGCCAATATAGCGACTCATAAACCAGTTGGAAGTCCCCAGTACCAAGAAAAAGGGGCATCTGGTTTCTTTTCAATGGACTCACCTCTTAGAACTGAACCAGATAAAACTACCACTTCTGGTACGAATTCAGATGATCCTATTAAATTAGGTGATGGATTAAGATTCCAGGAATTGACGGAAAGGGTTTACACCATTGAGTCATCAGTGAATGAAATTAAGACTGATCTCAAGACTAAAATGCAAACTTTGGACACCCTCACCAAAAGTCAACCCTCCACCCAAGATATTGCTAGTGAGCTATGGAAATCTGTCAATACAATTATCATAGCTCATCGAAAACTAGCAGATCAAACACATGAAACTTACATGGCTGAGATCAGAAACATGGTGGATGCTAGGTACACAGATAACCTGGCAGATATCAAAGCTATTAAGGAACATCTACTGAAGACCACTGGCTTCGCCCCCACAACAATACTAAGGGATGAACATGATGAGGAGTTCACAGCTGATGATGCCAAAAAGGGAGAGAGTGGCAGAGATAGATTGCCAAAGCTTGATCCATTTGGAATTCCACCTTCTAAAAAGGCTCAACCACAAAAGTCTGCTGACAAACCAACGTCTGCTCCAGCTTCTCAATCCAGTGATCCACTACTCAAACCTCTGCTGACACTACCAAAGCTGACAAGGCAAAGAAGATTGATGAATCTGCCAATGTCATGGCTGAAAAGGCTGCTGAAGCAAACCTAAGAAGGTTTGAGACTTTGGAAACCAAAGCAGAGTCTCTTGTGAAGCTAAAACAAGAAAAACAGATGGAAAAAGAAGATGTTGGCTCCTCAAAAAGGAAGAAAATGCCTGCAAGACATGTTACGCAACCACCATCCATATCTAAAACCTCTGTTCCCAAAACATCTGCTTCCACCACCACTACAACCACTGAACCTATCATCACAACAACCACCACCACTACATCCTCCATATCCATGCCACCCATATCATCTTCTCAACTCCATACATCTGTTGGTATTAAACAAGTGCCAACAGATGTAACATCCGGCCCCTCTCACCACCAATATTGTCCGCTTTTCCCCGATGGGTTGCCCATCCAGAGCTCATGGATTTGTTTTTAGTCGCCCTAGTGGAGACTTCCCAGGAGGTCACCCATCCTGATATTACTCCCACCTGAGCACGCTTAACTGTGGAGTTCTCCTCTCATCCACTAGCATTAAGTCCAAAACGCGTTGGTGATTTAAGAGGCTTTCGATTACTTATGAACCAAGGATCTCTCCTGGCCACAGCCGATGTGGGATTTGCCTAGGGTATCATACAAAGGTCCACGTTAATCTTCTCAGAAATCAGTACTGTTACAATCACCCCCCCTTAGGGATTCATCGTCCTCGATGAGGTTTGCCCCACCATCCCAAACGGCACAGGAGTGGCTCTGATACCATTTTTAACATCCGGCCCCTCTCACCACTAATATTGTCCGCTTTGCCCCGATGGGTTGCCCATCCAGAGCTCACGGATTTGTTTTTGATCGCCCCGGTGGAGTCTTCCCAGGAGGTCACCCATCCTGATACTACTCCTACTTTAGCACGCTTAACTGTGGAGTTCTCCTCTCATCCACTAGCATTAAGCCTAAAACGCGTTGGTGATTTAAGAGGCTTTGGATTACTTATGAACCAAGGATCTCTCCTGGCCACGGCCGATGTGGAACTTGCCTAGGGTGTCATACAAAGGTCCATGTTAATCTTCCCAGAAATCAGTACTGTTACAATCACCCCCCCCCTTGAGACTCATCGTCCTCGATGAGGTTTGCCCCACCATCCCGAACGACTCAGGAGTGGCTCTGATACCATTTCTAACATCCGGCCCCTCTCACCACCAATATTGTCCGCTTTGCCCTGATGGGTTGCCCATCCAGAGCTCACGGATTTGTTTTTGGTCGCCCAGGTGGAGACTTCTCAGGAGGTCACCCATCCTGATATTACTCCCACCTGAGCACGCTTAACTGTGGAGTTCTCCTCTCATCCACTAGCATTAAACCCAGAACGCGTTGGTGATTTAAGAGGCTTTGGATTACTTATGAACCAAGGATCTCTCCTGGCCATGACCGATGTGGGATTTTCCTAGGGTGTCATACAAAGGTCCATGTTAATCTTCTCAGAAACCAGTACTGTTACAATCACCCCCCCTTAGGGACTCATCGTCCTCGATGAGGTTTGCCCCACCATGCCGAACGGCACAAGAGTGACTCTAATACCATTTGTAACATCCGGCCCCTCTCACCACCAATATTGTCCGCTTTGCCCCGATGGGTTGCCTATCCAGAGCTCACGGATTTGTTTTTGGTCGCCCCGGTGGAGACTTCCTAGGAGGTCACCCATCCTGATACTACTCCCACCTGAGCACGCTTAAATGTGGAGTTCTCCTCTCATCCACTAGCATTAAGCCCAAAACGCGTTGGTGATTTAAGAGGCTTTGGATTACTTATGAACCACGGATCTCTCCTCGCCATGGCTGATGTGGGATTTGCCTAGGGTGTCATACAAAGGTCCATGTTAATCTTCCCAGAAATCAGTACTGTTACAACAGATGTTAACACACCCACTACATCATAACCACCATCATCCCCTTTGAACTTGTATAAAAGGAAAAGAAAGTCCACCTTTGTGGTACAGGATGAAAACATTGAAACTACACCTACACCTATTTCATCACCACCATTTGAACCCATTCCAGCCATTCCATTGTCATCTTTCTCACCACACACATGCAAATTTTCATCCCATTCTTCCACCACCAAGAGACTACCACCAACCATGATCCTATTGGCTGCTCAGTATCCCCTTGAACTCGACATCATCAAGGGGGAAATTCAATCCTTCTACAATACTGAGGATCCATCACAGCTATCCTTCCAATCTCTCCCAAATCTGCCTAAACCTAAGAATATTGATGAATACTTGAAATTGAAAGCAACACAGACATATATGATTATTAAGGAGAAGTGTAAAGGAAAGGATGACATGACTGCTCACGACATCCATTCAACAAAACTTAGCGAATTGAGAAGGATTGAGGATTTTGCTAAGGACCTGAGTAAGTCTATGTCCAACAAACCAATCAGTGGTGAATTTGAGAAGTTAATCAGGGAATCTCTTCTGGATCAAATCATGGCCACTAAGCCTTACAAAGCAAATAGAAAACAATTTGCAGGCTGGACCACTCATGTTTTACAAGAAGAACTTAACAGAATTGAAGAAATGGCTAAGCATCCAAATCAGATGGCTTCTGCTCCTAATTTCAGAAAAAGTAAAGACCCTGTTAGAGCCTTAAAATTCAAAAGAATGAAGGAAGAACTGGTAGCTGCTGATTATGGAGAAATGAAGTCTGTGGCAAGATGGTCTGAGCTGAGGCTAGTTGAAGCTTACAAGAAACTTGAAGAGAAAAGAAAAACTGATCCTACACTTCCAAGAAAACCAGTTTACCCTAATGAAACAGAGGTTAGAAAATCCAAACAGACCTTTTCCCTTGACAGTCTACTCTTAACATCTGATCTCACCCTTGCTGCCAAAAAACAATTCAAAAGGCAAAAGCAGATGTCTGAGGAGGATGAAAAGGAGTATGAAGATACTTTTGTGAAAGAAGGGATTTTCAACTAGATCAACTAGTTCTCTGATCCCATAAGTGAAGAACTTAGAAGAATCATTGGCAGGCCTCCATCACCAAACTCATCAAGAATAAATTTGCAACTCAAAAACTCCTAAGATTCAAAAATTCTAAAGTGGAAAGTCAACAAAGACACCCACGAATTGACTCTGCTCAGATCTGATGGAGAAGCTCAAAAGTTAAGCATGGATGATGCATATGGTCTGTGTGTAGATGATCTCCAAGACCTGCCGAACTTAGAGCAAGAAAGGGATGCTGAAGACTTGTTCTCTCTAAATTTTGAATTGCAACTTAAAGGCCAAGTTAGAGAAAGTCTTATGATAGATAAAGATCAGTAATCAAGGTTGTGTTTTGGCATCATCTGTTCTAGGGGAGATTGTTGGGTCTGCTGAACCGGAGAAGAATAGATGAAGTGAAAAGCCAAAACATACTAAACATCTGATCCACAATAAAACACACTACAACAAAAATGGCTTTTAAGGACCTTTTGTGTGGGACGCTTGTTTAATGTGGTCCTAAAAAATTATTTAATAGGATGAATGAACTTTAGGGGTCCTTTTATAATATACGCCACTAAAGCGGTGTCTTTAAAAGCTAACTAATAGGACGGATGATTCTTTGGGGTCCTATTATCATATAACTTAATAAGACACTTAAAATGTAGATCCTAATAATGTAATTTATAAGACATTTAATTGTTGGTGTCCCATTATGTGGTAATGTAATAGGACACTTGATCACCGGGGGTCCTATTATAACATAACTTAATACATCACTTTGTAGTTAAGTCATAAATGTTCGATGTTATAGGACACTTTCTTGTTGAAGTCATATTAGAACATAACCTAATAGGACACTTGACACATAGGTCTTATAAGTTTAACCTTTATAGGACACTTAATCATTGTGATGTTATTATAATACACCGTAATAGGACACATGATATTTTAGTCATAAAACATCAGTTTTATAGGATGCTTATTCGCTAGAGTTTTATTATAACATAACTTAATAAAACACCTAACACTTGGGTCTTATGACTTTATCATTTATAGGACGCTTAATCATAGTGGTGTTATTATAATTATATTATAAATAGTATTAAATTAAAAGTTGGTTGTGCTTTGTTGTTTGTACCACATGCATAAGATGTTGTACCCATGATTCCTTTTACCAACGTCTACCTCAAATCTAGTGTGGGGTTTTATCCACCCAGAAACTTCTCACCGTAACACCACATCCCGCCCCACCCCATCACCTGTTGTGACACCACCATATCCATCTCCAACCATGGCTCGCCACTAGCCACCCCTGGACTACACCCCTCTTTTACAAAGGCGAGAGAGGTAGATTCTCGAATCAAAGGTCAAATGCAGCAACAGGGGAGCAAACCGACCCAATCGAGGGTCTGGCGGCGTATTCCGACCAAGTCTTTGATCAAAGCGGCTACATCCGTGACTGTTAAGCCTTGACCTTGAAGGTCTGGCGGTGTATTCCGACCAAGTGTACAGAAGTTGAGGTATTTTTCCGTCCTTTTGGTTCGATCCGGCAAACTCTTTTACAATTCTTTTGTAAAAAGTCAACCGAGATTTAGGGGCTGTTTGTTTTTTTCTCAGAATCACTTCTGGCCTCTTTTGTCCGCGCCGCGCAGATGTTTGGGGTTTGCAGATTGTTTGTTTTTTGGAAGACCTTTCACTCAAAAAGGTCTTCCTGACCTCTTCTTGGTGCAGACTTGTTCCAATGTCTTTTAAGGTCTTCAAAGGTCTTCTCCTCTTCTCTTTTCCTCACCCACCACCACCCACCACCACCATCACCGTCCACCACCACTACGGTCCACCACCACCACCATCCACCACTACCACCGTTCACCACTACCACCGTCCACCACCACCACGGTTCACCACCACCACCGTCCATCACCGCCACCGTCCACCACCACCATGATGGTCCACCACCACCACCACGACCCACCTACCACCTAGCACCTACCACCACCACCACCCACCACCACCACCATCCACCACCACTGTCTACCACCACCACCATCCACTACCCACCACCACCATCGTCCACCACCGCGGTCCACCACCCACCACCACGGTCCACCACCACCGTCCACCACCACCACGGTCCACCATCACCGTCTACCACCACCGTCCACCACCACCATGATGGTCCACCACCACGGCCCACCACCCCCACCATCCACCACCACCGTCCACCACCACCACCACAGTCCACCACCCACCACCGTCCACACTACCACGTTCCACCACCACCATGGTCCACCACCTACCACCACGGTCCACCACCACCACCGTCCACCACCACAACAGTCCACGATCATCACCCACCACCACCGCCACCCACCGTCCACCACCACGGTCCACCACCGTCTACCACCACCACCATCCACCACCACCACGGTCCACCACCACTACCGTTCACCACCACCACCATCCACCACCACCACGGTCCACCACCATACTGTTGTAAAAAATCAGTTTATTTAATTTCAGTTTATTTCAGCAGCCTGCAGACATTAACAAACAAACAGTCTTCTTCTTGCAGACTGCACCTTTGGTCCACCTCTTCTCCTGCAGATGTTTGCAGATGTTTGCAGATGTGGTCTGCAGACTGCAGAGCTTTTCCTGCAGAAAAAAGAAACAGCACCTTAGGTTTTTACCAAGGGGATATGTTTCTTTTCTATTTTTCCCATAGCTAAAACCCCAATTCCACTGATGATTTGCTACATTACATCATTCGGCAGCAAAGTCAATGTTACTGCCTACTAGATTGTTGTACTTCTAGACATCGACTTTTATATGTGATCAAGAAAGTAGTATTGTTTTTATGTTTTCTAAAGTTGTTTTACAATTAGGTTGGTATATATAACTACCATTATTTAGTTGATTTTTTTGGGGGTTTGTTGAGTTTTTGTTTTTGTTTTGGGCCACCATAAAAACAGATGAAAAGTTGGTGAGACCATATGGGTTATTTTCCACAATTCAAGATTATATTGGTGCCTCTATTGCATGGCCTTGTCCTTTCATCTCGGTATGTATTTATTAATCTTGTGATACGAATAATTTTAATAATCTGGAACTTAATGCTTACACATGGATGGTTTATTTGTAGGTAGTCCGTGAGGATTGAGGACGCATGATGACTCATGATTCTATGCTGCTTGTTTCTTTCATTGCTTTTAATTTCTTTGTTAAATGTTACAAGAGTTTATGTTGGATAAATTTATGTTTAGTGTTTTTGTTATGAATATACTTATTTGAAATATAATAAAGTTTTTTTTCTTTCATTAGTTGATGTTATATACAGTATATCATAACATTGTGTGTGTGAATGTTTAAAAAAACGTTGTATCATCTGACTTGTTAGGACTTTGAAATTTTGTCCTATTTAACCTGTTAGAGCATTGTAAAAGTGTTCGAATATGATTCTCTTGGGACGCTATATTGTTTGTTGATTGATATATTATGCGACCATAAAATTGGTTTCATAATCTTATTTGAGATATTAGGACCCCTTTTTTTTTGGTACTAATGCTCCTATAATGTTACATCATAAGGGTCCTATAAATTAATTTTTTAGGACTCTTGTATATGTATTAAAAGATTAAAACTAGGTAAGCACATGTTAAAACCTGGTAAAAGTGTCCTAATATGTTTTATTAGGAGTTTTTTTGGGACATATTATGCGACCATAAACTTGGTTTCATAATCTTATTTGAGATATTAGGACGCTTTTTAAGTTTCGTGACTTATTACGACCCCTTACATGAAACGCTTTTACCGTTGGTCCTATTAAATAAAAGGACCTATAAAATAACATTTTAGGATGCTTTTGTGCGTACTAAAAACCCATTTTTGTTATAGTGACAGTGTTTTGCATACAAGATCCTCCCAAAAGACTGTTGACACTAACAACTGTTGTTCCCTAACAACTGCTATACACACTGTTGCTTACAAAGTCTGTTGAAGAAACCACTGTCTACCAAAGGTCTGAATATACAAGGTCTGTTGGAGTCAACAACACTTAGGCTCCAACAGATGATTCAAGCAAATAGAATTTATTCCATCAGAGGTTTAGTCATCAGATTTTTCTATGTAACAGTGTTTGTAATAGGGAAGATGTTTTATATTGTTATTTCTGTTAGATGTCACTATCTTAGGTGATGTCAGCCTTAGGTCATCAGAGCTTTAGTTTGTGTATAAATAGAACAGTGCCTGTACTGTTCTATTCATCACTCTGAAAATATTCTCTTGTACAAACAGAGATGCGAGTGATCAGACGGAGGGGGAGATTGTATACTTGTATTAAAATCTGCGATGATTTATAAAAGTACTTGTTAAAAGCAATTGTCCTGTTTGGTATGATTTAAAGTTTATATTTCCGCTGCACTTTCCATTATTAATCATCTTCATTATTGTTCTCATTTATTAAACTTCATAACAAATCAAACTCAGATCCTAACAGGCTGCAAGCTTCCCATTCAAGCTTTCCACCTCTTTTTTAGTTTGAGGAGACTTTGTATCTAGGGCAGCCTTGACCTTGTTGAGATTGGCCTTGATGCTTTGTTTTCCCACGATGTGGCCCAAGAACTTGCCTTCTTCAAAACCGAACGAGCATATGACGGGATTAAGCTTCATGTTGATCTTTTTGATATTATTGAAAGTCTCTTGGATGTATTAAAGCATTTGATCTTTGGTTTTGCTTTTGCTTTTAATTACAAGGTCATTAACTAAGCATCCATGTTTTTGCCAATTTGATTTGCAAAAGCTTTATCTACCAACCTTTGATGAGTGGCACATGCATTTTTTTTTAACCAAAAGGCATTTTTTGTTAACAGAAAATACCTTTATTAGTGTGGAATACGGTTTTTTCTTCATCCTCTTCTTTCATTTGAATCTGATGGTAACCCTTATAGGCATCCAGGACGCATTTAAAGGGAAAGCCAATAAGCTAATAGACCTTAAGGTCAATTTTAGGCAAGGGGGAACAATCCTTGGGGGCATGCTTTATTGAGATCTTTGAAATCGTTGCACATCCTCTAAGAGTCGTCAGGCTTCCGAACCATCAAAGGATTAGCAACCCATGATTGGTATTTGACTTCTCGAAGGATTCCAGCTTGTACAAAATTCCTCACCGCTTGGCAAGCTGCCAAGTTTCTCTCTGGTGCAAGGCTTCGTTTCTTTTGGACTATGGGTTTGACATCAGGGGGGATTCCAAGCTCATACTCGACGTTGTCTCGGGTGATACCTGTCATGTCCTCTAGACACCGAGCAAAAACATCAACATTGCTTTGGAGCAACCTTTCAAGCTTTGAGAGGATGTTTTTAGGAAGCTTGGTATTTACCCTTATCTTTTGCTCGGGATATTTTGGGTTAATACTTCGACCTCGTTCATCCACTTGGGGTTCACTATCCTCTATCATGAGGGCTTCCATGGTAGGTTGAAGGGTTTCTACCCCATTTTTGGTGGGGAATTTTACACTTCTTTGACCAATGGAGACAGCCATGTCAAATGTGGCCAATCCGAGCCTTCCAATGATAACATCATAGTTGGAAGATAAGTTGAGCACTACGAAAGTGAGAGGTTTAGTTCTCTTCATTTCCCCTTTAGAGAAAAAAACATCGAGTGTTACCTGGCCCAAAGGCTTGATGGGTATATCAACGATACCTTTGATGGAGGACTCAGATTGTTGAAGCTTTGAACGTTAGTCTTGGCTAAGCAGGTTGAAGTATTTTTCAAACCTGATCTCTGTGCCAGCTCTAGTGTCGATGATGCCATTTGTGTTTTAATTTTACCCACTTGGGCTTCTATTACCAGAGGATTTTGGCATTTTTTTTACCCTCGGGTAGGGGGAAGCAGACACATTGACGTTCCCAAGCCTCCAACCGGGGACGTTTGCTGGGAGCCTTTTGTTCGAAAAGCACTATGTTAACTTCTTTATTCTTTCTATCAGCCATGTTGTCTTTAACCCCTTTGACCAGATGAGAAAGTTCCTCGGATTTGACGGCTTCCTTAATTCTTTTATTGAGTTGGAAGCAATCGTTGGTGTGTTGTCCTTTCTCTTCAAGAAACTCACAATATTGATTGGATTTTTCATTTCTTTTGCTTTTGGGCAGAGGACGGGGAGATCTAAAGTTGTGTTTTACGTCTTTGGTGGCAAGGATCTCTTGTGGGGTTTTGGTCAGAGCAGTGACGTTCACAGTTTTTTCTCTGGTTGGAGGGTTTCTTCCGTCTGACCTTCGGGATTCAGATCCCTTTGGGCGTTTGTCATAGGACCCATAGTTACCTCTTTTTCAGTTTGAACTTGAGCTTCTCCTGTTGGCAGCTCTTTTTCTTTGTTCTTTGATGTCCACAGCCTCTTCCCCTCGGATGTGAGCCTCGGACATTTCAAGGGCTTCTTCAAGGGTTCTTAGAAGAGTCTTGTTGAAGTACCTGGTTAGGTACTTGGAGTTTATAGCATTCATAAACCCTGCAACCTTCATTTTCTCATCAGCACTGACATAGGTAAGGCCTTTTTTTTTGTATCTTTCTATGTAATCTCGAAAGCTTTCATCATCTATTTGCTTGATGTAAAAAATGACCGTGGCAACCTTGACACATCGTCCCTGCTGGGAGAAATTTGCCAGAAATCCCTTGCCTAAGTCGTTAAAGGATCGGATGCTCCCATCAGGGAGGTCGTTGAACCATATCCGGGCTGATCCAACAAGTGTTTGCATGAACACGAGGCAACACTCGGGATTACCCCATTTCCATCCTGGCAGCTCAGGAGAAGATCTGTAAGTGAACTACGGGGTCATCTATGCCATCATAGGTTTTTATGTGGGAAGGCATTTTCAGCGTATTGGGGAACCCATAATCGGCAATTTGAGGAGAAAAACATGAAAGGCTATTAGGCTTATATGGATTTTTCATGTCATTTTCAGTTATAGCATTTGTGTTACCATTTGAGCGGCCTTGATGTGTGGTTGGCACTTCGATAATAAGTTGTTGCCAAGGGAATTGTGCCATCATCTGGGCCATCATTTGAGGCATGAGACTAAAGCCTTGAAGGCTTTCGGGCGTCATCATGTAGTTGGTTCCCATGGGTAGACTCATGGCTGCACTTCAAGCCATATGTAAGGAGGTCATAGCTTGTTCCCAAGAGGTAGGGACAGGGGGTGGAACACTCGAGACTGGTGACTACAAGAGTTGGTCTAGAGTGACCACGTGCTCTATGGGTGCACTTAGGACCAAAGGTTGAGAAGTGAACAAAGAGAAGGCAATTGGGCTCGGCTTTCCAGGTTGGTAAGGAATGGGGTTGAACGGAGAAAAGGCTGAGCTCAGACCAGCTTCTAGGTGAGAAGGTGTAGATCGGGAGTTTGAGAGAGGAATATAAGGAGGAGGACGAGGTGGTCCGGGTGAAAGTGAGGGTTCTTTCTCATCATAGTCCAGTCTGATTCTCACCCCATTTTCTCTTTCTTTGTTCACATGTTGGTTAAGAAGAGACCTCAATTGTAAGAAATTCTTGGCAATCCCTCGGTGTCAAGTGTATGCATTCCAATGTACACATAAAGCCGAGTTGAGGAGATGTAACCTTTGAATAAGAAGGGGTTGGAGTTTGGAAAAGTGAGAACTCCTAACATGTGATCCACATGGGAGTACTTCCTAGAGTAGAAAAAGGAGTATATATGTTCAAAGAGGTTTGATCAGTGTTTGGTGTCTCGCCGGTGTGGTGAGGCACTTCATTTACCTCTTCAGAAGACTCTTGGTCAGACATTTCAAGGAGTTGGAGCTACACAACTGATTTACAAAAGAAACTCAACGGCGCAGCCCCACGATGGGCGCCAACTTGTTGCTAAAACAAATATATGATAAGTGTAAACAGGGAATCTCAAAGAGGCAAAAGGGTCGAAGATTTTAAATTAGCCAAACCCAGGTCGTCGAGTCCCTCTACGTTGCAAACGTAGATGGGAGATTCGAATGTTTATGTTTTGTTGTTGTGATTCTGATGTGATATGAACTCAAAGTCAGAATGTTGTTTTAAGTATTATTATTTTTGGAGATGTTATGTTAAGAAAAGATCATACACAAAGTGTCGTCTTCTAGAGGGAGAATAGAAGTATGAAAGGTGTGTCCCCTGATGTTGATAAGGGTCAGATTTTATAGACCAAGCATCTTCTATAAGATGAATGGCATCTCTCTTGATTTTAGGTGCAACAAGGGACTTTCCACTTAAGCTTAGGGAAGGCTTGAAACATGCGGATAAAAGCATGTGTTGTCCACACGTGGTGGCTGTGACCAGATATAGAGAGCAACCGAGAAAGTAGTGACAAGAAATGTCATTGATCTGTTCCTTTTGCTAATGACAGTTGTCATCTTTTGATCCTTTTAAGCCTTTAAACTTTAAAGCAATTTGTGTATTATAATCAGCTTTTTAGCCTTAAATTACCCAGGTCTATCAAGGTCTGGCAAAGAGCATTTAAACTGTCACACCCCGCCTATGGCGAAAACGCGAGGTGAGACGAACATGGTGATCACAAACATTGTTTATGAGAAATAATAATGACATTTATTTCATCAAACACATAATCCACATAGTCAAATACAAATTACAAATCCTAAAAGTGGTTCAAACTGCTACATAAAATCACAAAACAAGGCCTTTTTCACGCAATCCTAAACTTGGCTCCTTAACGTCCTTACATGGTTTCCTGAAAAACATGCTTACAAGTGTCAACTAAAAAGTTGGTGAGTCCGTAGGTTTTGTTGACTCAATAAAACAGTTTTGTTGCTCAGTAATAGTGAAAGTTTACCGTAAGAATTGTTTCGCTTGGTTGATAAGATGCTGGTTTTTAAAACTAATGTTTCTGAATACAATATTACAAACCCCAATCATGTTTACACAGTCAAGAAAGTATGCGATGATCCAGTCGTAATTTCTAAGATGATTGCGGTTAATGGTAATTGAGATTATAATGTGGATGAGGTATTAAATATTAAGTCATTTGTAAGATTTGATGAGTGTCTGTTGACTTTCAATCTTTCCTCAACTTGTGGTTTCAAATTTTTTAACCTTAGGTCATTCAGGAAAATTGTGATTTCAAATTTGTTAACCTTTCAGAGTAGCAGGGGGTAGTCAACTGATGTTAAAGGTGAGTATGTTTTTGTGAAAGTGGATTAAGGTGTTTGTGGAGTTTGAAGGATTTGTTTGATTTCAGTATTTGTTTTGTGATTTGTTTGAACGATGTTGTCTCTGTTACACCCTGCCTAAGGCGGAAACGCGAGGTGAGACGAACATGGTGATCACAAACATTGTTTATGAGAAATACTAATGACACTTATTTCATCAAACACATAAGTCTCATAGTCGAATACAAATTACAAATCCTAACAAGTGGTTCAAACTGCTACATCAAAATCACAAAACAAGGCCTTTTTCAGGCAATCCTAAACTTGGCTCCTTAACTTCCTTACTTGGTTTCCTGAAAAACATGCTTACAAGTGTCAACTAAAAAGTTGGTGAGTCTGTAGGTTTTGTTGACTCGATAAAACAGTTTTGTTGCTCATAAAGTTTCGTTGTTTGTGTCCATGCAAAAATATAGTTACTATGAGCACCATAACCAAACCTTGACATTCGTGTGCACCCCGCCCCAATGCCTTGTCACAAGACATTGTAAAGTATGGATAATATGCATTCATATGTGTTAGCATGACTAAAAGTGGAAGGGGGTGTCAACCCAAATAGTACTATTCATATGATCCACGGCTTATTGCAAAGCTAATGGTTATAGTTGTAAGGGGAATTTTTGTTGATCTGTGGCAATTTTGGGTCCAACTCATGTAACACATATTGTTGTCATGTACATTTGTGGGTCTGTAGCATGTTTGTCCCCCGAAGTTGCAAAACAGTAAAACAATAAAAGGGGCCACGAAACTCACCTTATGTCTGGTTATGTGATTTAGCAAAGCAGAGAGATTGAAGTAACTACTGTTCAGACAAAACGTGCCCTATAACGTCAAAGACTTCTTAAGTTGTGTGTACTTGTTGTTTATGATACAAGTTTTTCACTCGACTTGTGGATCCTTGTGCCATGTATATGCGTGCCAATGTTTATGTACGTGACAACTATTAAGCATTTGGTGTGTAATCTAGGAGTTTTGAATATTTGCAACGTTATATGTGATCGTTTATGTTTTGATCCCAAAAGCGTTTTACTGTTTTCTGTTTGTAAAGTATTGTTGTTAGTTTCATTTCTTTGTGTACGTCATTTAGTGATGTAATAAATCAACCAAATCATTATTGAGTTTAGCATTTTTTGTATATAAATTTACCTCTAAAATTATATTGTTTTTATGTAGTGGTATAATTTTTCAATGTACTGTGTGGAATGGTTATGCACAACAGTCAAAGAAATTTGTTTGTCAAAATACTGGTAATGAGCATGTGATGGTTGTTATACAGCATGGTAAGGTTAAGGAGTCGAAAGGTAATTTCTCTTATATTCCTGTTATTAATAGTTTTTCAGTTGATTTGAATTCATTATATACATAATTAATATTGTCATAATTAGATCAATTTATAGTTGAAAGTGTCAAGTTTGGAATTCGGGTGTTTCTCAATGTACAAATAGATGAGGTCAAGCAGTTTAGAAGGAAGTATAATGTTAATGTATTATGTATTTATATTTGAAATTTTTTCTTTCTTTTATTAATTTGTTCCATTTTTTTAGTCTTATGTTGAAGCAAGAACAAGAAGCTGGTTCTACTTCTCAAATACTACTTTCCGACCACTCTGTTTACCCATTGCATCAAGAATTTATTGGTGGATCTGAAAAGAAATGTGTTGACGAGCTTATAGAGATTGATAGGGTTTTAATATTTGATCGCTATCGTTAATATTTGTTGACGTTATTACACGTTTTTTTTTCTCAACCAATAGAGGTTTTATATATTTTTTTCCAGCCAATGTTTTGTGTTGTTGTTGCGATTATAAAAAAATTGTTCAGGAAAGCTATGTGTGGTTTTAAGATGCGTGTTGCAGATGTTTCGGGAGGGTGGTAACTAAATCAGAATACTTATAGTTTCATGAAAACGTAACTGAAGAAATTCTGAAATTGCCTCCTACTGCTTTCTTTTGTTGCAAGTGTGGTTTTAGGATGTGTGTTGCAGATGTTTCGGGAGGGTGGTAACTAAATCAGAATACTTACAGTTTCATGAAAACGTAACTGAAGAAATTCTGAAATTGCCTCCTACTGCTTTCTTTTGTTGCAAGTGTGAGTGTTAGTGTACATCCAGTACTACAAAGTAAGTAGAGATAAATATGTACACTTTGTTGTTTATATAACATGATTCCTTGCAATGATTAGTATATATGTTTTCAGATAAGTTTTCCGTGTATCTGTTTTAGGTTCAAGGTGCATGTCAGGGTTCAAGATGAGACTGGTAGTGTATCACTTGTGATGTTTGATAGAGATGATATGAGAATTGTCGAATCATCTGCAAGTTGTATAAGAAAAGGCAGTTGAAGCTGAGTACTAGTGAAAGTTTACCGTAAGAATTGTTTCGCTTGGTTGATAAGATGCTGGTTTTTAAAACTGATGTTTCTGAATACAATATTACAAACCACAACCACGTTTACACAGTCAAGAAAGTATGTGATGATCCAGTCGTAATTTCTGAGATGATTGCGGTTAATGGTAATTGAGATTATAATGTGGATGAGGTATTAAATATTAAGCCATTTGTAAGAATTGATGAGTGTCTGTTGACTTTCAAACTTTCCTCAACTTGTGGTTTCAAATTTTTAACTTTAGGTCATTCAAGCAAATTGTGATTTCAAATTTGTTAACCTTTCAGAGTAGCAGGGGGTAGTCAACTGATGTTAAAAGTGAGTATGTTTTTGTGAAAGTGGATTAAGGTGTTTGTGGAGTTTGAAGGATTTGTTTGATTTCATTATTTTTTTTGTGATTTGTTTGAACGATGTTGTTCTGTTACACCCTGCCTAAGGCGGAAACGCGAGGTGAGATGAACATGGTGATCACAAGCATTGTTTATGAGAAATACTAATGACACTTATTTCATCAAACACATAAGTCACATAGTCGAATACAAATTACAAATCCTAACAAGTGGTTCAATTTGTTACATCAAAATCACAAAACAAGGCCTTTTTCAGGCAATCCTAAACTTGGCTCCTTATCGTCCTAACTTGGTTTCCTGAAAAACATGCTTACAAGTGTTAACTAAAAAGTTGGTGAGTCCGTAGGTTTCGTTGACTCGATAAAACAGTTTTGTTGCTCAGAAAGTTTCGTTGTCTGTGTCCATGCAGAAATATAGTTACCATGAGCACCATAACCAAACCATGATGTTCTTGTGCACCCCGCCCCAATTCCTTTTCACGATACATTTTCAAGTATGGATAATATGCATTCATATGTGTTAGCTCGACTAACAGTGAAAGGGGGTGTCATCCCAAATAGTACTATTCATATGATCCACGGCTTATTGCTAAGCTAATGGTTATAGTTGTCCGGGGAATTTTCGTTGATCTGTGACAATTGTGGGTCTAACTCATGTAACACATATTTTTGTCATGTACATATGTGGGTCTGTAGCATGTTTCTCCCCTGAAGTTGTAAAACAGTAAAACAGTAAAAGGGGCCACGAAAGTCACCTGGTGTCTGGGTATGTGATCTAGCAAAGCAGAGAGATTGAAGTAACTACTGTTTCGAAAAGTAGTTCCTTATAACGCCAAAGACATCTTAAATTGTGTGTACTTGTTGTTTACCATACAAGTTGTTCACACGACTTGTGGACCCTTGTGTGATGTATATGCGGGCCAATGTTTATGAACGTGACAACTATTACGCATCTAGTGTGTAATCCGGGAGTTTTGAATATGTGCAACATTATTTGTGATCGTTTATGTTGTAATCCAAAAATCGGTTCCTTGACAACCATTAGAGCCGAGTGTGGCTTATAAAATATTAATCATGAGATGGGTGCATTCACTAAATTGATTTGTGTCACATAAGTGTGTGGTATGCATACTTGCGGTTATATAAGTGTACATGTGTGAGTTTCAAAATTCATCAACAATAAACAAGAAAATGCTTTTTAGAAAATCACTAACTTATATGCAAGATAGGGTCGATTACTAGACGACTAGGGGTCGAGGGTCGGGTAACAAGAGGGTCGATTGTTAAGAAAGAATCATTGTGGTTATAGGGAGGTTTGCTAACATACCTAGGATTCTTGATCTTGTACACTTGGATGGTGCTTTGAGGCTCCCTTGTAAAGCTTGGTGATTGTGGTGAGGGCCGAGAATTTGGGAGTGTGAGGTGAGTGTTTGTGTGATGTTTTGGTGCAAGATCTTCAAGTGTTCATTGTCTCCTTTATATAGCCGATTGTTTGGCAAGCAAGAGTCTCTTGGGATGATGCAAGTGTATAAAGATGCTTACTACTTTGGTGCTAATTAGAATGATAATGATAGATCATGTAGTCTCTTGTTTTGGCCGATTAGTTTTCAATGTATAAAAGGAATAGAAAGTTATCTAGGGACATGCAAAGGTGAGTGATTGTTTCCATTTGTTTGCAAGTTTTTACCTCTTGTGTTGAAAGGGACTTGAACTAAACATGTAAGGGTAGGCTTCGGCCGATTATAGTACAAAGAGAAGGTTTCAAAATTTGATGATAGTGATGTGTCTATCTTGTCCTTTTCACCATGTTATTGGCCGATTGCTCCCTCCCAAAGTAGAATGTTTGTCATGCATGAATCATGGAGCTAGAAATTCTTCTTTTGTATCTTCTTTGGTATAAGGTGAATGTGTGTCATTCATGATGTAATCGGCCGATAATAAGCATGAGTTTTTAATGTATTTTTGGCAAATAATCATAGGTCATCAATGGTTGTGTAAGTAAGCTAGACCCTATGTTAGTATAACTAGGATAGTTATCACATGATGGTGATGTAACATTGTGCATTTTCCCCAAATCTTAATAAATAAAGGTCTTTCTTTTATACATTTTTTTTATTTTTTTTATATAAATATGCCTAAGTCTTATTTTCTTTAACTCACAATTTTATATATATATATATATATATATTTATGTAATTATCACTTGGTTTAAATAATAATAATAATAATAATAATAATAATAATAATAATAATAGTAATAATAATAATAATAATATTGAATAAGCAGATTTTTTTTTTAGTTGTGTTTTGTCAAAATGTTCTTAACCAATCCAAAACAATAAACCCATCAACTAAATCCCAACCCAAACCAACCACAATTCTAAGCCCAATTACCTGAGCCCACAAAACAGCCCACAACCCAGAACTCTACCCCCTTTACCCGTCTAAGACCCAAAACCCTACCCGTTTCCCTGCCGTGCCCGACCCGCCAAACCAGACCCGACCCACCGACAAAATTGTTCAAACTCGTCGCGCCTAAAGATCATTTTGGAAACTATAATCAACCTTTAATTGATTAACGCGTTTACAGGGATCAATCACAGCTCTTAACGAGCTTAATTCTTGCTCGACGTGACCAAAAATAACCCATCAAACCAATCTTCCAATTCTACGCCTTCCCTATAAATTGGACCTACCTTCGTTCCCTACAAATGCCGAAAATCAAAACCCCTACCCTCAATTCTTCATTTACTTCACGAAATCTACGAAATCGAAGCTGTTTGACTTTCTGGTTTGACTCGCGAACAGAAGCCTTACGGGTCTGGTAAGTTTTAATCTTTGGTTGTAGTATGTTAATCGGGTCTTGATAGTTATTAACCCCATGTTTAATCGGAATATAATTGCGTGTTTAAATCATTAAGGAATCTAGGGTTCTTATGAGACAATTGGGGAAGATGACACCATTATGCTAACATATAAAACAATTTTTAAACAAAATAAAACAACCATCAGATCAGTAGATCAGATGGTTGTCTATCTGTTCTTTGTTAGTCAGACGCGGGTTCGATCCCTGTGACCATCACTTTGTTTTTTTTTTTTTGATAATTATGAATTTATTCAACAAACACTATATAATTAATTTCAACCAAGACTAATCGTTCTCAGGGTCTAGACCAACTGGTCTAGGCTTGTGATTTAAGACCCTGACCCGGGTTTGACGCGGGTTCGAGCCTCACCATATGCAAACTTTTTTTTAAAAAACCTTTATTACTTATATATTCATTATTATTTATAAAAATAGTTTTAAAATACTAAAAATGCTTTATAAATTCTACAAAATTTATTTTATGTTATTCAAATGATAAACTTTGTTGTCCAATTTTTAGTTTTTCAAAAATCTTTTATTTATTATATGTAATAAATATTTCAAGTTTATTCTATTATAATTATAAAATTCCATAAAAGTATCAAAACGATTTCATAAAATTCTACAAAAATTATTCTAGGTTTATAAGACAATAAACATTCCAGAAATGATTTTTATTTCTTAAAAATCATTTATTTATTATTTTTAAATCGGTTTTTGCTATGTTAATCATAAATAAATCATAATAAATTCGTTTTTCATTATTTTTGCATCAAAATTTCACATAAATTATTATTAATCATTTAGATCAGAAATATGAATTTTTGATTCGAAATTTATAAATTTTAATATTTTTAAATATTAAGCCTACTTTTTGTCAAATAATTATTAATATATAAATATTCATTAATTAAGAAAGTAATTTTATAAAGATTATTTTTACATTTAATACATTATAATTCAACTACTTTTAGATAATATTGGTCAGAAAACATTTTCACTAATTAGTTCTTTATTTTATTAAATTATTCAAAGTTAATCATCAATCTATTGTCAATCCCCAAATTAGGAACCCTAGCACATTTTAGACTAGAAAACTTAGACTTATTAAGTTTTCCCCAAAACTTATTTATTACCTTGAAATAGGGTGATATTTGGATACACACAAGCCACATTTACTTATATAACAAGGGTCATCATTCTAACACTAAGGTGAGTTTACATAGCCCCTTTTTCTGTTTTACATTTTGGGGTGAAACATGTTTAAACATTTTATATACTATCATTTACACATTCTTACATTGTTGAAACTTGTGATTCAATTACACTATCATTTACTCATTCTATCATTTGACTGTAACAAAAAGACACAGTACAATCATTAACATTGATCAAGCCGCCTGTTTAGATTATAGCGCTATAGGTCTGACAAACCCATCCCCCCGCATAAATTCAGGGATGATCGATAACAGTTACACTTTTACTAACTTGCGAGTTAGGTCTCAGTCGACACAAGGTTTTATTGTACAAAGACGCATTGTTACATGTCGGACTCATACTCTATCATTATACAACTGTGATTGTTGTACAAACTATTGTTATCAATTATATTCGAAAACCTATGTATTCTCACCAACTTTTGTTGACCCAAAATATTTTCAAACTTAACATGTTTCAGGTTATAGCTTGCTTGAAGATTAGAGTTAACGCTTGAAGATGTGTATTTAGTATTATTCATTTTTGATGTACAAATTCTTGTAGAACAATTGTATGTAATACATTTAAATCAATTATTGAAATTTATTATTTACCATGAGCTACTGAACAATCATCAATATGTGACATCCTGATGTTTCCGCCATCGGTTGGGGTGTTACAGGTGACTTGTGAAGGCTTTAGGATTTCGGCCAAGGCATGAGACAAGAGAAAGTTTGTGAGATAGAGACTTGTCATTTATGTATGTATATATATATATATATATATATATATATATATATATATATGGGTATTCTGTTGTCCATATCCAATGTGTTGGCATTGTGACCTCACTAGTTGATCATCATCATGAGCATGTGTTGCAAGTTGTCTTGAAAAGGACTTAAGCATGATAAAACCTCTAGTTATTTATGAGTTGTATGAATGGTTGTCACCTAGTTGTCTTATGTTATGTCCTTTTCATCTAGAAGGTATTAGTTGTCATGGGATAGGACATGTCAAGGAACAAGAATTGTGCACATGTTTAGTGTTTACTTGTGTGTATATATACATATCTACGCATGTATGTGTGTGTGTATATATATATATATATATATATATATAAGGTTGTATGGTTTTTGTCTCATCTAGTTCAACTGTGTATATGTAACGCATGTGTGTATGAATAATATTGTTTTCATGTTTTGATCATGCACACAACTATAAAAAATAGTATAGTTTTGGCAAAATAAAATATTATGTGAAAATCCATATGCTTTTGTTGATCCTTATAATGACTATGGTGTTCGGGTAGAGTTTATTTGTAGGTGATCATTCCAACATTGACGCGCACCGTTACACATATTTAAGTAAAAACAGTTAATTGTACGGATTCGACTAGTGAATTTGGCAGGTGTCACATAAATTTTGGTGACTAAAGTAGGCCTTTTAATTTTCGTCTTCGTTTACTCTGATTTTTAGTTTGACTCCTTCTAGTTTTGAATCAATTGCTGACGATTAATCTTTAAAGCTTCGGGGTAAGACCTTTTAATTTCTTATTTTTTTCAGTTTAGCTCATCTTTTGTTTTCATGGTATGTTTTGTTGAGACTTGAAAAGTCTTATATCATTGTCTAGTTTATTCCTTGATTTCGCCGAATTTCACTTGTTATATTCGCTATATTTGGTTACTTGGCCATCCTTTGATTAAAAAAAATAGCACATTTGACAATTTATGGAGAGATTTTGAAAGAAACCAGACGTGATTGGACGATTGCACAAATATATAACAAGATTCTGGGGCCTTATTGATAACATGCCTTCCTAGCTGGCTGTTATCGCCACTAACGGTCCGTTACCACAGTTTATTGGCATGGAATCCGAGAGAATTCCAGATGTTCCATTGCTGCTAGAAATACATTATAACCATGGAGACACATTTGATACTAGGATTTGCCTATAGATACTCCATTTGGCCAATCTTTTAGAGGGAGGACGCATGGAAATGAGCCGAAACGTTGATGGATTGTAGGGTGATTACTCTGCATGGTTGCATTTGGAGCTTGGGTGAAAATCGGAGTGCATTTGGAGCTCGGGTGTAACATCGCAAATTTTCCCTAAATTTCTAATTAATAAAAATAATGTATTGTTTTAAACAATATATGTTTTAAATACCTTAAACTAATAATTATTTGTATTTCAACACTTTTGTACGTTCTAAATATATATATATATATATATATATATATATATATATTTCGTGTCACTTTCGGGCTTATATAATCATATTATGAATTTATAATAACATAGTTGTAAAGAAATAATTGCAAAAAAATACTTGAGTGGGCCGGGACTCGAACCCGCGTCCACAACCGGGTCAGACTTACACTCACACAACGAAACCAATCAGGCTACAACCCCTTGTTGAGATTATTATTCAAACCAAAGTATTTAACCCTTTCTCCATAGTTACACAGTTGACTTTAGAAAGTCAACTGTGAACAAACCCATTCAATCAAGCTGGATTCAAGCGTTTAAGATTCAATCGCACCATTAATTCTATGCGGAAATCATTAGCACACGTTTAGAAGCTGTCAATTACGTGTAAAATCCCGTAAATCTCGGTCAATAATTAGCTTTATGTCCGGATTAAAACTTTCCTAAAACCCGGATTCGCAATCTATATCTAGAGGTGTTTTCAATCCAATTAAACTCGTCCCAATACTCTAATATGGCCGATTAGAATAACCCCTATCACACTTTTCACTTTCAAACACCAATTCTTCCAGAATCAAAGCTTGTTCAGTCGAAACTTGGTGCTCGGGTTACAAACTCTTTAGGTAAACCTTAACACTTATTCCTTGTTGCATTTGGTTCGGTTTTTGTCAATCAGTAAAAGCCCCATATAATCGTTTATAATCTGCAGCGTTTTGATGTTCAAATATAAGATTTTGGGGTTAGGGTTTTCGCATGAACTAATTTGGGGAAGAATGGTTATTTCAAAACTGTTTAAACACAATAGAAAACTGATTTTTCAACAAAACAAGCAACCAGACCAGTGGTCTGGGCGTCATTCTCGCTAAACCAAGGTCCCGAGTTCGAGCCTCTACAGAGGCGGGTCTGAGCTTTCCTTTCTTTCTTTTTTTTTTTTCAGTTTTAATTATTTGATTAACCTATATATATATATATATATATATATATATATATATCCTTAGAATTATTAAAAATAGCAAACCTTGTCCAAAATTTTTATAAAAAGTATCCTAGCTTCCTCAGACCCTAAAATTTATACTTACAATTTTATTTTTTAGAAAAATGTTTATTTATTATTTTTAATGTATTTATTTTGTTTAAAAAAATAATTAATTCATAGAAAATTCATTTTTCATCATTTTAATACCAAATTTTTGTGGAGATATTCCTAACCATATAAAGACAACTGGTAATTTTTTTCCGTAAAAATATTATTTTTACCTGATTTTACATTTTATTTATATTTAATTGATTAAATTCAATTAAATTCTATTTTAAATACAAAAGATATGGAAAATATTTTATAAAATTATTCTGAACTTATAAATCAATAAACATTTCTGAAATAAATTTTATTTCAAAAAATAATTCATTTAATATTTTTAATCGATTTTTGTCATTTTTAATAAAAAATAAATCATAATAAATTCATTTTTCATTATTTTTGCATCAAAATTTCACATAAATTATTATTAATCATTTAGATCAGAAATATAAATTTTTGATTCGAAATTTGTAAATTTTATTTTAATATTTTTAAATATTAAATCTTTATTTTGTCAAATAAGTATTAATATATAAATATTCATTAATTATGAAAATAATTTTATAAAAATTATTTTCACATTTATTACATTATAATTCAACTACTTGTAGTTAATATTGATCAGAAATATTTTTATTAATTATTTCCTTATTTA
Organism: Ambrosia x helenae; assembly: GCA_030844895.1. Lineage (NCBI taxonomy): Eukaryota > Viridiplantae > Streptophyta > Magnoliopsida > Asterales > Asteraceae > Ambrosia > Ambrosia x helenae. The sequence continues at coordinate 34,006,538 of CM061224.1, read as the reverse complement.
TTTAAGTTATTAACAATTATTCAAATTTAATCATAAATCAATTATTAATCCCCAAATTAGGAACCCTAGCACATTTTAGACTAGAAAACTTAGACTTATTAAGTTTTCCCCAACACTTATTTATAACCTTGAAATAGGGTGATATTTGGATACACACGAGCCACATTTACTTGTATAACAAGGGTCTCCATTTCAACACTAAGGTGAGTTTACATAGCCCCTTTTATCATTTCACTATTTTGGGGTGAAACATGTTACAACATCAATTTACAATTCAACATAAGTGTCTATGTGTTATTCTATGTTGCATTATGTCTTAAACATTACTATGGTAAGCAAAATTATTCTAGCATAATCATTAACTCCGTACAAGCCAACGATACACAATGATAGATCTATTGGACTGACAACCCCACCCGGATACGTTACCTCCTACATAGGTAGCGTGGGTGATTGTTATCGCAACATAAACGAGTGAACCATATGCGTATGGGATGGACCACAATATTCTAGTCACAAGGTTTGATTATGCACACGATTTACTGGGTAGTATTGTTTTCACATATGGACTAGACTTGCCATGACACTCGAATTGTACAAATTTTTATTCAATATTCAAACCTATGTAATTCTCACCAACTTTTGTTGACCCAAAATATTTTTAAACTTAACATGTTTCAGGTTATAGCTTGTTCGAAGATTTGAGTTAATGCTTGAAGATGCGTAGCTAGTATTTTTCATTTTGATGTACAAATTCTTAGAACAATTGTATGTAATTTATTTAAATCATTTATTGGAACTTATTATTTACCATGAGCTACTGAACAATCATCAATACGTGACATCCCGATGTTTCCGCCATCGGTTGGGGTGTTACATCGGGTGATTACCCGCATTAGCTAGTTTTCGGTTTTTGAACGTTGTATTTGCTACGTTATTGTTGAGATCAGATTCTGTGACAACCTACACCCTCATCTTTTATCAAGTTGCCAAAATGAGTCCTTGGACTCTCCGTTTTCTCAAATTAATAAATTCCTTGTTATATTAAACTTTTGTGTATAAATCCATATAACTTATCTTGATAATTTTAAACTAAATCCTTTACTGAAAGTTTATGAAAGTTTTAATTTAGAAATATTATTAAAGTTTTGATAAGAAAACAATAAATCTATACATAATACGTTAGAATTTAAACTCAAGGAACCATTATTGCAAATATTTGAAAACTGATTTGCCTCCTTGCCTGGTCTCGTTTTTCCGGCGAAAGGTCTCGCCGCCGGCGAACCTTCCAGCCGAGTTCCGGCACACATAAATTCAAGGTTTGAATGTTGTTAATCGGTTTTTATTGTCCTTGTACGTTTCTCCGTAGTCAGTCAAATGAATCCAAACGTTTTTACGAGTTTAATTCCGACTTTAAGCGAGTTATTAGTTATAACCGATCGGACATTAAATGATAATAAAAAACGTTCGTTTAACTTAATAATTGTATAAATTGTTGATTCCATATCATTTCCTAAACTCTGAGCATCATGAACCCACTTTTAAACCAACCAAAGAGTGACCAAACGACCTGTAAATCTTGACACAAAGCTTCGGTCCTGGAACCTTCGATTTCGAGTGCAATTCGTGTTGTAAGTTGTAGTTTTCTGTTGCCATTTTGATTATTAATGGTTTCCGATCAAAAGCCCTTTATTGTTAATCGTTCATCATTTCTTAATCAGGTGGATTACATTAAGGGCTAGGGTTCTTGTCTATTTGGGGAAGAAGATGATAGCACATGTGAAAATTATAAACATTATTTTTTTTTTATTTTGAATAACAAAGAAGCTTGTAGTCTAGTGGTTTAGTGTGTGGTTATGTTGGGAAAAGGCCGAGTTCGAGTCCTCCTAGAGGCAAATTTGTAGTTTTTTTTTTTTTTTTTGTGTTATGTCCTTTCCAGTTTCATTTTCTTAGTTTTTTAAAATATATATAATAGATAGAATTTGAAATATTCATAGTAAATTCATTTTTATCCAAAAATTTTAAAAATTTAGGGGTAGACTCTTGACACCTCATAGAAAATTGTCATATTTTTATTTTCTGGAAAATATTTTATTTCATAATTTTTATTAATTTAACTTTTTTAAATCATATTCAATTGATTAAAAATTCAGTTTTAATGGTTTTTATCTCAAAATTTTTGATAAATTATTTCTAATATCATGAACTAATATAAAAATTGTTGGTTTTGGAAAGATTTATTTTTATTGATTTTCCTATTTTTAATCATTTAAACATGATTTAAATTCATTAAATCAGTTTAAATGCAAATAAATGAAGAAAATTTATGAGAAAATTATTTTCATTGATTGACATCAGAAAGCATCCATTTTCTATAAAAATAATATTTTCGGATCATATATGGTATCTTTAGTCTTATTTATGTTTAATTAGACATAATTAATCATTTATTTATTTATACTATTTAACATCTATTTTATAAATAATTTTTTTATAAAATAGAAATATTCTTATGTTTGAAAGTCTTTATTATCATTTGTTGGATCATTGTGTAACTCCTAATTATTTGTTTGGATATTTATGATTATTGTATTTATTTACAATAATTAGTTAAGGTAATTAACTAAATTATTTTGCCTTAATTATTCAAAACATATTTTTTTATCTTAGTATTCAATTGGTAATAATTATATTGCCTAAACCATGTTCACAAACTTTGGCATATTATTTTTGATATACGACTTTTATAGTAATTCGATTTATCATAAAAACTCTAATTCCCCAGATCGACTTAGCAAACCCTAATGCCATAGAACCCTAGATACATTAGACTTTATAGATATTTCCTTATTAGTACTCTTATACATTATAGGTTGGATTCTTCGTAATTCCCATTACTTAGCTCACGACCGCTTAAGTTGGATTTTGATCGCTTTCGCAAACTGTGAGTATATCTTTCCCCTTTTTCATGTTTTACACTTTTTGGGTGACTCATGTACGCTTATTACTTCACTCACTTAATCATGCTTTATTCTATATTCACAATCGCAATTCTTGTATGTGTTTTACTTGTTGATCGCTGATAGTGTGTACTTATGACCTTAATCATTAACCCGGTGTGGGCCTAGCATAGCAATAAATAGTACTTGATTATTGTTATGTGTAAACTACTTTGCCTTGTCGCATACTATATATAATCATACTATTGGGCGATTACTATACACTGTTAAGCTTTCGGAACTTAGACTTAGACTTGAGATTTTCTATATTTCAGCTTAGATAGTTAGTTTTTAATCGTTGTATTTTTGTATCTCATTTCAATGTAATAAATTACTTAGTCAATGTATCTATATATACATTTCTAGTCCATGAGCTATTGAACAATCGTCACTACGTGACACCTCGATGTTTCCGCCACCGGTTGGGGTGTTACAGATCCGTTCACTCATTTATGTGAGATGATTGGCTAGATCTATAGGTTGTTTGGTTATGGGATGATTTTTGTTTTTATACATTCTATCGACTAGGTTTTAAACGTTGTTCCGACTATGTTAATGCTGAGATCAGATTTGTTTACTCATTTATTTGAGATGATTGGCTGGATCTATGGATTTTTATGAAAAAAAAAACATGATAGATTTGGAAGGTGAGGGAGTCGACATGGCACATGGATTGTCGATGACCTCAATGGCTTATTGCATTTATGACATTGTACCTTCCTCCTAGAACTATAATTGCTGGCCATTAAGCTATATGGCGTGGTTACCTTTTCCTCTAACTCCCCCAAATAACGCATTAGTGTCACATTATTTTTCTCATTCCCTTCTTCAAACCAATAAAATGGTTTCCACCAATTCTCTCCCATTTCCTTTTTTTTATTAATTTTCTATTTTATTTATTTATATAATGTATATTTCATAAATATTTAATAAAAGTTTTCCGTTTTTTGATTTGTACCTACACGTTAATAATTTTTTTAAAGAAACCATACATAAATATAATAGTTTTTTTAAAGACAATCTATATATTTTAAAAAAATTCTTACTTATTATGGGATCGGTAGACACGTTCACCCAAACTCGTGCTAGGGCCTCCAACTCGACCAGACTCCAAGGAATGCTATCCACCTTACTAGTACCTCGTTCTTCTCTGCTACATTTTTTTCCCTTTGACGTCTTTTTTTGAGGTTGGTTGGGTTTCGGGTATAACGTCGTCATCGGCGCCTAAAGATACAAAATCGTGTTCAGGTTGTGATTAAGGTATCAGCGGGAACATTGGCATTCGTTGTTGTTGTTGTTGTAGTTGCATTCGAAATTGTTGTTGCATTTGCATGTGCCATGCGTTTTGGGGTTGAGTAAAACCGCCAAACGCTTATGTAGTGGGGTCAACCGGTGTCGTGGGATATTGGATGTTTGGGGCTTGCGTTGAAGGAGTAGCGGGGGTGTTTGGGAAAAAAGGTTGCGGGTTAGAGCGCCTTGGATCCATAATATTTTTTTTTGGTTTGAAGGTTTGGTTAAAGAAAGTGTTTTTTTTTTTTTTGGAGTTGTGTGGTTAAAAAAATGTAGAGGTTTGATTTATATAATAAAAAGTTTGAATTGTTTTTTTCAAACGGTCATCTCCCAACATTCACATTCTTCTTCACTAATCACAAACGCTCGGTGCAATCGGTGGAATTTCACCGAATATCCCGATTTTTTTTTTGGGGGGGGGGGGGGTGTTCTCTACTTCACCAAGGTCCACGTAGACCCACCGAATGGCCTCCCCAATTCCACACCAAATGGCCTTAAAGGCATTGATCCCCACTCTGTAACTAACGGAGTCAGTTTTTCACCTAGACAAAAACAAAAATGGAAACAAAATATAATAAATATATTATATATATATATATATATATATATATATATATATATCCTTACTATAATAGGAGAGTCGTGAGTGACATAAGAAAGCTAAATTGTCAAACTTAGAGATAGGCCAACAATGCCTGTGTGATGCGAAAAATGATGTCATTAATTAGCTTAAAATCTTCACTAAAACATGTGGGCCACTTGAAATTACCACTGTAGAGCTTAAAAGCAGCTGTTTGTTAGCCTCGATTAACGAACAGTAGTTCAGACCAATTATTGACCTCTTTTAAGCATCTGTTTTCCATAAGCAGGTGTTATGAACATCTGTTGAGTACTTTTTCAGCCCTTAACTATGAATTTTTAAGAGGGAAGTTTTAAATTAACATAGCGAAGTGTTATTTTTGCAAGTATATAATCATTACCGAAGATGCTTTGCTTATACACAACCATTTTCTCCTCGAAATTAATTCATAAAATCAGCTTTCATACTCTTTGTTAAAACCATCTCAATGGACATTGATAACAAAATTTATAGTTTTGTTTGTGATCTGAACCCATCGAAAGATATCTGGTTTCTGAAGGTCCGGATCATACGAAAGTGGAAAGAAAGTTTTAAGATGGAAATAATATTGATTGATGAGCAGGCAATGTATGCTTTTCGTTTACTTTATGTTATTCAAGTTGTTGTCGTTGATCTTGATATTTTGTTTATGTTTATTTTAAGGGTGATAAGATTCAGGCCTTCATAAAGAGTCATTTGATGCACGTTATTGATGATCAACATGAAACGTCATTATTCTATCTAAGTTTGGGGTCGGTGAAAACAAGGACCCATACAAAGTGGCAGCACATGATTATAAGATCAACTTTTATCGTTGTACCACTGTTAGCCCTATTTTTGGTTGGCAAGGTGTTGAGTATCGTTTTAAAGTTCATGCCTTTTAAAGATATTCTTAAGGGCGAGGCAAAGGAACTTTTGACTGTTGGTTTTGTAGATGCAGTTGTGCGACTAGTGCTTCGGATTGTTCAATAAACTTGTTTTGTGAATTGTCGAAGATGCGAAGGAAGTAGGATATTTGGTCGAAGGAGAATCAAAAGGTGCGAAGGAGTGGATTTTGGACGAATGTAGAATAGCTTTTATGTATGGCTTGGTTCGACCAGTTGGTTTGGTCGAACCTGCACATTCGTACGAACTGTTTGGGCGAATGTGCAGTCTATAAATAGTCAAGCTGATTTTTTGAATGTAACTTTGAGTCATATTATTCCCTCCACTTTCTGATTCTCTCTCTAGGATATTATTTAGCTTAATTCACGTTCTTACCCTGTTTGTTTCAATCTGTAAACGTGTAATTGAGTTCTTAATTAATGAAAAAGCTTTGAAATGATGATTTACGTGTTTTGATCTGTTTGACTATTATTTTGTGATTGTTTTAGGGATTCCGCACCTAAAGCAAACTTGTTTGATCATTCTTTGTTGATTATACGATCCATATAGCACATACAAAGTGGTATCAGAGCCATTCTGGATCAAACAACCACAAATTGATAGTTTCTCAGTTGATTTGGACCCAATTTTGGTCAAAACGTTTCTGTTTTCTTTGAACAAACTGATTTGATAAGATTTTGATTGATTACAACTTGTTTTCATGGTTAAATTGGATAATTCTCTTCATTAAACTTGTTCCAAATCAATTCCGATTCAAAACCTGATTTAGATCATCAAAATCCATCAACATTTGATAAACATGATCAAAATTAACTGATTTTCAAAGAATAACCGTTTTTGAATTACCAGGGGTCGAACGTAGAGAGAACGGTCGAAAGTGTGATTTCATCTGGTCGAAAGAGAGAAATTCTGGTCGAAGGTGTTGTTTTAGTGGTCGAACGTAGACTTTCATTGCTTATTTGTGCTCATTCGCCCGTCTGAGTTACATTCGACTGATCGAACGGTCGAGGGAGAGGGAAAACGGTCGAACGAGAGAAGTAAACGGTCGAAAGACTTTGTGTGATATCAGTCCACATTCGTACTCTTAAAAACGGTCGAAGGAGAAGGATTTTTCTCATTCGCCCGTCCGTTAGTGCGAAAGAGTATTCTGTTTTAAAACTTTTCTAATCTTTTCGTGTTTGAACATTTACAGGTTAAGATGTGGAACTTTCCAACAACGCCAAGACCTAATCAAGCACCACAACAGCAGACAACAAGAGATCCATGGTCAGTTGCAGCCCAGAAGACTAGTCCACCATCCCAGCCAATCAATTACATGGCTATGACTAGTTCTGCTCCTCAGCAAGTTATGCAACCGTTACAGCAACCAATTGACAACTATTGGGGAGTAGCAGCAGCTGCCGTTCATTCGCAGACGACCAATGCCATATCTACACTCATTCATGATCTATCATCAGGTAGTGGCAATCGTCCACCAAAGCTCATGGATATGATGGAGTACAACACATGGAAGACAAAGTTCAAGATACATGTGGAGGGAGAAGGCTTAGAGGGAGCTGAGGCATGGTAGATGATAGTGAAGGGTTATGTTGCTCCTATTCTGGAGAACACTGGAGAACCAATACCATTGGAGAATTTGGCTGATGATGAGAAAAAGAAGTTCGCGATCGAGAAGAAGGCGTTTTCTCAGTTATCTCAGGTGATCAACACTGATTTGCTGCATCAGTTCGGATCGTGTACAACATCAAAACAATTGTGGGATATGCTGAGAAACAGACATGATGGTAATGAGAAGACTAGGAAGCTGAGGATGGAAGAGCTTCGAAAAGAGTTCGAGAATTTTAGTTACATGGGCAATGAGACTCTAAAAGAATTGGTTCCACGGTATTGCCATTTGCTCACAGAGCTTTCGAGCTATGAGATCAGCATACCGATGTCAGAACTGGTGGATAAATTTGCTGATGCTTTACCACCATACTGGAACCAACACATTGAAGTGTTGAAGGAAAAAGATGCATACCAGTATTGGACTATCAACGAGTTCATACAAAAACTGGAGAACAAAGAAATGGAGGAGAAGAGGAAAGCCAAGAGAGCACAGATTCCACAGAATTCGGATCTGTATGTGAGTGGTACATCTACTTCTCTTTCTACTTCAAGCTCTACTTCAAATGTTGCACCTCACATTGCTTGCGTATCCAATGTTGTTGAACCCACAAAAGCACCAATAAACTATCTTGCCCAAACTTCATCATACACTCCACAATCTTATCAAACACCAAATTTCATTCCACCTTTTTCACCTTTACAACAAGCTGCCTGTTATACAGCAAGTTAACCTCAACAACAAGAACAATATACTCCTCACATGAACCAAATGAAGATCACTCAAACACAATCAAATCAAAACCCGATTGTATTAGAGACTTCTAATCTTAACAATGTGACTGTTGAGATTGCTCAACAGCATGTTGCTTTAGTATCTGCTATGGTTGCATCATACAACGGTTTAGTTGCTAGTCAAATCGGAAACAACAATCTCACCAATGAGGACTACGCACAAATCGATAAAGAGGAGATGGAGCTTATGGACATACAGTGGGCAATTGCGAGCATAATGAGGAGAGCCACTGATTTTATCCAGAAAACTGGAAGAACTGACCTTTCAACCTCTCCAAACACCACTTACAGCTTCAACAAAGCCAAGGTTACATGCTTCAATTGTGGTGAGAAGGGTCATTTTAAGAGAGAGTGTACACAGCCGGCTCAGCAAGGTAATCGAAACCCGTTCAATTCAACCTACCAAAACAGACAAAACCAAAACCAGAATCAGGTATTATACAACAGTCCCAACATCTCTAGCTTTCAACCTCAAAACAACTACCAGAACCGTCAAAACACACAACAAAACACCAATACTAGACAACCCACGTCTCAAAACCAACCACAACAGAATCGAAACCGAACCATTGTTCCTATTTCTACACCTAACACTCAAACCCAAACTGAAAATCAAAACCAAGCACTTGTGATTCAAAAAGATGAAGGTTTTGATTGGAAGGGTATGCAATTGGGAGTGGAGGAGATTACTGCTGGAAATGTGGCTTGTGTGGCACAAAAGATGAGTTTGGATGAGCATGAGGAGATTGAAGAGGAGGTTGTGATAGAGAAAGTGTCGGAGTTGAAAATAGAGGAGTTGAATGAGGATGTGAATGCTGAGAGTGAAGACAAGAAGTCTGGAATGATTCTTGATTCTGTCACAGATGTTGGAGAGCACTATGATTCAGCTTATTCGGATATGGAGAGTGATTCTGACTCAAAAGCTAGTGTGAATTCACTAGACGATGACATTGATCAATTGCTAGCTGAAGCAGATTTCCTGATGACCCGCAAGTCGTGCATGGTGGATGATGCCTGCACAAAGATTGACTACTCCAAATTCTTTGCAGGGAAGGAAGCTCACTTCGCGCTGATGGCAATGACAGAACCACCTAAACCGGTAAGTTCCGAATCTCAATCTAAAGTGTGTGCTAAATGTTCAGATTTTGATAAATTGACAGAAGAAAATAAGCTTCTCAAGGTACAACTTGAGAGTGCCAAAATAAACTGTCAAATTTATCAAAAAGAATCAAAAGATTTCAACAAAGTACTTGATGGTTATAAAAAGGATGTGTCTGAACTCAAAAAGACTTTGTCAATAAAACAACTTGCTATTAATAACTATATTAATGAAATGGAAAACACCAAGTTAGAAATGGCAACCATCAAGTGCTTCGCTGAAAAAGTGAATAAAAAGTTAGAGAGTTATAAGCATATTGCGTATGTAGTTGACCACATCATCGAAGAACCTTCACAGTCGAGTAGTGCAAACTACAAAGATGTCCCATCTCCGGTGTTGTTCGAAAATCATAATTTACATGCAATAGCACCAGAGAGTATAGTCAAATCTGACTCCACATCAGATAACGAGTCCAACACTTCTAGTGTCGGAGACCCGTATTCCGATGTGAGACCTGTATTGGGAAACAATGAAGGTGTGGTCGCTGCAGATGATTCTGATGAAGAAGATGAACAATCTGAGACGGTTGTTGAAAATGAAAGTGATATCCCTGATGAAAATCATATAATCACTACTGAACCAGACTCACCATCTCAAATTGTTAATCCCATGGCAAATGCTCATAGAAAGAATGTTGTTAAGAAAGCTGAACAGTCTGTTGGTAAAAATGTTGAAAAGAAAGAGGTAAAGAAAATTGAGAAAAATGTGGTTAAATCGGTTGAAAAGAAAACTGAAATTAAAACTGAGAAACCAAATGAAATGAGCAACGAATCATGTGACAAACCTGTAAAAGTTTTCTATCGGATGCAATGCTCCGATAAGATTTTGTCTGATGATGAATATCCGATTAAATTTGTGAATTATTCCAAAATTGAAAAGATCTGGCAGGAAAGTACAATTTGGTTCCCAAAACATGAACGAACCAATGACATTCCTCCAGCCATTTTAGAGAAAATTTATTCGGATAATTCTAAAGACGCAAAGGTCAATGTCACACAATTCGTTCTGCCAGTTGATAAATCAAATAGTTTCATTGAACCGACTTACTCGAAGGAACCAGCTCCTGAGAGTCTGAGAAAACAATGCATGGTTGATCAATATCCCATTGCAAGTTTTTCCAAGTCGCATATCAAAGAGAACTATGAGGAATACCGTGCGTGTTTTAAGTGCGGGGAAAGGGGACATTTACTTGCCACATGCCCGTATGTACGACACAAGAGGCACGAGGTGGAGATGAGGCAACGTCATGATTATCCGGTTGACAACTACAGTTATCCACAAAGACGGTTTTTCCCTCAGCAAGCATCTTATTATAACCAAAACAATTTTTACAACAAAAGGAAAAACCGTCCGATGACTTATGACAAACGCAACCAGATAGCCACTGAGAAACCGGTAAAGAAACCTGTGATGAACACAACTGCTGAAAACAAAAAGGTCCCTTCTAAACCTAATGTAAAACCAGCAGTTGGACCTGTCTCTGTTAAATCAGAGAAGGTAACCAAGAAGGTTGCATTCAAAGATGAAGTAAAGAAACCGGCTGAGACCTCAAAATCTCATATCCGGATCTTGAAAAGGTCCGAACAATCTTGGTCATCAAAGGAGTCTGAGGGTGCCTCAACTTCACAGAATGTGAAAACTGAGAAAAAGAAAGTTGAGTGTGAGAAGAAAGGGGTTGAGAAAACCCAAGATGCTTGTGAATCTAAAGAATCTTTGAAACAACCTGTTCAAAGACCCAAGACCAAACAGGCTTGGGTCCCCCGAAAGATCTAATTGCTTTACTTGATATGTGCAGGGAGCTCCAGCTGGCCCTGTTAGCAGCCTATGGATTGTTGACAGTGGAGCTTCTGGCCACATGACAGGGGATCTCACGCTACTCTTTGATATGAAGAACATAAACGGAGGTTACGTAGCGTTTGCAGGAAATAAAGGAGGCTACATTACGATGGAGGGTAGTGTTAGCAATGGGGTCGTGACATTTGAGCGGATATCGTATGTGAAACAGATAGATTACAATCTGCTCAGTGTTAGCCAAATCTGTGATAAGCAATTCTCTGTTTATTTTGACGACAAATCTTGCTACATCCTGAAACCGGGGTTTGAACTTCCAAAAGAGTGGGTGATGCTAAAGGCACCGAGAGTAAACAACTTGTATATTCTCGATATGTCCAAAGCTATGACCACCCATGGCCAAGTCACGTGTTTCCTCTCTAAGGCTACAGAAAAAGAATCTATAATGTGGCACAGGAGAATGGGACACATTCATTTGAGAAAGATGAACCAGTTAGTGAAGAATGAACTTGTCACGGGAGTTAATGTGAAACATTTTCATTTGAATGACAAGTGTGTTAGTTGTAAAAAGGGAAAGCAGCACAAACAGGCCCATAGACCAAAGAAAGTCAATTCCGTTGAACTACCGCTTGAGCGTTTGCACATGGATTTATTTGGTCCAGTCAAGCGTAAAAGTCATGCCGGGGAATTGTACTGTCTTGTGGTGACTGACGATTATTCAAGATTCTCATGGGTTATGTGCTTACACCAGAAAAGCGACACGTTTGCCAACCTGAAAGTTCTGTTTACACGTCTGGAGAATATCTATGGTCTAAAGATCAAACGGATCCGGAGTGATAATGGGACGGAGTTCAAAAATGCTCAGATGGAGGATCTTTGTGAAAACAAAGGAATTCATCACGAATATAGCGCTCCGTATACACCCTAGCAGAACGGTGTCGCAGAAAGAAAGAACAGGACTCTAATCGAAACGGCGAGAACAATGCTTGCGGACTCAAATCTTCCAGTCATGTTATGGAACGAAGCAATTTACGCAGCATGTTACACTTTAAATCGTGTTTTAACAGTGAAGAAGTTTGGCAAAACTTCTTATGAGCTATTGAACCGACGAAAGCCGAATCTAGATATCTAGAACCATTTGGTGCCCCGTGTACAATGCTTAATCCTTCGGAGAAGTTCGCATCAAAGGCTGAAGAAGGTTATTTTGTTGGATATGCAACCCCACTAAAACGGGTATTCAACAAAAGAACTAGAAAAGTCGAGGAGTGGGCTAATGTCGAAGTACAAAGATATACTCAAAATGTACAGGGTGGAGGTCCAGATTGGATGTTTGATTACAAAGACTTCTTTGAATCATTCAATCTAGATAGCATGGTTGAAGAAGCTGTACTTCGCTTATATTACGAGGTCGAAAACACAGTGACTTCACCGTTAGTGCGTCCGATCACTGTAAATCCTCAAGCAGCTTCTAATGATACCACTGCTCCTGTGATGGAAGAAGAAGTCTTCCAAGAAGCTTCAACAACGCTTAATTCATCAGATTCAGAAGACGAAGACGATGATGCTACAAGTGAAGCTATTCTGGACAATGCTACAGTGACACCACCAGTGAACCCAACTACAACTGATGCTTCAACATCGAATGTGGGTAATGATCTGGTTTCTACAGAGAATTTGACGACTCAAACGGGAGTACAAGTACCTGATTATCCGGAATCTCGGATACATCGGATACACCCACTTGAACAGGTTATTGGTGATCCTGGTAGCAGCGTTATGACAAGAGGGCAATTGAGAAATGCTCAAGCACCAGAAAATATTGGCAATCTTGCTTTATACGCCAAAATACAAAAATCTGGTTTTCAAAATGACTGGTCTTTCGCTTGTTATGTTTCGCAGGTCGAACCGTGGACGTACAAGGAAGCTCTTTTGGATGATGCCTGGGTGGGAGCAATGCAAGAAGGGTTGTTACAATTTCAGAAACTCGGAGTATGGACGCTGACAGATTTGCCCCCGGGAAGAAAGAAGATCGGAACCAAATGGGTGTTTAAGTGTAAAAAGGATGATAGAGGAGTTATAGTGAGAAACAAAGCTCGTTTGGTCGTTCAAGGTTTTCATCAAGTTGAGGGAATCGACTACAATGAAATCTATGCACCTGTTGCACGCTTGGAAGCTATCTGAATGTTTCTGGCATTTGCATCCTGGAAGAAATTTAAGGTGTATCAGATGGATGTAAAGAGCGCATTCCTTTACGGTGTGGTCAAAGAGGAAGTTTACGTAGGTCAACCGCCTGGCTTTGAGGACCCTATTCACCGGGATAAGGTTTATGTTTTAAACAAAGCTCTCTACGGGTTGCACCAAGCTCCGAGACAATGGTATGAGGAGCTGAGCACGTATCTTCTCTCGAAAGGATTCAAACGCGGATAGGTAGATTGCACACTGTTCACGAAACGAGCAGGAGATGACATGCTTCTTGTGCAAATTTATGTTGATGATATTATTTTCGGGTCTACTAACGAACTTCTGTGCAGGGAATTTGAAAAAGTTATGCAGGAAAAGTTCGAAATGAGCGCAATGGGAGAAATACAGTTTTTCCTAGGCTTGCAGGTGGAGCAAAGACCAACGGGGATCTTTATTCACCAGACGAAATACGTTTCTGAAGTCTTGAGCCGATTCCAGATGGATGATTCGAAGCCGATGGATACCCCGATACAACCTAATCACGGGATTGGAGTTGACGCTAAGGGGGAGCTGACTGATCCATTTACATACAGAGCAATCGTCGGATCTCTGATGTATCTCACCGCGTCAAGACCGGATATAATGTTTGCAACATGTCTTTGTGCACGATATCAGTCGAAGCCGAAACAAAGTCATCTTGCAGCTGTCAAGCGTATCCTTAGATATCTGAAGGGTTGTCCATCGAAAGGACTTTGGTACCCTCATGATGATAATTTTGACCTAATCGCTTTTAGTGATGCAGATTGGGGCGGCTGTGACAAAGACAGCAAATCCACAACGGCTGGATGTCAGTTTATGGGGAGCAGGCTCGTGACCTGGCAATGCAAGAAACAAACCGCAGTTGCACTATCCACATGTGAAGCAGAATACGTTTCAGCATCGAGCTGCTGCTCACAGGTTCTTTGGATCCAACAGTAGATGGTGGATTACGGTTTGCAATTTCTTAAAACCCCTATTTACTGTGATAATGAAGCCGTGATCGCATTAACAAAAGACTTAGTAAATCACTCAAAGGCTAAACATATCCGGATTAAATATCATTTTATCCGTGATTGTTATGCTAAAGAGTTGATCGATATGGTCAAAATCCACACTGATTACCAACGCGCAGATCTTTTTACCAAAGCTTTTGACAAATCCATATTTGATTATCTTTTAAAAGCTAATGGTATTAAAGAAAAACAAGACTGATCACCACCTCAGTCTATCACTTTTTAGTTTAAATTTTTATTGCTTTTCAGAAAAATTTCGAAAATCCAAAAACATTGAAAAATTTCAAAATCCATAAAAATTAGAAAATTTCTTTGCTGACTGCTATATGTTCTTCCCTGAGATTAATGCCGTTAGATTTCTGTGAACAAACGATATCTGGGCAGTCACATATTTGAAATGCTCCAGCTTATCCTTGGGAACAGTAAATTCAAAAATTTATAAAAAATCAGAAAAATCAAAAATGATTTCCTGGAGTATAAAGGGAAATGATAGTGCATCAGTGGGGATCTGACACATTCTAAGTAATGTACTACTATATAGGGCGTGTGTCTGAGTCTGTGCGATGTGCTGATAGGCTTCGTAGACCTATTACTGCGTGTCTGATACATACATATCAAACGAATTGTTGTGTGGATGAACTCCTCATGGGCATATGGTCTTAGTACCGTAATTCCGTTTGATAGGGTATTTGTACAAAACTCGGAGGTTTAGGGTCGTTATGTTATTAGTTGTCTGGGGATAGCCTCTCTGATCTTCTGCTGTAAGTCATTACGGACCTAGATCAGATAGGGTGTCTTTATAAAAGAGCTTTATGCCAAATCCTAAAGTTACCGAATTGAGGAACTTTCCATGATATATGATGATCAAAGATTATCTATTACATCGTATTAATCACTGATGCAAATCATGATTAATACCAGTCCTCAACCTGGTACAGTGCATATGTTACTTTGCTGCATTAATTTCCTGACCTGTATACCTCTGTGCATTATACCTTGTAAATTACAGACGACGAACGCATAATCATGCTTTACAATGAGTCTTTGTGCATTTACTTCTTGATACGGGAGTATGTCGTGTGCGTGGGAACCACAGACAAATTTGTTTATACTATAAATATCAGTATCAGTTTAAAGCACTGCACAAAAGTCTGCATGTGAGTTTATGTGTATCACAATATCAGCAGTTGCCAGATCACACATTGTCTTTAATGATAATAATTCAAAAAGATCAACGGTGTGATCAGATTTCTCAATAACTGATATGATCCCTTTACCGGAATTCACAAAAACATTTACTGTTTTTCATTTACATTTCTGCA
The DNA here is from genome assembly GCA_030844895.1 of Ambrosia x helenae. NCBI lineage: Eukaryota > Viridiplantae > Streptophyta > Magnoliopsida > Asterales > Asteraceae > Ambrosia > Ambrosia x helenae. The sequence goes on along the minus strand of CM061224.1, from coordinate 33,990,840 downwards.
TTTTATGTTCTCGTCAAAAATTACAAAACTCAAAAAGATTTTAGGTGTGTTTTAGCATAAACTTTAGAAAATCCAAAAAGATTTTTCATTTCCATCTTCTTTTTGATAACTGATGGTGGTTGATGTCGATTTTCTAAACCTTGTTACACCATTTGAGCTTTGTAACCTTTTAAATGTGAAAATATGAATGTTGGATGCTTAAAATTTGAAAAATAATTGGAACGGGACTCGTTTTTGAGATTTGAAAAATTTTCCAAAAATCCCAATTCTCATTCGCCCATTCGGTTGGTCGAATGTGGGATTTTTCATGTTCCTTCGTATGTTTAAAACGGGCGAAGGAGAGTGTTCTTGAACATTTTTTTCATTCGAACCCTTTTGCCTCATTCGAACCTTTAACTAGGGTCGAAGGAGACAAAAGCTTCTCATTCGACCAGTCAGAACGGTCAAAGGAAGATGCCTATATATACCATATCAGTCTCATTCGAACCATTGCAAAAAAATTTCAAAATTTCTTCTCTAACCTCACCTTGTTGCCCTGTTGATTTGCACTATATCATTGTGTTCGTTACTCTTCACTGATCATTTTCCATTATATCTTACAGGTTAACACCACAGATTCATGGATTAATCACTGTTTCGTTGTTTCGAGCCCTAATTTTTAAAACCTGATATTAACAAGTTAATTGTTGCAATTGATATTAAGGATTCATTATATCTGTGTTTTAGGGGGAGAAAAACCATAAATCAAGGTTTCAAAACCAACAGATTGATCAATTGATCATCAGTTGTATTTCGAACCCTAGTTTTAGTTGAAAACACTGATATAATGATCATCTGATGAAACTGTTAGTTTAAAATCATCTATCGGCATTGTTAGTTGCCTAACAAATCAAAAGAACATGATCAGAAACCATAAAATTCAGAATTGAAAATTCAAAAATATGAACAGACTCCTTCGACCCTTTCGAATGGGCGAAGGAGATGATAAACTGGTCGAATGAACAAAATGTGGGCGAATGAAACTTTTTATCAAAACTTTTACATTCGTACCATTAAATTTTCACATTCGCACCATGTTTCTCACATTCGCACCCCCGTTTGGGCGAATGAGAAGGTTTTTTACCAAATTTTCAAAGTTTGAATTTTTGTCGATTTTTAACATGTTTCTTTGTTTTGCAGATTAAACCATGTCCGAGCAGGAGAAGACTACTGAGCAAGCTGGATCATCCTCACAACCTGCTAAGAAAGCTTCTGAAGAGCCTTTAACCTTTGAGAATGCGCATAATTGTTGTGCGTATCTTGGAGAAGTTAAAAAGCACACCGAGTTTGTCGAGATCATTGAATTCTTGAAGAGGAGTAGGGTGATAGACGCGATTGCTACACCTACTATTATTTACAGAGATATGATGCAAGAATTCTGGGCAGGAGCAAAGCTAGATTTCTGGAATTGCGAGTCATGCTTGATTAGCAAGATCCAAGGACAGAGGGTTATTGTATGTGAGCAGGATTTAAGAGAAGCATTGAATCTACAAGATGAGAAGACGGATCCTAAGGAGCTGAGTTTCATGGAATAAAGAAAGTGCTTCCTGAGAATGAAGTACAATGGACCGATCACTGATGGTTCATTGCACAAGGGAAAACTGTGCCCTCAATTCAAATATTTGGCACATGTTTTGATACACGTCTTCGGATCAGCCGCTGGAGGATATGACTTGATGCGCAAGAGTATTAGCTCTATGATGGTAGCCCTAGTATTGAACAAACCGTTCAATGTTTCAGGAATGCTGATGGAACACTTGTTAGAGCCAGTGAATGGCACGAGGAATCTAAAGTTTTTGCTATATCCTCGTTTCCTCCAGATGGTATTTGATAACAAGTATAAAGACTTGAAGAGGGATCCTAAGCATATTGTTGTTCAGGAACATATGTCAATCAATACACTTGCTAGGATGAAAGCGTACAAAGGATTGTCTGTCAATGAACGTCCACCAGTAAGGCGTTTATTTGGACATCTAGCAAGGATTGACTATACAGATCCAGGAAAAGGGCTTGTAAGACATGCGAACAGTGATTCAGATTCTGATGACCCATTACATCCTGTTGACCCAGAGGCGAAGCGCAAGAGACAGGTTGTTAATGTCGGTGCTAAGAGTGGAAAGGGTAAGGAGAAAGGGATAAGGTTAGAGGTTGTGCCTGAACCTAAAAAGAAGAAGAGTACACCGAGACAAAACAAGACGATGGCAAAGAAAGGTTTGCATATTGTGGATGAGGCGTCGATTGATTCTGAGGAGACGCAAGAAGATGAACATTGGGACTCGGAAACTGAAACGCTAAAGACCACCACGCCCAAGGCCACTGTGGCTGGTGAGTCTGTTAGTCAGACTGTTGAAGATCAAGGAAATAAGAGTCCAATTCATGTTGATGAAGATGAAGTGATTCTGAATTTAGATGAAGATTTTCCTGGTTCACCTGTACAGGCTGCAAAGTCAAAGAAGAAGAAACAGGAGAAACCAAGTCAAAAGAGAAAGATAGAGATTGAATCGCTCATTGCTGGTAAGAAACTACCACCAGCTTCTAGTTCCAAGTCACCGGTTACTGCACCAGTATCAAAGAAACAAAAGACTGCAACTACTTCGAGCACGCAACAGGGAGATGATATACCTGTTGATCAGTTCAATGAAGCATTAGATAATGTGCTCAAGAAGATGAGGAAAGGCAAACTGCCTGAAGTTGCTGAAGTGCCTGTTAAGAAGAAGGTCTCAGTTGATAGTGACGTAATGAATGCTGTGAATCAAAGGTTATCTGAGATGATGAGCATTATCAACAAACAGCAAACAGAGATCGAGCAATTGAAGTCAAATGATCGAAAGATGTTGGAAGTTGTAGTCACATCCCATGATGATAGTGAAGAATTGAAGAAAACAATCAAGAAGTTAAAAAGAGAGAACAAGAAGTTGCTGAAGCACGAACAGAGAAGCACCAAAAGGATTATTGTCTTGAAAGAGGAGAACAAACAGCTGAAGAAGAGTAACAAGCACATGGATAATTTGATAAAAGACTTGTACTCTCGAGCTCCTCTACTTCAAGCTAGTGAAGAAGATAAAGAACGAGATGAAGAGCAGGTAGACTTTGAACCATCTGACGATGAAGAGGACGAAGATCTTGATGAAGATGCTGGTAATGATCCTCAAAAGAAAAAGAAGAAAGATGATGGAGATGATGGAGGTTCAGATGGTGGATCAAGTGGTGAAAACAGCTCTGCTTTTGATAGTGATGATGATGATGATGATGATGATGATGACAACGCTGAGAAGTTTACATATGAGAAGCGTGATACGAGCAAAGGTGGAGAGTCAAGCTCTAAGACTCCAGGTGAAAATGTTGATGACGATATTTTCTGGAATGAAAAACTGCAGTCGTTATCTGAAGAAGACAAGAACATGTATCGCCAGATGCTTACAGATCGAATCTGGACGATTGACATGACAAGCAGGTTTCCAGAAATATTCGAGTCTAGCAATAAGCTGTTTGAGTTGGAGTTTGATGATCCAGATCTTGTAGATGGAGAGGTTTCTGCGGCGGTTTCTAAAGAAATACTTGAAGGTTTAGCAAGACAGGTTGGAAAGACTTTGGAAGAGTTACTTGCTGATAATTATATTCCAAAGATACCTGAAAAGGAAGCCGGAAATCATTCTGATGACCGTGACGTTCCTGCTTTTGAAGAAGTTGAGATGGAAGATATAACGAGTGAGGAATATCCACAATACTTCAAGAATGATCAAGATTCCGGATTTCCTGGATTCTCTGATGAAGTGCTAAACCAGGCCGAGAAACTGGCTAAGGAGAAGAGTAAAGTGTTTGAAGATGAGATATTCAAAGGGCATAATAAACCACGGTTCGAGCAACATGATAGTTTGAAGGAGTTTTTGAGGAAATTGAAAGAGAAAGAGAATAACCGTCCGAAAGATGAGATACAAGGTAGCTTTTACAAACTTCACAATGAGATTTTCAAAGGCCGTGCATTGGCCTGGAAGTTTGTTAAGCAACTGAGATGCATAGCAGTGAAGTGGGAGAAGGGGATCTTATATTTTGATAAGTTTCATCATTTGAAGACTCTTCCTTATTGGGCTATTCGTGATATTTGTCGTCACCGTTTAACGGGAGCGTCAAATAGTCAGATTACATACTTTGCTGAGAAGATGACGAGAGAAAGCCGAACTAAGTGGGATTTATTTGAACCACAATATCCAAAACGAATTGTTCATAAAAAGGATATTGATATGATTACTGGTATGCCCAAAGTGACATTAAAGTATAAGCCACCGCGAGTGTTGAAGAAGATTCCTTTGTTGCCGATTCCACAACACTTCGCTAAAGATTTCATTTGGTGGTATTATGATTGGAAGATAGCAGAGGCTGTGATCGTGCTGAAAGACGGAGAAAAGAACTTCAAGAAGATACACATTTTTGATCCCATGTGGTTGATTAACTGTTCACATGAGGATATAATAATGTTGTTTTATAATCCGATCTATTCTGAAGTGAAAGATGCTGAATAAGCATGAAAATACCAACGTGTGGTATGTCTGTGCTTTGCGTATGATATTAACGCTGGATGTGATTATGACAAGAAGCTTGGAAAGTTTGTAGAGAAACAGAAGGTGCATGAAGTGAAAAAGGCGAAGCCGAAGCAATTTCAGGAACCGGTTTTGACTAGAGAACAGAAGATTCAGCGACATATCAAGTTGATGAACATCAGAATGGACGAACTACGTCGACAGCAATCCAAGCAATAGTCGAGGGGGAGTTTGTAGATGCAGTTGTGCGACTAGTGCTTCGGATTGTTCAATAAACTTGTTTTGTGAATTGTCGAAGGTGCGAAGGAAGCAGGATATTTGGTCGAAGGAGAATCAAAAGGTGCGAAGGAGTGGATTTTGGACGAATGTAGAATAGCTTTTATGTATGGCTTGGTTCGACCAGTTGGTTTGGTCGAACCTGCACATTCGCACGAACTGTTTGGGCGAATGTGCAGTCTATAAATAGTCAAGCTGATTTTTTGAATGTAACTTTGAGTCATATTATTCCCTGCACTTTCTGATTCTCTCTCTAGGATATTATTTAGCTTAATTCACGTTCTTACCCTGTTTGTTTCAATCTGTAAACGTGTAATTGAGTTCTTAATTAATGAAAAAGCTTTGAAATGATGATTTACGTGTTTTGATCTGTTTGACTATTATTTTGTGATTGTTTTAGGGATTCCGAACCTAAAGCAAACTTGTTTGATCATTCTTTGTTGATTATACGATCCATATAGCACATACAGGTTTGTTTGTTGCTTTACCTTTAATATGTAGTTTATTTTGATTTTGGGATTCATGATTTTAATTATAGGCACATTGTAGAGATGTTGCCGGTAGTGTCATTTAGTGTGGAGCTCTCGATGTGTTTAGATGACCTCAAAAAAACTTAAAGGATGAACTTTGATATTCAAGACTTGGAGTAAGCGTTTTACTGTTTTTTGTTTGTAAAGTATTGTTAGTTTCATTTCTTTGTGTACGTCATTTATTGATGTAATAAATCAACCAAATCATCATTGAGTTTAGCATTTTTTGTATATATATTTTCCTCTAAAATTATATTATTTTTATGTAGTGGTATAATTTTGCGATGTACTATGTGGAATGGTTATGCACAACAGTTAAAGAAATTTATTTGTCAAAATACTGGTAATGAGCATGTGATGGTTGTTATCTATACTACATTATAAAGGGGAGACATGGGAAAATATGTCCAAAATGTCAAAGTTAAGATGGCATATGAAAAGTCACAAGTATAAATCACTAAATTTTACCCACTTTCTTCCCTTTATACCCCTACTCATAAACTCCAAAGCCAATTGTATAAGTCATTAATGCACCTTAGAAAGATTAACCAAGCCATTATCTATATCTATATTCTACAATCACATGTATTTTTTATAAATACACATAAGGGTACACAATGATAGCCATGTATGTCGTCCACCTAATTCGGTATGTATAAGGATATACAATGGATAGATAACATTTTGTAATATCCTCTGCCTTAGCATTTGTATTTCTTTATGTATATTCCATTCGGTGTTTACGAGAACAATTCTTGTATCATTTATTTTTGTGGTGCGGTTTAGACATGGGCAAATATGTTCAAAATGTCAAAGTTAAGATGGCATTTGAAAATGCACAAGTATATCATATTATTACTATATGCTTTTGTCATGTAAATGAACTTTATCATTTAGCAAGGTGTCTTCAATGACACGGTTATGTAGATATGCAATGACCGGACAGCTTACACAACAGTGATGTTTATGTTCATATTGGTCTGTTATAGTAACATACCTTTGGTTTATTAAGATTTGTTAGATAATGAGTACATGGTTTTTGTGGTGAACTGCAATCAGTTGTAAGTGGTGGTGCACATTTCTTTTCTTTTCTTTCTACGAATACTTGTTAAAACATAATGTGCACATTTCTATTCTTTTTGCGTAACATGTGACAAAACACCTAAGTATCATAATCTTGTATTGCAACCCATTTGTGGATCCGCTGCAACGCGCGGGTAAACCCACTAGTACAACATGGTAAGGCTAAGGAGTCGAAAGGTAATTTCTCTTATATTCTTGTTATTAATATTTCTGTTATTAATAGTTTCTTAGTTGATTTGAGCTCATTATATACATAATTAATATTGTTATAATTAGATCAATTTATAGTTGAAAGTGACAAGTTTGAAATTCGGGTGTTTCTCAGTGTACAAATAGATGAGGTCAAGCAGTTTAGAAGGAAGTATAATGTTAATGTATTATGTATTTATATTTATATTTATATTTATATTTATATTTATATTTATATTTATATTTATATTTGAAATTTTTTCTTTTTTTAATAATTTGTTCCGTTTTTTAGTCATATGTTGAAGCAAAGACAAGAAGCTGGTTCTACTTCTCAAATACTACTTTCCGACCACTCTGTTTACCCATTGCATCAAGAATTTATTGTTGGATCTGAAAAGAAATGTGTTAACGAGCTTATAGAGATTGATAGGGTTTTAATATTTGCTCGCTAACGTTAATATTTGTTGACGTTATTACACGTTTTTTTTCTTAACTAATAGAGGTTTTGTATTTTTTTTCCAGCCAATGTTTTGTGTTGTTGTTGCGACTATAAAAATTGTCCAGGAAAGCTATTGGTGGTTTTATGATGCGTGTTACAGATGTTTCGAGAGGGTGGTAACTAAATCAGAATACCTAGAGTTTCATGAAAACGTAACTGAAGAAATTCTGAAATTGCCTCCTACTGCTTTCTTTTATTACAAGTGTGAGTGTCAGTGTACATCCAGTACTACAAAGTAAGTAGAGATAAATATGTACACTTTGTTGTTTATATAACATGATTCCTTTCAATGATTAGTATATATGTTTTCAGATAAGTTTTTTGTTTATTTGTTTTAGGTTCAAGGTGCATGCCAGGGTTCAGGATGAGACTGGTAGTGTATCACTTGTGATGTTTGACAGAGATGTTATGAGAATTGTCGGATCATCTGCAAGTTGTATAAGAAAATACAATTGAAGCTGAGTAATAGTGAAAGTTTACCGTAAGAATTGTTTTGCTTGGTTGATAAGATGCTTGTTTTTATTACTGATGTTTCTGAATACAATATTAAAAACCAATGATCCAGTCGTAATTTCTAAGATGATTGCGGTAAATGGTAATTGATATTATTTTGTGGATGAGGTATTAAATATTAAGTCATTCGTAAAATTGATGAGTGTCTGTTGACTTTTAAACTTTCCTCAACTTGTGGTTCCAAATTTTTTAACCTTAGGCCATTCAGGCATATTGGGATTTCAAATTTGTTAACTTTTCAGAGTCTGAGCAAGGAGGGTAGTCAACTGATGTTAAAGGTGAGTATGTTTTTGTGAAAGTGGATTAAGGTGTTTGTGGAGTTTGAAGGATTTGTTTGATTTCATTATTTGTTTTGTGATTTGTTTGAACGATGTTGTCTTTATTACGGCTGATTCTTCTGTTGTCGATGCTGTATCGGATTCTGCTATAACTCCCGATGGAAAAAGAAGTGTTGAAGATGTTGATATACTAAATGTTGGTGAGCTATCCTGTACATGCAAAGGACCCCAAAAAGGCGGTCTAAGCCCAAAAGTTATCAGCTTTTCGAGTAACATGTGTTGTGTTATGTCAATTTAGTAGAATACAATTATTTTTTTGAATTATTGAACTAGAGGCGGTTGTATATCAGTTTGAATTGAGTAATATTAAGCTTATGTCGGATAGTATCTAGAAAGAATTAGTTATCACTTTACAAGTATCAATTGTTTCTTAAAATGTTTAGTATTAAGTACAGATCATTTGTTAGGTAATATCTATTAATATGAAGTATCTATTATCCAACATTTGTTGTACCCTAATTGATAACTATCAAATATAACAGGTGCTATATAATATCATCATAGATATAACAGATGCTATTCAATATCATTATAAATATAACAAATGCTACTCAGTATCATCACAAATATAACAGATAATATTCAAACATATATTAATCGTCAGTGTTCATCATTTGTTGGGGACTACAACTGCTAACTTTTCAACAGACTTTATTTTTCAACAGTCTTTGTTGAGTTGCAAACTGTCCTTATCATGCTCTCCCTTATCTGATCTTGAGTTTGATTGATTACTTTGGGCGACCATTTCCCTCAGTCTATTAGTGGTAGGGTCTGTGTGATATTTAATCTGATTTAACAAACCGTCTTTGAAATAGTTTTGATATTCCAACTCCTGCTCAGCTTCAGACATTTCCTTCTGCCTTTTATTATGTTTGATAGGAGCTATGTTAAGATCATCTATTGAGGACATAATTTTGTGATTTTTTGGTCTGTCGAGCTGGTTGATCTTCATCAGGATAATTTGGCTTTCTTGGCAGAGTTGGATCAATTTCACGTCGTTTCTCAAGGGCTTTGTAAGTGTCTATAAATGTTGATTCCTTCCGATGAGCAGCTGTTCTCATCTATCGATATTTAGCAACAACCAACTCTTGTCTTATTCTTTTTAATTTTAAAGCTTTTTTAGGGTCGGTTTTTTTGCCTTCTTGCAGTCAGGTGGAGTTGCTTTTTTAGGGTCAGTTTTTTTGCCTTCTCTCCCCAGTGTCTGGACTTGTAGATTCCACCACGTCAGGGCTTCATCCAGGAAGGTTCAAGTAGCATACTTGACCTTGCAGTTCTCAACACAGTTACGAATGTCGAGCACGAACTCCATCTTCTCGATCCACTGAACAATTCCTACCGCTCCTTCAGTACCGTTGAAACTACGCAGATTGCATGCCAAAAATGCTTTGTACGAGCAACCTTTCTGTACTTCCTCAGTCTCTGTGCCACTTCCAGTCCTAGCACCATCTCCACTAGTACCGCTACCTCCAACGTCGCTGTCGGGACCTCCACTCGTGCCATTTCGGGCTGCCTCATACTGTGTAATGTCTTCAGGGGTTATCGGGTTTCCTTCTCCAGAGTTACCTTAAGCAGACCTAGTTGTTGGTGCCAAGTCTTCTTCCAAATCCATATGTTAAAAGAAAATAAATAAGACCATGCATCCATAGAAATCACATATAGATGCTCAGCAATGCACAAAGACTCCTAAAGTATAAATGAGTGGACCTTAGGTTATAGTCTAGGTATCTCTCCATGAGACCTAATTCTCTATAACCAATGGTTCTGATACCAATCTGTCACACCCCGCCTAAGCCGGAAACGCGAGGTGAGACGAACATGGTTATCATAAACATTGTTTATGAGAAATACTAATGACATTTATTTCATCAAACACATAAGTCACATAGTCGAATACAAATTATCAATCAATCAATCATACCCAGTATATCCCACGCATAGTAAAAACTATTGGTAGGGTCAGGGGAGGGTGAGATGTAGGCACACCTTACCTCTACCCATAAGGATAGAGAGGCTGCTTCCAGAGAGACCCCCGGCTCAAAAAGAAAGAACAGGAGACAGGTAAACATACAAGTAAAGAGACAAGCACCACAGGGATATTTCGCTATCGGCTAAACGGACCAAGTGCAGGAATAAGCTAGTAAGATAGAGCATAAAAATATAATACATTGAACATCATACAAACATGTAAACGAGACGACAACCACAAGTAAGTTTCACATTACTTAAGAAAACAGGATAAATAAACACATAAATCGAAATAGGTTTAGAAATCCTATAGTTAAGGTCTCAAAATACCCGGTTATGCTACCTAAGTGTCAAATCCTAAAAGTCACTTACTTTAATCCTACTTCTCCACGAACTCCTTTCTTGGACCATGTCCTCAGAAAGGTGCAACTCTATGAGATCCTATCTAATTCGCTCATCCCAGGTCAATTTAGGTCTGCCCCTATTCCTTCTCCCCTCTACAACGCATGCTTCCACTGCTCTAACTGGCGCTGTTTTTCGTCTCCTCTTCACATGTCCAAACCATCCCAATCTCCCTTCCTTTATCTTGTCTGATATCCTAGCCACTCCAAACCTCTCTCTAAATGTAACTTTGCGAATTTCCCTAATTTTTTTTTTTTTTTTGATAAAAAGAATGTATTGTTTTAAACAATATATGTTTTAAATACCTTAAACTAATAATTATTTGTATCTCGACACTTTTGTACGTTTTAAAAATATTTCGAGTCACTTTCGGGCTTATATAATCATATTATGAATTTAGAATAATATTGTTTTAGGGAAATAATTGCCAAAAAAAAGATTTGTGTGGACCGGGACTCGAACCCGCGTCAACAGCCAACCAACACACAGTCACAACCAACTGAGCCAACTATCATCTTGTGTAGTATTTCAGAAGAAAATAAACTTAACACATTCCTTAAATTGATCAGTCAAAGTCTTAGTCAAACAGTCAAAGTCTTAGTCAAACAGTCAAAGTCTTAGTCAAACAGTCAATTCATCATAAAACCTTACTTTATGGTGTTGACCAATTTTAATGGCTAATTGACTCCAAAACTAATATAAAAACCCACCTATGACCCATTATACTTTGCACCTCTAAATCGATTGTTTCAATCCGATTAAACTTTCCCTCATACCTTTCTTATATAGTCTATTACTTCTACAATTGAAGCTTTGATTATAAGCTCTTGTAATTGGCGAATTGGAAGCTTGATATTCTTTCTTTTTCGTTTTCTTCAATTTGGACTAGCTACGTTGTTGAGTCTTTGGGATTCGCCTCGCATACATTCACAACACATTATTCTATTTTTTTCACGAGACATAACATTTTGCAAAGGTGAATTTTACATAGCCCCTTTTCTATTTATCACCGTTTTTGGGTGAAACATGTTACAACATTATATATGCAATTCAATCATCAAACTGTCTATGTGTTTTTCTATGTTGATTTATGTCTTGAACATGACTAGGGTAAGCACAATTCTAGCATAATCATTAACATTGATCAGCCGACGGTATACATTGATAGATCTATTGGACTGACAATCCCACCCGGATACGTGCCTCCTACAAAGGTAGCGTGGGTGTTTGTTATCGCATAACATATTCGAGTGAACCATGAGCGTATGGGATGTACCACATTATAACAGTCACAAGGGTTGATTATGCACTCGATTTACTTCTAGTATGTTTTCACATATGGACTAGACTTGCCATGACACTTGAATTGTACAACATTTTTATTCGATTATCAAAACCTATGTAATTCTCACCAACTTTTGTTGACCCAAAATATTTTCAAACTTAACATGTTTCAGGTTATAGCTTGCTTGAAGATTAGAGTTATTGCTTGAAGATGCGTAGCTAGTATTTTTCATTTTGATGTACAAAATTCTTAGAACAATTGTATGTAATTTATTTAAATCATTTATTGAAATTTAATATTTACCATGAGCTACTGAACAATCATCAATACGTGACATCCCGATGTTTCCGCCATCGGTTGGGGTGTTACAGATTGGTATCAGAGCCTTGGTTATAGGGAATTAGGTTATTAGAAAAATAATCTAGTCTATAACCATAGGATTATAATCAGTACTTGCTCCTTTTACTTGCAACCCTACTTGTTTCTATCCTCTATCTCCATCCTACTTCTTATCCCTACTTTAGTCCCTACAAGAAGATTGTTCTCCATCATAAGATCTACTCTTAGACTAATAGGACAAACCCTCAGGTTTAGCCTGAACCACCTTCAAGATCTCGTCAAAGTTCTAGATTTTAATAACGAACACGTACAAAGTACATATTTTTGTCAAAAGATGTCCTCGAACTTAAATTCAATTGTTTATTTATTGACGTAACAAACAATTTTCTATATAATGCTTTAAACTATTAAAAATCACTTAATAGAACCTTGATCTTCAAAACCTAATGTCATGTTTGAAATCTCCAACTAACGGGAATATTTTAATCAAAAGCCCACTTAGCTTGTACTATTTAACAATTTTGCTTTATGTATAAAACCAATTTTGAAAATAAGATATTTTTTTCATAGGAATAATATCTAGTCTCTAAATTCTCCATCGACACTCACTCATTTTCAACTTGTTCAAATTTTTACAATACTTGGCATATACCACAATCATGTTTTCTTATACACTTGATTATAACCTTTGATCCAAACCCCAAAATTTACACTGCTACATAATCTCCTTACTATAAAATAAACTCTTTATCAACTATCTTCACATTCACTATCTCTCACAATCTTGATTCTGCTTCAAGATTTTTCATCATCCTCTCAAGAACTAAATTCATATCCTTCACCTTCTCACACATGAACTAGTTACCCATGATAACCTAACTATTGAAACTTGGTTGTGTGTTGCATCAAACTTAATCCTTAGTTATACATGAGGATTCGATTATCCACCATATTTAAACATTTGATACTAGAAATCATGGAATATAAGCTATTTGCTATAGACACACCTAGAGTCATTAACCTTGTCAAGGACAACACTATTACAACTCGCATGCTATGCTTGATACTTGATTGTTTATATGTACATATTATCAATTTGCAATTTATGTGTGAAATAATTGGTATACTTAATCAAACAACTGGTAGAGGATGAAGTACTTGCTCAACAGTTAGTTGAGTACCAAATAACCTACTCAACGATTGGTAGAGGTCATCATGCCTGCTCAACAGTCGGTAGAGGCCCTACAACCTGCTCAATGACTGGTAGAGGCTATCGCACCTGCTCAACAATCGGTAGAGGTTCTTACTCACTGACTGGTAGAAGTCTTTTTCCTACTCAATAGTTGGACTCATTTTTGGATACATTGTAAACGATTCAATCACAAGGTTATTTTGCATTACTTACATGTGTGTTTAGAGTCATAGAAGGACACAAAACCCTAATGTAAGGTAAATTGATGATTGCGGTCCGGAACGTAATCATAAATTTACAGGTACGTTAAGGTAGTGTGAAATTCTAATAAGGTTTTAGTAGTTCATTTGGTTTTCATATAGCCAATAAATTCATGCATTTCTTATAAGATTCCTAAAACATAAGTTTAGTATTTTGCTAGATTCTTATGCTTCTTGCTACTTCAGACGAACCTAATCCAATCCTTAAAACTCACATCTCAAACCTCTTATCCAAATTATTCGAAACAAATTATTCTATTACCTATAAATTCATGTCGTGCCTTAACCCAAACCACAGCTGCCTTAATTTCTACCTAATCAACCTCAAACCTGTGTTTTTAATAACTTCGGGACGAAGTTTCCAAAAGTAGGGGAGACTGTAACATCGCGAATTTCCCCTATTTTTTTTTTTTTGATAAAAAGAATGTATTGTTTTAAACAATATATGTTTTAAATACCTTAAACTAATAATTATTTGTATCTCGACACTTTTGTACGTTTTAAAAATATTTCGAGTCACTTTCGGGCTTATATAATCATATTATGAATTTAGAATAATATAGTTTTAGGGAAATAATTGCCAAAAAAAAGATTTGTGTGGACCGGGACTCGAACCCGCGTCCACAGCCAACCAACACACAGTGACAACCAACTGAGCCAACTATCATCTTGTGTAGTATTTCAGAAGAAAATAAACTTAACACATTCCTTAAAATGATCAGTCAAAGTCTTAGTCAAACAGTCAAAGTCTTAGTCAAATAGTCTATTCATCATAAAACCTTACTTTATGGTGTTGACCAATTTTAATGGCTAATTGACTCCAAAACTAGTATAAAAACCCACCTATGATCCATTATACTTTGCACCTCTAAATCGATTGTTTCAATCCAATTAAACTTTCCCTCATACCTTTCTTATATAGTCTATTACTTCTACAATTGAAGCTTTGATTATAAGCTCTTGTAATTGGCGAATTGGAAGCTTGATATTCTTTCTTTTTCGTTTTCTTCAATTTGGACTAGCTACGTTGTTGAGTCTTTGGGATTCGCCTCGCATACATTCACAACACATTATTCTATTTTTTTCACGAGACATAACATTTTTCTAAGGTGAATTTTACATAGCCCCTTTTCTATTTATCACCGTTTTTGGGGTTAAACATGTTACAACATTATATATGCAATTCAATCATCAAAGTGTCTATGTGTTTTTCTATGTTGATTTATGTCTTGAACATGACTAGGGTAAGCACAATTCTAGCATAATCATTAACATTGATCAGCCGACGGTATACATTGATAGATCTATTGGACTGACAATCCCACCCGGATACGTGCCTCCTACAAAGGTAGCGTGGGTGTTTGTTATCGCATAACATATTCGAGTGAACCATGAGTGTATGGGATGTACCACATTATAACAGTCACAAGGGTTGATTATGCACTCGATTTACTTCTAGTATGTTTTCACATATGGACTAGACTTGCCATGACACTTGAATTGTACAACATTTTTATTCGATTATCAAAACCTATGTAATTCTCACCAACTTTTGTTGACCCAAAATATTTTCAAACTTAACATGTTTCAGGTTATAGCTTGCTTGAAGATTAGAGTTATTGCTTGAAGATGCGTAGCTAGTATTTTTCATTTTGATGTACAAAATTCTTAGAACAATTGTATGTAATTTATTTAAATCATTTATTGAAATTTAATATTTACCATGAGCTACTGAACAATCATCAATACGTGACATCCCGATGTTTCCACCATCGGTTGGGGTGTTACACTAAAGACCTCGTTTCTAATCCGATCTAGCCTTGTGTGCCCGCCCATCCACCTAAGCATCCTCATCTCTGCGACCTCCATCTTGCATGCGTGCGTCTTCTTGATTGCCCAGCACTCTGTCCTATACAACATAGCAGGTCTAATAGCGGTCCTGTAAAATTTCCCCTTCAATTTATTTGGGAACCGCTTATCGCACAAAACCCCTGTGGCTGCTCTCCACCTACACCACCCGGCTTGTATGCGATGTGTTACGTCACTATCTATATCCCCATCCTTTTGAACAAATGATCCTAAGTACTTAAACCTAGCTACCTGCGGGACAACCTGACCCTGAATAGTGATATGAGTGTCCTCGTCGTCGTTAACCCCACTGAAGTCACAATAGAGATACTCCGTCTTTGAGCGACTAATCCTTAAACACATTCCCTCTAAAGCTTCTCGCCACTCCTCTAACCTTGCATTCAAAATTTGTTTAGTTTCTGCAACTAACACAATATCATCTGCAAAAAGCATGCACTATGGCACTGGCTTCTGAATCGACTTAGACAACTCATCCAAGACTACCGCAAAGAGGAACGGACTCAATGTAGACCCTTGGTGGAGTCCCACCTCCACAGGGAAGGAATCAGTATCTCCTACCGACGCCCGGACACTAGTTTCAGTTCTATCATACATATCCTTAATTACGTCTATGTACTTCCCAGGGACTCCTCTACCCTCTAAACTATCCCAGATCAATCTACGTGGCACACTGTCATATGCCTTTTCAAGGTCAATGAATACCATATGGAGATCTCGCTTTTTTTTCCCTATATTTTTCCATTAATCTCCTTAAAATGTGTATCGCTACATCAAAATCACAAAACAAGGCCTTCTTCATGCAATCCTAAACTTGGCTCCTTAACGTCCTTACTTGGTTTCCTGAAAAACATGCTTACAAGTGTCAACTAAAAAGTTGGTGAGTCTGTAGGTTTTGTTGACTCGATAAAACAGTTTTGTTGCTCAGAAAGTTTCGTTGTCTGTGTCCATGCAGAAATATAGTTACCATGAGCACCATAACCAAACCATGACGTTCGTGTGCACCCCGCCCCAATGCCTTGTCACGAGACATTTTCAAGTATGGATAATATGCATTCATATGTGTTAGCGCAAGTAATAGTGAAAGGGGGTGTCAACTCAAATAGTACTATTCATATGATCTACGGCTAATTGCTAAGTTAATGGTTATAGTTGTCCAGGGAATTTTTGTTGATCTGTGACAATTGTGGGTCTAACTCATGTAACACATATTGTTGTCATGTACATTTGTGCGTCTGTAGCATGTTTCTCCTCTGAAGTTGCAAAACAGTAAAACATTAAAAGGGGCCACGAAACTCACCTGATGTCTGGTTATGTGATCTAGCAAAGCAGAGAGATTGAAGTAACTACTGTTCCGACAAAAAGTGCCCTATAACTTCAAAGACATCTTAAGTTGTGTGTACTTGTTGTTTACCATACAAGTTGTTCACCCGACTTGTGGACCCTTGTGTCATGTATCTGCGGGCCAATGTTTATGCGCGTGTCAACTATTACGCATCTGGTATGTTCGGGAAAAAAGGTTGCGGGTTAGAACGCCTTGGATCGATAATAAATTTTTTTTGGCATGACGCCAAAATATGCCTACAGCCACACTTTTTCAAAAACCACCCTGCCACACTTTCGATTAAATGTGTGGCTAAAGGTCATTTTTCATATTACAAGACCTTCCAGCATACTTTTTGCCACACATCTTATGTATTCTGTATTCATGTGACCAATGTATAACAATTCAAAACCTTTAGTCACACTTTAAGGAAAAATTGTGACGTTTAGTAGCCACACTAGAAAAACGTGTGGTCGTTTATGATCTACGACCACATTATTTGTTTCATGTGACAAAAAACACATCTGATCAAAACCTTTAGCCACACATTTAGAAAAAAAACTTTGACATTTCGTAGCCACACTAGAAAAGTGTGGCCAAATGTAACACCCCAACCGATAGCGAAAACATCGAGGTGTCACGTAATGACGATTGTTCAATAGCTCATGGTACTAAAGTGTAAATATTGATACATTGATTAAATAGTTTATTACAATGAAATGAGATACACAGATACAATGATTCTAACTAACAATCTAAATTGAAATACAATGAATCCAAAATCTATGTATAAATTCCAAAAGCTTAAAAGCGTCTCAAAAATAACCTAAAACATGTACGAAAATAGTATAGGTCAATACAAAAATGTATTGGTGAGCATACCCTGTTTTGAATACATATAGTAGAAAAAGAGTTTCACAATTCATGCGTTGTATACCGTTTGCAATTATGTAATAAGTAGTATCCGGATCAAAATCAACCCTATGTAAGTGAAATGAAATTTATATATAGTATGTGCTATTGACAGTAGTAATGAAACACATAGCAATGACCAAGGTCTCTCAACAGAGTCACAACGGGTATATACCATAGTACTATTCATTGAAATGTTAGGCCGCAACGGTTAATGATTTTGACAAGTCATTGATACACAAAGTAACACAAAGCAAACACACATGAGAATTGCACTTAGTGAAAAGAAATAGTAATTTGACATAAGGTACATGACTAGCCCCAAACAGTAAAATGAAAAAGGGCAAAGATATACTCACAGTTTTGCTAAGTGGTAAATCCAACAAAGTTCGTCACAAGATAAACTTGGGAATTCCGAAGAATTCAACCTATACGTATAAGAATACTAATGAGGGAAAAATGACTTAAAAAGTCTAAGGCATCTAGAATCTAAGGCATTAGGGTTTGCTAGGCTTGGTAGGGAAGATGACGTTTTTTGATAACTTGAATTTAATAATTTTAGATAAAATAAATCATAATGTAAGATCAAATATGTGACTAAGAAAATATAAACACTTATGTTTTCCACACTTAGGAATATCTTTGTTTTAAAAAAAAATACTCATAACTAGATTTTATAATTTATATTTAGTTTATTATGACTAATTAAATATAAATGAGCTAGAAATACAAGATATGGTTCAAAAATAATATAATTAGAAAAAAATGATTATTTGCTGATGTGAAATAGTGAAAATAATTTTTCCATAATTTTTCACAATTTATTAGCATTTAAAACAGATTTAATGAATTTAAATCATGTTTAAATGATTAAAAATAGGAAAATCAATAAAAATAAATGTTTTCCTAAACCAATCATTTTTATTTCAGTTTCTGATGATTAGAAAATATTTCCCATAAATTTTGGGGTTCAAAACATGTAAAATGAATTTTTAATCAATTAATTATGATTAAAAGAATATAATTCAGTAAGAATACGAAAATAACTTATTTTCTAGAAAATAAAAATGTGATAATTTTCTTTAGGGTGTCAAGATGTTACACCTAAAATTTTATAATTTTTGGAGCAAAAATAACTTTTCTATGAATATTATAAATTCAATGTATTTATATATAAATAAAACAAAAAAATAAATAAATAAAAAGAAATCAGACCGTTGATAGCAGGGGTCGAACCCGGGTCTTTGCTGTAACAAACAGACCCACAAACCAATACACTACAAGACTTTTGTTGAATAAACATGAACACAAAAAATTAAACTAACATGAAAACTTCATCTTCTTCTCTAAGTTAAAACCCTAACCCTAGTTTCTGAGATCCTTCAATTCACACCAATTAGAACCCGAATCAAGAGTGATTCGAAGGATGGTGTTCGAACAACAAAACGATAACAACATTTTAAACTTACAATGCGTATGATGCTCGAACTGGAAGTGTAAAGAACCGAACTATGTATCACGATTTGGTAGCTTTTTGGACGTGGTTTGCTATGTTTTTTAGTGGGTTTGGAAAGGGAACGAGTGCAGAAAGCTAATGGAACAAACGGTTTATATAATGGTCGCGTAAAAGTCGTTATTTAATAGGATTAAAGATTCTGGCGTTTCGTTCAAAAACCCAAATTAAAACTCATTAAAAACTGTGTTTATGGACCGATTAATCATAGGAAATCGTTGGTATGTGGTGGAGAAATGTATTGGCAACATTTAATGGGGTTAAAAACATTGATAACGGCAAAACTTGGCTAGCCGGAATTCTTCTCCGGTGATTGAAAAACCGATCGGAGACAGAAGAAGGAGGGAGGGAATTTGTTTGTTTTCAAAACTTTCATTATTTGATGAGTTTAGTCCCTGCAGTTAGTTTTGTTAGTTTTTAATATTATAGTTAGTTAACCACCTTTAAAAACTTTAACCCACGTTTAACCAAGTTAACTAAAATATGAAAAAAACTTTATAGGACCTAAATTTTTTATAACTTTTTTATAAACTTTATATAATAAACTTATATTTTAAAAAATTGATGTTTTCCACAACTTCCAGTAAACTTTATTCGTTTAAATTTAACAAAAAATCCATCGAACTTTAAAAACAAAAATTTTATAAACGTCAAATATCGTACAATGTACGCATACAACTTAAACGTAGATACGGTCCATAATAAACATTGAGTTCGCTCTTTAAATTTGAAAATGACAAAACTTACAGGGACTAAAATAGAAACATTTGAATATACGAAGGAATATAACTGCCAGCTTGCTAAAAGATGAGGGTGTAGCTAAATGATTAAAATTATGGCCACATATATTATAGTGTGACCAAAAGCTAGACAATAACCGCACTTATAAGTATAAAATTTTGTGTGGCTTTGCATAAACATTCATCACATTATGGTCACGTTGTTTAATTTTATGTGACGGAATGATAGCAAATGTCATGTAAAATATGCGTGACCAAAGTTCACACAATAGTCACACTAATGTCATTGTTTAGTTTTGTGTGATGAAATGATAGCAAATGTCATGAAAAAAATGTGTGACAAAAGGTTAGACAGTAGCCACATTTAAAATTATAAAATTTTAAGTGGCTTTGTATAGCAATTAGCCACACCATCATCACTTTGTTCTTTCTTTGTGTGACGGAATAATAATAAACGTCAGGAAAAAATACGTGTGGCCAAAAATTAGATGATAGCCATATTTAAAATTACAAAATTTTGTGTGGCTATACATATTACTTACTACAACTTTCTTATCACACTATTTATCTCTTAAAATTACAAAATTTTCAATTTCCTTCCTAAAACTTCCTCTCAAAATATTTCATCCTGGTACTTCCTTATCAAATAATACTCTTAATTATAAAATGGGAAAGTGAATATGTGGTATGCTAGTTAGGTGTAAAACTCATTAAAACTACATAGTTTTGATCACGATCTATTAAATCATTTATCTCCTTATTTTATCTCCTATTCGATCTCCTTTTTTACCTTTTTTTAAGAATTAGAATGATGGTGGTGATGATCTTTTTAAGAATATTGAATCCCATATATATACTCAAAATTGTTTTCAACAAAAGATTTGGTACATTCTTCTGATTTCGTTAAAGTGCTTGTAAGACATATGGTTATAATCAACCATGGAGTTAACAACACAACAAACCATAAATTATATATATACTGCCATATTAAAGGATGCATAATACAACAAAAAAGTATTTATCCTATGAAAATTAAGATATAGATTTTTACAAACACGCAAATGGATTGTTTCTTTAAATATTGGGGGTTTGTTCAAAGCGTTTAGCACTAAAAAAATAAATAACCATAACTAAAATCAATGTAGAGAAGAATCAATTGGGTGGTTTTGGTTTCTTAATTTTTTATTTCTAAAATCAATGCAGAGAAATCAATTTTAAAAATGACTATTAGTTGCAAGGTATGGATGTTTTTTTCCATTTGGAAAACGAAACATATACCAATATTTTGTTGCAATCACTTTCAAGTATGCATATGGGATTCAATATTCTTAAAAAGGATCATCATAACTATCATGTGGTTCTTAGAAAAAATAGGGATTGAATAGGAGATAAAATAGGAAGATATATGAGTTTTTAGATTTTAATTAAAAGGGAATATTTGTCATTGGGGTTGGTGGTCCAGTGGTAAGGCAAAACCTTTTAATACACTAAAAGTGTGAGGTCTTGAGTTCAAGTCTCACAAGGAGCAAGAAATTCGCCTTTCAAAAAAAAAAAAGGGAATATTTCATAGAATGGTAATTAAGTTTTATGAGTGTTCTAATCAGGTTATTCATAAATTTTTTTGTGCTAATTAAGTAATTAAAGTTTATTTTATGTTCTAATCCTATGTAGTTTACCTGAATATCAGGTAAACTATCCTACATGGTATTTTTTTTAGTTTTCTTTTGTTTCAAACAATTTCAAACATGCATACATTATTAATACAAAAAATTAAATAAATCAACCAGTCCCTAACAACCATCTCCTTCAAGCTTCGTTCTCTACATCATCCACCGACCATAACAACCACCGTTAGGAACGGTTCCAGATCCCGTAGTATCTTAAGTTGATGCGTTAATGATGAAATCGCCATTGAAATTGAACTCATGAAGTATTGTTCATGTTAGATTTTGATTATTTTTTACTAGACTCTTTCCCAACAGCGTCACCTAAATTAGAACCATCAGAGGTAACAGACTCTTCACCGACAACGACGACATTAGCTTAATCCTTTTCACATTTGTTTGCACAACTTCTTTCACGATTCAGGAGCGAGAGACTCAACTATGTGAATGGAACTTTAATCGGCGGTTGAGCCGCTGCAGGGACCAGAAGAAAAAGGACATGAAGAAGATGGTGGTGCTACCCCTTGGTAATCTGTATATTTTCCGCGCCTTTCTTAGATGGAGACATGGAGGGGTTCGTCATCGAAAATAGTGTTGGAGATGCAACCGGAAATAGCATGGGATGAAAGGGTTTGGAGATAGATGTTTTTGGTGGATATTTTACGAGGGAGACTACCTGCCAAGGGGCAGGTGTGATGATCTATGCCACAAATCCGTCTAGGAGAAAGTCACAGTTCAAAAAATTATTTTTAACAAACTTACCCCTAATTAAAACTATATAATTTTGATGGGTTTCACACCTAACATGCATACATAACCACCTCATATTCTCTTTCCCCCTTAAAAAAGTTACATCATTTAACATAATGGTACATAATATATAAATTTGTATATATTTATTTTACTCTTTTAGTTACTTCTTTTCAAACTTACATATGGTTGTCGTTGTAACTAGGATGAGCTCGATGCCTGCACCGATACCGGTACAAAAAATGCTCGGTACAACATAATATGGTACATGTACGGTATCAGAATTTGAGGAGAGAATCGGTAAAATATTAGTACTGTACCGAACCGGTACCGGTCCTGAAAACAATAAAAAGTCAGCACCAAAAAATGATTTGGTATCAGTATCGCTACCAATACCCGGTACTACTTACTCATCCCTAGTTGTATCTAGTTTAGTACCGTTACTCGGTACCATTTTCCCAATATGACTTAATGGACAATGTTGGGCCTTACTGGATCATAATGGAAAATAATAGATCATATATGTCTTAATTGACTATATTGGGCCTTATTGGATCATACACGTCTTAATTGACTTTTTAATGGACTATCATGGGTGATATTAGATCATACATGTCTTAATAAACCACAATGCACCTTAATTAATCACAATGAACAATGGTAGATCATATATGTCTTATAAGACCATATTGGGGTTTAATAGATCATAATTGACTATAGATCATATATGTCTTAATGGACTATGTTGGGCCTTAATGGATCACAATAGACAATAGTCGATCATACATGTCTTAGTTGACTATATTGGGCCTTAATAGATCACAATGAATAATGGTAGATCATATATGTCTTAATAGACAGGGCTTTTATGGATCACAATGGAAAATAGTAGATCATAAATGTCTTAATGGACCATATTGGGCCTTAACGGATTACAATGGAAATAGTAAATTATACATGTTTTCAATGACAATATTGGTCCTTAATGGATCATAATGGGCAAAAGTAGTTATACATGTCTTAATGGGCCATATTTGGCCTTAATGGATCAAATGGAGAATAATAGATCATACATGTCTTAATGGACCATATTGGGCCTTAGACGGTCACAATGGGCAATAGTAGATAACATATGTCTTAAGCGATCATATTGGGCCTCAATGGACCACAATAGGCAATAGTAGACAATACATGTCTTAATGAACCATATTGGGTCTTAATGGATCGTATTAGGCCTTAATAGATAATAATGGACAATAGTGAATCATATATCTCTTAATAGTCCATATTAAGTTTGATATATCATAATGGACAATAGGAAATCATATATATTTTAATAGACTATTGTGATCTATTATGACTCACTACAAAGTCCAAATCAATCTAGCATATTAAAATGCAACATCATCCCTAACAGTCTAATTTAATGTTATAGGTCCATAATAGTCCACCAAGACATATAATGACTAGTAATAAACAGTATCATCTATTATATATATATATATATATATATATATATATATATATATATATATATATATAGTGTAAGGTTCAATGGGGAACCTAAAAAAAGTGGGGAACTGAGGAACCATGCATTTAACATATTAAATATATTTTAAAAATTCAATTTAACTTGCAAAAAAATATTTTTTTCAAAAATTTCTTCTGAGATTTTGCATATAAACATGTGTAGAAGCTATTCGAATAAAAAAAATTAATTTTTGTAAAAAAAAACATTTACCTTTTTTAAGTAATTTTAAGCATTTTTTTATTATTTTATTTTTTGATTTTTTTTGTCAAAAAGCTTCTACATACATTTATATACAAAATCTCCAATTACACTTTTTGATAAAAATATTTTTTTACATGTTAAATTGATTTTTTTATGATATAATTAACATGTTAAATGCATGGTTCCCCAGTTCTTCATTTTTTTAGGTTCCTCATTGAACTCACCCCTATATATATATAGGTTTAGGTTCCTGTACAAAAGACATATTTCGTGAGAAGTGTGAGAAGGATTAAGAATTGACATGTAGGCATCATGTTTTGGATTTAGGAATGATGTTTTAGGTTGTTTTAACTTGAAAAACACCAAACACAACAATCTAAAACACAATCCAATGTATTATAGTCATTAAATTTAAAAAACAGCCAAAACACACTACTTAACACTTAAAACACACTGTTTAATGTTCTTAGCATGGTGTTTTATGTTTTAAGCCTAAAATACATTGTTTTCGGTTCTTAATTGTTATGTTTGGTGTTTTTCTAAGAAAAATAATCCAAAACATCATGACTAAGTTCAAAAAATGATGCCTACATATCAATTTTTAATCCTTCTCACGAAAAATGGTTTTTATACAGGAACCTCACCCTATATATATATATATATATAGGGCAATTATAATTTGAAAACCACTCTCACTTGTGCAAACCATGAAAACCCTATTCCATGGCTCACAATTCTCCACATCACTCTTTTCAATTAAGCAATGAAGGGTAATTTAGGAAACACACATTTTTCTCAAATCTCTTTACCTGGCATCTTTTCTAGATATCATCACTTTATCAGACATTCCCAATATATTATTCAACTACACCTCTCACTACTTTCATCATCTTTCCTCTTTCTTTTTCAACTAACTCCTTTATCATATTCAAGCTCAAATCCAACCCTTTATCATCTTCCACTTCAGATCTATTCATCTTCCCTCATATACGTTTTGGCCATGAACCCAAACCAAACAACGCACACCTTTGTGCGTGTGTAGATAAAGAGACGATAGAGGCTGAGACAAAGAGACGCACACCTTCAGATCTGTTCACTTCCATCCACGGCGGCCACCACCCACCACCATTCGAACCTTCACCCACTTTTTATCTAGATCTGTTCACTTCCGTCTTGTGAGTTTCATCTTTTTGGTTAATGACAATATATATGATGATGACTATCGAAGATGATCCGAGCGATTAGTTTCAAATCCTAGCGGTTGGTTTCACATCTGGGTCAGATTCGGATTTATTTCACTGTCATGATTTTTGTTTGTTGGTTTTGTTTTTGGTTAAGTTGAAATTGAACTTGAGGTTAATAAAATATTTTAGATGCATGGTTGAGAAAGTAACAGGTCTACTTTTTGCATTTTAATGATGATGACGACAACCAAGAAGGTTGTTTCCTTTTTGTTTTCTTTTTTTTTTTTTTAAATTTGAAATGTCCATTTTTTTAGTTTTAGTAACTCATAGGACCAGATTTGAATTAAAATAATTTTTGTAGCTTAATTTTTTTCATATAAAACACATGTTTTTTTGTTGTTTGGATGATAATTTTGAATTTTTTAGTGAGATAAGTTTGTGATATGTTTTTTTTTTGTTGGGTTATAATTTTATTATATGTTTTCAGTGAGGTAACTCATGAAAACATATGTTTTTGTCGTGTGATAATTTAATTATATGTTTTTAGTGAGATAACTGGTGAAAACATATGTTTTTGTTGCTGGATTATGTGTTACTAAAACATGTTATAAAAAAAAACATATGTTTGGATAATAATTTACATCTGTTTAGGTCATAATAAATATTTGTAAATTTGTTAAAACCAATAACATTTGTTTTTTATTTTATAAACATTTGTAGAACTCCTAAAAATACGTTTTTTTATTTTGAGATATTATAGTGTGTGAACTTTGTAAAATTCAAAACAGCATAAAACATATGTTTTTAAGAGATGGGAGAGGGAGAGAGGAGAGAGATAAAGCGATAAACATATGTTGTGTTTTTTAAAAGTGAGAGAAAAACAAGCATATGTTTCATAATCTTAAAACATGTGTTTTTAATAATCTTAAAATGCTTCAGTAAATTTTGAGTGTCATATATCAAATTTTGAATTGAGAGTAAGATATATTAAATTTAAATAAAAGAAAGAAATGGGAGAAGAGAGAGAAACGTGAGATGAGAAAAAGAAGAGAGAGGAGAGAGAATTGAAAGAGGAAAAGATGAGAGATGATGGATGTTTATGTGCCTGCACATTGTCAGTTACAAAGAGAGAAGAGTGAGAAGACTTAAAATATAAGAGGACCATTTTACCCTTTTGAACATTAAAGTAACATTTATGTTATTAAAATAAAACTTGAAAAAGCACAGCCATAGATCAAAGAGAATGAAGGGCTAAGATGATGGTTTTCAAGGTTTTCTTAAGTGGAAGGGGTTTCCAAAATATCCTTCCCCTATATATATATATGGTAAGGATAATGTGGAAACCCACTCTTATAGTGAAAACTCTCGAAACTCTGACTTCCCAATATTTTTTTTTTAAATTAGGGCAAGTAATATACATGATTTTAAGCATTTTGGGCCAAAAAAATCAAAAAAAACGCCAAGCACTTTTTTTTAAAAAAATAAATAAAATTTCGACTAACACATGTTAAGCCAAACTAACACATGTTACCCATTTTTTAGCCGAAGACAATTTTTATTTAAAAAAAAATGGCTCGGCGCTTTTTCGATTTTTTGGCCCAAAATGTTTAAAATTATGTATGTTAAATACCCTAAAATTTTCATAAAAAAAGTCGGGAAGTTAGAGTTTGATATAGTTTCCAATGTTTTCACTATAACAAGGGTTTCCAATATAACCTTATACTATATATATATATATATGGAAATGATAATGTGGAAACCCTTGTTATATGGTAAACTCTGGAAACTCTGACTTCCCAATTTTTTTTATTTTTGAAAAAAAAATAGGGCATGTAATATGCATGATTTTAAGCATTTTGAGCCAAAAAATCAAAAGAGCGCCGAGTAGTTTTTTTTTTAAAATAAAGTTTTGACTAACTCATGTTAAGCGAAACTAACACGTGTTAACCATTTGTTACCCAAAGATGGTTTTTATTTATTTAAAAAAATGGCTCGGCGCTTTTTCCATTTTTTTGGCCCAAAATGCTTAAAATCATGTATATTACATACCCTAAAATTTTCATATAAAAAATAAGTCGGGAAGTTAGAGTTTCCAGATTTTATCATATAACAAGGGTTTCCAATATAACCTGGGTTCCTTTTTAGATGCACTAATTTCATATGACGAAACATAAAAAATCAGGTCGGTACATGGGTTCGGGTCATTTTAAGGGTTTGGGTCAGTTTAGGGGTTCAGGTCGGTTTAGGGGTTCGGGTCAGTTTAGGTTTCAACATATCAAAATTTAACATCCCTAAAATACCTAATATGTTAATAACCAAACTATAACTAATACAATAATCCTATAAAAATTTAGGAGGTTGTAAACATTTACATACCTTTAATTGCCTGCTCAACTATGTCTATTACCACAGTAAGAGACCAAGTCATTCCAGCACAGATTGACTTTAATGTGATTACTGCTAAAAACATTGTTCCTTATATTTCACTGAATAATAAGATAATAAAGAAACATTTAGATGAATTAACCACTAATCACAAAAGAATAGCAAACCTACTAAAAGAAATTAACCACAAATCCACAATTTATAAACTTGCATACTATCTGTATCCACAATATTTAATAATCTAAAATTTTTATTGAAGCTGACTGCACCAAACAATTCACACACATAGATCAAAACCAAACATACTAAACCAACATAGATATAAACAATAAAAGTAGTAAAAGATATATAAATTGAACATAAAACTTCATCAAGCACACTAGGGATGAGCTCGGGACGGTATCGGTACCGAACCGATACCGATCCCGACAATACCGATACCGAAAAGTCCAAAAAACCAATGCCGATACCGATACCGATTATACCGTTACGGTATCGGTATCAGTTCGGTATCGGTACGGTACCGGTATGGTATCGGTATTTTACCTTAAAATACCGATACCATACCGATCCCGTACCGATACCGATAATACCGAAACCGAAAACCTCTAATTGTGGGTACCGATACCGATACCGAACACCCTCGGTTCGGTATCGGTATCGGTTCGGTACGGGATCGGTATTTTTTCGGTTCGGGATCGGTTTTCGGGACCGTATGCTCATCCCTAAAGCACACTCTACAAAGTGCTAGACATTTAACCACCTTTACTTAATAATTCGGCAGGACTTTTACCTAAAAATTATCACCACTTGATATATACCTAACCACTAAATACAAAAAGTGTTTTTCAACAAAGTGTTTTATCTTCAAACCCCACATAACATTATTACAGGATTAAATCTAAGCAAATCATCTACACATGATAGGCAATTTCGGGGTTCTATAATATTAATTGTATGAAAATTAGATAGATAACTGATAAATCTTGTTACCTGAAAAAAAAAACCTATTCTTTCTTCATTATCTCCTAATCAACCGATTCATATTAGACACTCTTGTCTACATCATAAAAAAAACCCACAGGGACCGAACCATTGTTAATTTCCTAGCTCAATTGCATTGTCATATCAGTTTCATTACTGGTCAAAAGCAAAAGAAATCCATTAATGTTGGGCTTGTACATACAACAAAAGCAAAAGAAATCCATTAATGTTGGGTTGTGTACTCTAGATGATATGGAGAATTTACACTTAATCAAAAGAGTAACAATAATATTGACAAAACTTCAATCATTCAAGTCACTTGGTCACTCATGTTAAATTGATGGCTAACTCACTGTTTAACTTAGAAGATGTGGAAAATATATTCGACCAAACATGTCAAACTTAACTGTTTTAAGAATTACAATGAAAGTAGGTCTTACCAGAGACTTGTCAGAGTCCGAATGAAACGTTCCTATTCATCGGAACCTTAGCCTTCCACCTCCGTAGGACCGTAGCTTTTTCCTCTCACAACAACTACAACCACCAAAGATGTTAATATGTCATATTACTGAATATTCATTTGAATAAATCGATAAATAAACTTACAGATCGAAGGAGGAGGAGGGCAGGAGGCGGCGGGGCGGCGGAGGAAGGCAGGAGCGGAGCAGAGGTCAATAGGAGGATGGTTTCGGCTGCTCACAGTTGTTTGTATGTTTTTGTTTGAAAGGTTTGTATCTTTTTATTTGAAAGGGGCAACATTGGGTTTCTGTTTTACCCTAGTTCTGAATTAAAAAAAAATTGTAAACCAAAAAATTAAGATGCGTGAAACAGGAATCGAACCTGGAACACTGCGAATGTAATGGGAGGCTTAAACCACTAGAGCACCTCTAGCCTTTGGTAATGGGTTCCTTTCTAGTTTTTCTTATGGGTTCCATTTCAGTTTTGTATATATATTAACACTAAAAATTATAAACCGAGTGGGTAAACATTAAATAGTTTAACTATTTTTACATTAATTATCATCTATCTTAATTTATTGGTCATTAAAATTTTATCCTACACATTATAAAAATTTGTCCTACACATGTAAAAATTCATCCTACATATATCGAAATTATCATATGTTTATCCTACACATATCGAGATTATCATACGTTTTTTCTACATGTATAAAAATTCATCCTACACATCGAAATTATCCTTCACTCTAAATAAGATTTGATTTGGAAGAATATATTTAAAATGCCTTATGAGTTTCATTTATTTAACTAGTTTAAAGGGGGTTACAATAATTAATTTAACATTCAATAAAGTTATTAAATGAAATCTTCCTATTAGTTAAATTTGTTCTTTTCTTCTCACAAAACATTTTCTTCTTATTTGAACTCTCCGCTATATATATAAGATTAGGTTGTATTGAAAACCCACCCTTCATGAAAGAACTAGAAAACTCAATTAAGCCAATAATAACATGCCATGTGTCATGCTTTTGTTTGTATTAAAAGAGGCTATTATGGTAATTGAACATTAAATATTTTTATTCAAATAACCCCACCCCACACCCACCCCTACTCCCTCATCTCTCTCTTTTCTCCTGCATTTATATTCTCTCTCTCTCTCTCTCTCTCTCTCTCTCTCTCTCTCTTCAATTCCCATTTCAAATAATAATCTGTATCTCTTTCTCTCTTTCTCTAATTTCACATTCTCCAGAAGATGAATAATATTAATAATAATAATAATAACAACAACAAAAACAACAACAATACCAGATAGAACATGGACCGAAGAGAGAGACAGAGTCAGTGGTCGAAGAAAAACAAGGACGGTGGTTGTTGGGTGTGAAAGAGACGGTGGTCGAAGGCAGAAGGAACAGGGACTGAAGAGAGAGAAAGAGGCGGAGGAGAGGAACTGGCTCGATGGCGACGGTGGTATGGATCCAGATCCAGATCTGTAAGTTTGATTTGTTGAATTTTATGGTTGTGGTTTGGGTTTGTGGGCTCTTTTGAACCGTAATAGGTAGGTGCGTTAAAAAAAGATTTGTTTTTTTTTTTGTGATGGTTCTGGGATTTTTGTGGCTAACTGAACATGATTTTTTGGGGGCTCTTTTGAAAACGTTTAAAAAATGATGCTATGCCTTCCAAATCTTTGTTTTATGAAACGTGTCTTTATTTTTTATGAAAATGATGCTACTGCAAAATGATGCTATGCCTCCCAGATCTTGTTTTATGATCTTGTTTTAGCAAAATGATGAAGCAAATTGAATTATTATTATTATTATTATTATTATTAAGATTTTTGATGTTTGTTTAAAAAGATGATATCCATCACATTACACAACTTGTTTGACTTTTAGGGTTAATTTGTAGGAATATTAGAACAGAAGAGTTGGTTTAGTGGAAAATGTTGGGATTTGAATATGGAATTTGTTTTAGATGGGAGTTGTTTTGACTTTTAAGGTCAAAGATAAACCTAGCGCACCTGAAATGCTAGATTTTGTTTATGTTTGTTATTGTACGCGAGTCCTCGTGTACCTTGTTGTATTATACGTCTTGTTATTTAAGATCCAACTTAGGTATTGTTCATTTTGTTTGTGGAATGTAATGAGATTCTTATTAGGTTTTTAGAAATGAAGTTTGAGTGGTCAAAATTAGTATCAAGTTATTACTCGTAGTCTAGTATAAACCATCACAATACACAACTATGGGTTTTTACACTGGTGTGGTAGAGTGTTTATATACTCTATTTTTTTGTCAGTTTAGTTTTTTGAAGTGTTTAAAAGATTTTGGTCTATATGGGGGGTTCTGCTACACCAGTGTAAAGTTTGGCAAGTGTAACGAGTTTCACATGTTATTTTTACACTGGTGTTTTTTATGTTCTTTACATTAATGTTTGTGTTTGTTTAAGGGGGTCTTAGTCATGTGTTTTTTATGTTCTTTACACTAGTGTTTTTTATGTTCTTTATATTGATTATTATATCACAATTTGTTAAACTTTTTGTGCCATCACACTGGTGTAACGGTTTATTTTATTTTAATTTTTCAGGGAGGGTGGGAGGACAGCTGGCTGTTTCACGAAGTTTGCACCACACTGGTGCGCAATGTTGTCTTGGTGTTGGAAAATGCGCAACGGGGGTAAGGGTCGCGGCGTGCTGGCAAGGGGGCTTGAAAAGGGATGTATTCTTTCCAGATTGGTGTAAGAGAAGCACCTCGGATCTTGCCAACAGAGAATATGGGATGTCATGGAGGACCAAAGCGCCTCGGACTTTTTCCTACTAGGTATTATTACATTTAGTAATTTTAGTCGATAGTGTAGAGTTTTCGTTTTCGACAAACAGAGACGTAATTTAGTCGGTATTGTAGTTATTATAAGTGTGAATAAAAATACTGCATAATTAAATCTATAGCATTTGACACCTAAGTGTGCTTTTTACATTGGTGTAAGACCCCATGTTAAACATTACTATCCTAAACTATTTTTTAATACAACATATAACCTTCATAAAACCCCCATGTTTAACATTAGGTTTTTACATTGATTATTATATCACTGTTGTTAAACTTTGTACCATTAAACTGTTTTTTTACACTGATGTAAAATGTTTGCCCCCAGTTAATTGTAATTTTTATACAATATTTTTCATATATGTAAATTAGATATAAAAGTTGTTGTTTTTTTTTTTTTTTAGTGGTTTTGATAGTTTGGCTATGTGTTCAAAGCTGATGATGGAGATCAAGAAAACGAAGAACGCATCCTAGATCTACTAAAGTTCGAAGCCAAAGTAGTGAGACGAGAGGACAAGGAAGAGTGGAGTGATGGCGAAATGGGATTTCTTTTGTGATTCAAATGGTACGGCCCAATTCTTTACTCGGCAACTTCGATCGGGGGTAAACATTTTGATCCTGTGGTAAAAAGATATTATTCCTACTAGGTATTATTACATTTGTAATTTTAGTCGGCATTGTAAAGTTTTTGTTTTTTAATGAACAGAGATGTAATTAGATTGCAATATGTAATCTGTTTTACAATGGTGTAAAACAGTGGATTAATCTCAAATTTTATAAATATCTTGCATCTGTTTCTGGATTCACAGGTACAATATTGTAAAATGTTGTAAACGATTGTTAGGATCTGAGTTTGATTGTTTTGATTGTTTAAGTAATAAGAGTAACGAAAGAAGTGAATTATAAATGGAAAGTGCAGCGGAATGATAAACTATAAATCAAAACAAGAGAATAAATGTTTTTTAATCGAATGCTTTCATATATCAAATGATTACAACGATTGTACAAGTACTCCCCCTCAGCCTGATCACTCTGTGATTGTTAGTCTAAGAGAATGTTTTGAGTGATGAATAGAACAGTACATGCACTGTTCTATTTATAGACAATCTAAACATCTGATGACCTAGGCTGACGTCACCTAAGACAGTGACCTCTAACAGAATAACAAACATAAAACATCTGATGATCCAAATAACTGTTACATTGAAAACTCTGAAAGGTAAACAACTGATAGGAAAACTCTTAGGGTACAACAGATCTTAGGGTCAACAGTCTTTTGGGAGAAGCAACTTGTAAATGCTGTTGTTATTGAGTATCAATTATATAGAATATTTTGGCTTTCCAATCATCTGTTCTTCTCCAGGTTAGCAGACCCAACAATCTCCCCCTAGAACAGATGATGCCAAAACTAAGCTTTATTTTGATCTTTATTTCTCATCAGACTTTCTCTGATTTGCCCTTTTAACTGTAGTTCAAAGCTCAATGAAAAGAAGTCTTCTGCATCTCTTTCAAGCTCTAAGTTCAATAATGTTTGGAGATCATCTGCACATAGGTCATGTGCATCATCCATACTCAACTTTTGGGCTTCTCCATCTGATCTGAGCAGAGTCAATTCATGGTTGTCTTTGTTGACCTTCCATTTTAGAATTTTTGAACCAGAGGATCTGTTGAGCTGCAAATTTATTTTTTATGAGTTTGGTGATGGAGGTCTCCCAATGAGTTTCCTGAGTTCTTCAGTAGTGGGATCAGAGAAATAGTGTACTTGATTGAAGAGGCCCTCTTTTACAAATGTATCAACAAACTTCTTCTTGTCTTCTTCAGACATTTCCTTCTGTTTCTTGAACTGTCTCTTGGCAGCAACAGATAGGTCAGAAGTGTCAAGTAAGCTGTCAAGTGTAAAGGCATGTTGAGGTCTCTTCATCATTGGAGCATCAGAGTAAATTAGTTTTCTGGGTAGTGTAGGATCTTTCTTTCTGTTCTCTTCCAATTTCTTGTATGTTTCAACCAGCCTTTGCTCAGCCCATCTTGCAACTGACTTCATCTCCCCATACTTGGCAGCCACAATTTCTTCTCTCATTCTTTTGAACTTTAAAGCCCTGGCTGGATCTCTGCCTTTCCTAAAATCAGGGGCAGAGACTTTTGTTGGGGGATTCTTAGCCATTTCTTCAATTCTCATAAGTTCTTCTTGAAGAGCATGAGTGGTCCAGCCTGCAAACTGTTTCTTGTTTGCTTTGTAGGGCATGGTTGCCAAGATTTGTTCAAGAAGAGATTCCCTAACCACCCTTTCCAAATCACTGCTGAGAGGCATGGTAGACATGGAGTTGCTCAGGGTCTTAGCAAAATCTTCAATCCTTCTCAGTTTGCTAAGCTCTGCTGAATGGATGCCCTGAGCAGTCCTGTCATCTTTCCCTTTACATCTTTCCTTGATGATTAAATCTGCCTGTTCAGTCTTGAGTTTAAGATATTGATCTATGTTTTGAGGAGCAGGAAAAATTGGAAGAGATGGGAAAGATCTTTTAGATGGATGTTCAGTATTGTAGAAGGATTGCATTTCCCCCTTGAGTAGATCAAGCTCAAGAGGATACTGAACAACCAATGGTGTGATGGATGGTGGTGGTCTATGAGATGTGAATTGAGAAGTGTGTGGTGAGTATGATGAAAGCGGGATGGCAGATATAGGTGTAGATCTGGTGGTTTAAGTGGTATGTGGTGATGTTTGTATGTTTTCATCTTGTACTACAAAGGTTGATTTTCTCTTCCTTTTGTACAAGATGAGTGGTGATGGTGGTGTTGCAGCAGTGGTTGTGTTAACATCTATTGGCACTTGTGTAGGACCAGCAGATGTTTGGGATTTAGGTGGTGAAGTGGTTGTAGGTGGTGTATTGATAGTTGTGGTAGTGGGTTTAGTTGTTGGTTTAGTGGTAGGTTCAGTTGTTTTGGTGGTATCAGTGGTTTTGGTGGCAGCAGTGGTTCTAGTAGTAGTGGTTTTAGCAGCAGCAATTTTAGCAGCAATTTTGGATGGTGGTTGTCTGATGTGTTTTGTAGGCATTTTCTTCCTTTTAGAGGAACCCCCATCCTCAACTTCCTGCTGTTGCTCTATCGTTCTTTGTACTAGAGCCTCTGCTTTGCATTCCATTGTGTTAAGCCTCTTTTGCTTCTCTTCAGCAGCCTTTTCAGCAATGTCATTAGCAGTTTGATATATTTCTTTTGCTTTGCCTGCATTGACTGCTTCAGCATTAGCAGTGGATTGAACATTGGGATTTGGTTGTTGTGCTGGTTTAGACCCTGGTTTTGTTCCAAATGGCTTTAGCTTTGGTAGTCTATCTCTTTCACTCTCCCCCTTTTTGGCATCATCAGCTGTGAACTTATCATCATTTTCATCTCTCCTGATGGCTGTAGGAGCAGAGCCAGTGGTCTTCAACAGATGGTCTTTAATGGCTTTAATATTTGCTTGGGTATCTGTGTACCTAGCATCTACCATAGTTCTGATCTGAGCCATGTAGGTTTCATGTGTTTGATCTACTAGTTTTTTATGAGCTATGATGATGGGGGAAACTGCTTTCCATAGCTCACTAGCAATTTCTTCTTTTGATGGTTTACTTTTGGTGAGAGCTGCCAAAGATCCCATAATTGTTTTTAGATCTGATTTGATATCAGCAACAGAGATTTAAATGGATTGGACTCTAGACGTCAATTCTTGGTATTTTAACCCATCACCTAAGTTAATAGGATCATTTGGATTCCTACCAGTGGTAGTTGTATCTGGTTCAGTCCTAGGAGGTGAGTCCAAAGAGAGAGAACCAGATGCCCCTTTGTCTTGGTTCTGGGGACTTCCAACTGATTTTGGGGTCACTATAGTGGCCTCATCAGTTGTTTCCTTCAAGGAAGTCTTAGCTATGTAATCACTGTCCTGTTGTGAGACAATGGTCTCTACATCAATAGTGGTTGCTTCACTTGAAAACTCACCTAGAGTTGCATTTAACTCCAGGGGTGTAACCTCCTCTGTTCGTGGGTTAGCTGATTGATTTTCCTCAGTCCCAGTCACTTGTTGATGTATACTCTCATTGATGGGTGAAGGAGAGGAACTGGAATGTCCTGAGTTTTATCATTAGCTTCAAACAATGGTTGCATTGTTGGAAGGGCATGTGATGGTGAAGGTGGAGGTGTGAAAAGAGAAGTAGCCCTGGGAGAAGGGCTTATGATCATATGGTCAAGTGACTCATATGCCTCATGATGTGGTTCCCTTTGGCTTACAACATTATCCTTTTGTGAGGATTCATGAGGAGTTTGTTCAGGTTGAGATATATCCATCTGTTGTGAGGAAGTAACAACAGTGGTTTCTTGTTGCTATTGTGTTGCAACAGGGTTTTCCTCTGGTATCTCATCTTCCAGAGGCCCCTTTTTGGGTTTTGTGGTGGATTTTGTAGATGGACGTTTTCTTTTGGAGGTGGCTGGTGTGGGGTTCACAGCACTGGATGTAGTACCATGATCACCAGGAGCAGTGGGCTCAACAACAGAGGTTCGGACAACAGTTGTTGTCTTAGTCCTCTTTGTTTGTGTTTTTGAAACTTTAACTTTTGACACCTTTTCTTGGGTGTTTGAACCCAGCATTCATGTAAAAGTTTCATCAGTTAGACTCTTCATTTGAAATGATATACCCTTTTTAAAATCTTTTTCAGGCAAAACCTTTTGAAGGATTACACTTAAAATTCTTGGGTATATCAGAAAAGCATTATTAGACCCAGACTTTATTGCCTTCACATTTGATACTAGATCCAAAAACAGGCCCTGTGATAGATTGAAGTCAGATTCTGACAACATAGCATATCCCAAGTACTGAATTCTCAATGGAATTTCATTGAAGGAAGTGGATTTAGCAGAGACACAGAGAAGGAGTGTATGAAAGAAAACTTTCATGACTGGTGGGAAAACTTTTTGAAAAGAGTTGACCCGGTCATTTGTGCATCATAACCCCTTTCTTGAAACTCTGTGTGAAGTTCGGCCTTAGGGAAAGAGTCGTTACCTGACAGGTCATTTAATGAGAAGGTTGTGGATATCAGTTGGGGGTAATGACGACATTTGTCTCTCCAATTTTTGATATAATGGTTGTGGACTTTTTGTCCTGAAGAAGAACCTCAGCATTTAACCAAAATTCTTGCAGAGTATCGAGATAAATGGGAGTATCAGCGGTTAGTATTGTCAGGTATTTGGATTTGAGGATGACGTCGATGGTGGTATGGAACGGGACGTTTTCATCTGTTTTGACCAGATATGGAAGGTAATTGTGCGTGGCTTTAGCCTGAAGATCCATTGTAATGGATTTCGAGTGTGAGGGTTTGAGGTTGAAGAACGCGATTTTAGTATTTTTGAATACAATGAGACAGTGTAACATCTGTTGTGGTAAAACAAGGTTTTTATAGTCTCTGGTGAAACCGCTGATGTGGCCAAAACTCTGTTTTTGAGAACAGACGTGGCAAACATCTGGTGGCATGCAGCTGTTGCCAAAGGACTGATGCAAACAGTTGTTGTTCTATCAAAGTGCCGATGCTAACAGCACTTGGGTTTATATATATATATATATATAATGGAAACAGTTGTTTTATCTTATTAGATGTTTGAAACAAATTTTTCAACTAACAGTGGATAGAATGGATGAAACAGTGGTTGTTTTATCCTTACCAGATTTTTCAACCAAAATGCTATATTTAAGGATGAAATTTTGATTTTCTGAAACATTTTAATGTTTTTATTTAAAACATTTTTGTTGTTTAGTCCATGTTTAGCATACCAATCCTAGAAATCAGATTTTCAAAGGTAGATGTGTCTAAAGCTTTTGTCAACACATCTGCCAACTGATCCTCTGTTGGAACATGGTGCAGAGAAATCAAACCTTTTTCATAGCTATCTCTGACAAAGTGATGTCTGATGTTAATGTGCTTTGTGGTTGAATGAGAGACTGGATTTTTGATGATATTTTCAGCAGCTTGACTATCCAGCATGATTGGAGTCTTTAGTGCAGTTATACCAAAATCCAGCAGTTGATTTTGAAGCCACATGAGTTAGGCTGTACAGCTTGCAGCAGCAATGTATTCAGCCTCTGCTATTGAAGTTGAAACAACTGCTTGCTTTTTTCTTTGCCATGAGACTAAGGCATTCCCTAGAAACTCACACCCTCCTGATGTAGACTTCCTTGTGGTGTAGCAGCCAGAAAAATCACTATCTGAATAACCTGAAAGCTCAATGTTTCCATTAGCAGGATACCATATACCAAGTGTGGGAGCACCTTTTAGGTATCTGAATATCCTTTTTACAGCAATAAGGTTTAACTTTCTAGGTGAAGCCTGGGATCTTGCACAAACACAAGTGGCAAACATAATGTCTGGTCTAGATGCAGTTAAGTACAATAAAGACCCAATCATGCAACTGTAATGTGTTTGGTCAACCAATTCATCCTTGTCATCAATAGTGAGTAGCTTGGATGTGCTCATGGGTGTACTACATGGCTTACAATCATGCATCTCAAATCTGGTTAACAAATTTTTCACATATTTATTTTGATGAATGAATGTGCCATTTTGCAGCTGCTTCACTTGGAGACCAAGAAAGCACTGAAGTTCACCCATAGCACTCATCTCAAACTCTGCTGTCATGAGTTCCCTAAACTCTTCACACATTTTGTTACATGTGGACCCAAAAATGATGTCATCCACATATATTTGAAAAATCATTAAATCTTTCCCTCTCCATTTTAGAAATAATGTTTTATCAATTTTACCTCTAGTGAAACCAATGGATAAGAGAAAGGTGGAAAGAGTTTCATAACATGCCCTAGGTGCTTGTTTTAGTCCATACAAAGCTTTGTTGAGCTTGTATACATAATCAGGATGGAATGTGTCTTCAAAACCAGGTGCTTGACATACATAGACCTCCACCTGAATTTTGCCATATAGGAATGCACATTTGATGTCCATCTGATACACATTGATGTTATGGTTGACAGCAAAGGCTAGGAAGAGTCTGATAGCTTCTAGCCTAGCTACAGGAGCAAAGGTTTCATCATAGTTTATCCCTTCTTCTTGTCTGAAGCCTTGAACCACAAGCCTGGCTTTATTCTTGACAACTATACCCCTTTCATCAGTTTTGTTTTTGAAGACCCACTTTGTGCCAATTGGACAAACATCCTTTGGCAGTGGTACAAGTTCCCATACTTGTTGTCTTTTGAACTGAAGGAGCTCTTCCTGCATGGCTTCTACCCAACTGTTGTCTTTTAGTGCCTCTTGGTACTTGACAGGTTGTGTGAGAGATAAAAAGCCTGCAAAAAGGCAGATGTTTGAGGATTGGCTTCTTGTGAGCATACCCTCTCTGATGTTTCCAATGATTTGGTCTGGTGGATGAGCTCTTAGGTAGATTAAATCTCCCTGATATGGTATGATGGCATTTTGAGGTGAAGGATAGAGGTTTGGTGACTGTTGATGTAACATCTGTTTCCACTTCTGTAGTACCAACAGATGTTTGAAATGGAGGTGGGGGAATGGGTCCAAGTGGTGTGAAATTGAGCTGAATTTTGTCAACAGAGGTTGGACTTTTGTCAACAAATGATTGAGCAGTGGATGAGGTTGGTCAAGCAGTGGTTTGAGGGTAAGACTGGCCAACAGTGGCTGACTCAGCTATGGCAGAGTTTTGACAGGCGTTTTGAACAACTGCTTCCCCTGATACAGAATAAACTTTATAGTGACTTGGAATCACAACATCTGTTCTGTAGTCTTGTTGTGGAGATTGTGGAATACCTGTACTGTTAGTTTTGACAGTAATATCTTCAAATTTGAATTTATCTAAATCAAACAATTCAGCAGGATTTGCTGAGATTTTTAAGGATGAAAGTTCATTGAACTTTACATTCAGAGTTTCTTCTATTGTCCTGGTCCTTGTGTTAAACACTTTGTAGGCCTTGGCAGTAGAAGAATATCCCAGAAAATATCCACAATCTACTTTGGCTGCAAATTTTGAGATGGAATCTTTAAGATTTAAAATGAAACATGGGCAGCCAAAGATTTTGAAAAATGAGATTAGTGGTTTGATTTTGAACAAAATTTCATAAGCAGTCTTTTGATGTCTTGGGTTGATTAAAACTCTGTTTTGAACATAGCAAGCAGTGTTTACAGCTTCTATCCAGAAGGACAGTGGCAAACCAGAATCTGCTAGCATGGTTCTTGCAGCCTCAATGAGGGTTCTATTTTTCCTCTCAACCACCCCATTTTATTCTGGTGTTCTTGGAATGTTGTACTGCCTCACAATTCCTTTTGACACACAGAAGTCATCCAACTCCTTATTTTTAAACTCTGTTCCATTGTCACTTCTAAAGACTTTTACTGGCAAGTCATATTGTTTTTCAACTTTGGTGACAAAGTCTTTCAAGATACCTGCAGTCTCATCTTTAGAGTGTAAAAAGTAAGTCCATGTAAACCTAGAAAATCATCAACTATGACAAGACAAAATCTTTTTCTTCTTAGACTCATGACTTTAACTAGGCCAAACAAGTCCATGTGCAACAATTGTAGACATTGACTTGTTTTGGACTCATCAATGGATTTGTAAGAGCTTTTATGTTGTTTCCCTTTTAAGCAGGAAACACAATGCTCATCACATTTGAATTCTTTTGATGGTAAACCTCTTACAAGGCTTTGTTTGGAGAGTGAGTTGATAGTTTGAAGGTTGGTGTGACCCAGTCTCCTATGCCACAATTCTGTCTCTTTAGTGGAGGCAGCAGAAAACAAACAGACATTTGCCATAGGATTGTCCTTCAACATATCAACTACATACACATTGCCACTCCTATGAGCAACAAGTTGTGATTCGCTCTCAGCAATGATGGTATCAATCTTTTTCACCACTTCTGGCCCAATAATCTTACAAGTTTTCTTAGTGAAGAATGAGCCATAACCTTTGTCACTCATTTGTGATACACTAAGAAGATTAAATTTAAGATTATCAATAAGATTGACATTTTCAAACTTGAGTTTCCCAGCCTGAATAGTCCCTGAACCCAACACCTTACCTTTTGAATCATTACCAAAGGATATATCACCCCTCCATGAGCTAAGAAGTCCAGAAGAAGGGCTATACATCCTGTCATGTAACTGGAGTCTCCACTATCTACATACTAAAGGCTATCTAAGCAAGCAGAAGCTCCCTGCACATCAGTAATGGATCAGTTTTGGTGAGTGTCCAAAGCCAAGTTGGCTTTGGATGGGTCCACAGACTTTTCAGCCTCAAGCTTAGGAAGATGATCAGTGGTTTGAACTAGTTTTTGAATCAAGTTCAACAGCTGTTGCTGACCATTTGCCAGTGCTTGAATGTCAACACTTGGTGCAATAGATGTTTGATCACTTCCTAACAGATGATAGTAACCATAAGGATTTCTGTTCACTCTTGGTTTAGAAGGCCTCTTGGGTTGTCCATATCCTCTTGGGTACTTGTTGGTGGGTGGAGCATCTGTTACTTGAACATCCCTGGAAGCAGATGTTTCTAAACTTTTGGTAACAAATGTTTGAGCTGGTGCATAAGTCTGTTTGGGTTTTCCTTTTGAAGTACTCACCACCTGACTTGCAAGAGTTATAGCCTTGTACTCTTGTATTTTGACATCAAAATTTTTTAGATACAGACACTCTTTGGTTTTGTGATTCTTTTTACCACATATTGAGCATGTGGTCTTAGAATCACACACACTTGTTCCTTTGTTGATATCATATGCTTTTTGAAGAAAATAGTTTTTAGTAACATGATTCTTCTTTTCACAGAAATCACAAAACAAGTGGACATACTTTTCTTTCTTTTTCCCTTAATCAGCCTTCTTTTCAACAGATGTTTGATCATCTGCTAGAAGGTATATCAAGGGAATGACCTTTGCCTGTGGTGCTTTCTTACCATCAGGGGTTTTGAAATCAACTGGTTTGAAATTTTCAAGAGTACCACACTCATCAGACCAAGTAGGTTTAAATTCATATTTTTCAAGTTCAGTAAATGATGAGGAACCTTCTGGTTTTTCAAGAACAATTTTCTTACCATTAGATTCTGTGATTTTAATCTCTTGACCCTCCAAATTAGTTGGTACTACCTCAACTAACTTTTGATGCCTTTTGTTAGTGTTTTCAAAAGCTAGAGCAGTGGTTCCAAAACCAAAGCCAAACTTCACATGACTTTTGGTCTGTTTGTTGAGGAGCATCTCAAAACCTTTACATGATTCCACCCATTTTTCACATTCAACTTGGGTGGCCTCAAGCTCCTTTTTACAACTATGATATTTAGTTATCATAGTTTGGAGCTAGTCTTTGGTTATAGTTGCTTCATGTTTTAAGCTGCTTATTTCAGATTCTTTTTCAGTCAATTTTAATTTTAACTCTTTTGAAAGTTTTTCAAATTGGACTTCATCATCTAAAATTTTCTTCCTAAGGTTTTCATTCACCTCTTTAATGTTTGCAAATGCTATTACACATTTGTCTGAACACAGATCTTTTAGAATTTGAGGGGATACCTTAGCAGCAGCCATCAATGCACAATCACACTTGCACTCACAATCATCAGATGCACCCCAGGGATCTAAGAGATTCACAACCTCTTCTTCAGATTTTGTATCTGTAATTACTTCATCAACAATATTGTTGGGCTAGATTTTAGAGGTTTGCGTTGTCTTGGGTTTTGTTATGGGGTTCGGCCTTATTGGCCCATGTATGTTGACCGCCCTATGTATCTATAAATAGGGGGTTCCTTAGCTTGTTTTAGGGTTGCTTGTGTTTTGCTTTGTGAATCACTTGTGTACCAGACGACTCAAGAAGTCGTGTGCACTTAATCAATATAATCAAGCATTTCAAGTATATTCTTTGTTATTTCTACATAATCATTGATTCCGCCTTTGATTGTGTACGTGTTTGATACCCGGTAGAGAGGATTCTGACTTACAATTGGTATCAGAGCCTAAGAAGTCTTTCGAAGGCTCGGTTGCGGTATCAAAGGGAGAAGATCAAAGAAGTTATTGCTATTGAAAAGGTTGTTTTTTATTGAATTGATTTCATAATTATGTGTTATTGCTACTCGTGTTTGCTAATCGTGTTATTTTGTGCAGCTTTGTCTCGTGTTTTTTGATTATGTTTATGAATGTTCTTCGTCAAACTTGTTTGCTACCATTAAGGGGATAATCTTTTTAAAAAAAG
The DNA here is from genome assembly GCA_030844895.1 of Ambrosia x helenae. Lineage (NCBI taxonomy): Eukaryota > Viridiplantae > Streptophyta > Magnoliopsida > Asterales > Asteraceae > Ambrosia > Ambrosia x helenae. The sequence goes on along the minus strand of CM061224.1, from coordinate 33,947,850 downwards.
GAATGGTTTTTAGTGCTTGATTATCTCCTTAAAAGTTTTAAAATCTTTCGCAAAACTTGGAAAGTTTGTTGCTAATCTTATGCAGGTTTCCATATTCAAAATGTGTTTGACGTCTTCATTGGAGTTCGACCTAGCCTGAGTTCGACCTAGCCTGAGTTCGACCTGCTTGGCCTGAGTTCGACCATCTGCTGAGTTCGACCTGCTTGGCCTGAGTTCGACCATCTGTTGAGTTCGACCTGCTTGGCCTGAGTTCGACCATCTGCTGAGTTCGACCTGCTTGGCCTGAGTTCGACCGTCTGTTGAGTTCGACCAGCTTGGCCTGAGTTCGACCTACTGCTTGAGTTCGACCTTTTGCCTGAGTTCGACCTTAGACTAAGTTCAACGAACTGATTGGTGTTCGACCTACTATCTTGGACTAGACCCCAATAATTGTTGGACTAGAATTAACCCATATAAATCTGCACTAATAACTTTAAAATTTTCTTTCAGAAATGGATCAAATGGTTAACCAAACAAACTTGAACGGACTTAATACTGACCAATTACTTGTAGCTGCTCAAGTGGACAAAGCCATGGAATCTGTCATTGGCACACATCAAAAGATACCTGTTCTTCAACTTGGAATGTCCTATTCTGAGTGGAAGTTCAGATTCATTCAAGTTATGAAAATAAAAGATGCAAAGGCTCTGAGATCTATCTTGAACGGACCCTGTGTGATCACATATGTGGTTAACGAAATAACTGGAGCCACTGCTATCAAACCAAAGAGTATGTATACTGATGAAGATCATGAAAATACTAATATTGATGAAAGAGCAATTGCTTATCTTCATCAAGGACTTTCACCTGAAGTGTCAATTGGAGTTCGTGACAATGCCACTACCAAAGAACTTTGGGAAGCTCTTGAGAATTTATATGAGGGAAATCAAGAAATGAAAGAAAGCAGAAGGGAGATGCTGAGTCAGAAGTTTAATGCTTTTAATCACATTCCTGGAGAATCACTCGAAAGCCAGATTCAACGTTTTGTGGCCTTAGTGAGTGAGATGAAATCAAATGATATGGTGGTAGACAACTCCGTTATGAACAAAAAGCTACTAAATACTCTTCCAAGGAGTTGGGACTCAAATGTAACCCTTATCAAGAGAACCAAAGATTTAGCAAGACTCACTCTTTCTGAAACCATATCCTTGATCAAGTCCTATGATCTTGATGACAGGCAACGTTACATGACTCAGACTGCTAGTTATAATAATGCAATCATCGCAACTCCCAGCAATGCTCTAATGTCTCAACAAGAACCTCAGCGTCCCTCATTGTACTCCTACCCAGCCAGTGGATCTTCGTATCCACCTATGTTTGCACCCAGTGCATCAAAAGGATCAGCTATGCCTGCTTCCTCTGCGGTCAATTCTGCTGGACCTTCATCATCTGCATTACTCTCTTCAGCTGCACCTTTGTCAGCAATCAAAATCCCAAAGGAGCTTAAAAGTAACTTAAGTTTATTTGCTGGATTCATGAATTGCTATAATGCTTTTCTAATAGGTCAACGTACTGCGAAAGATGTTGGAGCATGTGACTTAAATGACATTAACCAAGATGATATTGAAGAGATGGACTTGACTTGGCAGATAGCTATGGTGGTGCATAGAGCGAATAATTTCGTGAAGAAGAATGGGAGAAATGTACGGGAAAACCCAACAAAGAAACTGGGTTGGGATAAGATGAAGATGCGTTGTTATAAATGTGATGAACTTGGACATTTTGCTCGTGAGTGCACCAAGCCGAAGAAAGAAGTAGACAACTCTGCTCCTGTAGCCGCTTCTCCCACTGCAACTCCGGGAAGTCAATCATCTACCACTCACACTAGATCTGAATCCTCTAACTCCAACAAAGCCATGGTCGCTCAATCAGGAGGTGGATGGGATTGGTCTTCTCAAATGGAGGACCTAAAGATTGTTGAAGACACTGTGTACAAGGCACTCATGGCACAGATGGATGATGATTATGTTCCGTCAGCGGCTGAGGTACATTCTGAAACTTTAGCTGAATCATGTTGCACTGAAAGGTATAAACTTAAAATTAAGGGTTTTAGAGAAGAAACTCTCTCTGCATACAAACAGCTTGAATACGAAAAGATGGCCACTTGGGACATTAAAAAGAAATTTATCTCCTATAAAGAAATGGCCGAAAAACAAAAACTTGATATCAAGCGTTTGCATCAGGAGGTGAGTGATCATAAATGTCGATATTTACACTTCAAACAACTGTCTGACACTTTGACCACGGAATTGATCGACTTAAAATCAAAATTTGAAAATGCAGATTTTCATTTCAAAAAATTCGACTGTTCTACTCCTAAAGTTGAAAAAATGTCAATACCCAGTTAAAGTACAGACCAAAGGAAGTGAGAAATAAGGGCATTGGCTTTGTGGAAATTCCTCCACCTTTCAATGAAAACTATTCCTCAATTCCTATGTCTGATGAAGAACTGTTGGCTCTTCCTGTGAAAGGATATGGTCCACCAATAGAAGAGGCAACCAGTCGACCATCACGGGATCAAGTTGAGGTCACTAAACCTGCATCAATCCCAATTAGAATCTCTAAACCTAAACAAAAACAATCTAAGCAAGAGCAGGCTCCTTCAAAAACATTTGTCAAGTCTCAAGATGTTTCAAAGCAGACTGAGACATTAAGTTATGAGAAAAATAAAGAGGTTAATAGAGTTTTTGAGGTTAGCAAAGATGAGGTTCCTTCTTCATCTGAATCTGATGAATCATTGTGTGTTTCTAAAGAGTCTAAACATGAATACATACAAGTTAATGAACCATTTCCTACTCCAACCACCCAGCAAAACTCAAGTGTGAGCTATGAGTTTGATTTCATGAAGAAAATTAGGGAGCTTTGTCTAAAGCAAAGAGCAAACAGTGAAAACAATCTGACCGATTCTAATTCTCACTCAGATGATTCGTCAGTGACTGAACCTGAGTCTGACTCTGATCCAGACTCAGGAAAGACTGACTCATCTAGCTATCAGTCATGTGAAACCACCGAATTATCTGAGGACATGTACAAAGTGAATGAATATGTTTCTATGTCTACTTCAAACTCATTTGACTCAGAAAAAACGTGCTCAATATCTTCTGAATCTCCTACTTCTTCTGTGGCTGAAAACTTCTCTACAGAAAATTGCTTTGATGTTTCTGATAATGTGAATGTTACTAATTTGGTTGATTCTTGTGTAGAAAATGTGATTGTTGAGGATTGGGTAGATGATGGGGATGAAGTCGACGACTCTGATTCACTTGCATTTAATAATAAAAATCAGAAAAACAATTTCTCAATTTCTGATAAGGACAAAAATATTTGTGTGGGCTCGTTTGTTTTGAGCATAAAACCTTGTGACTTTTCGTCTGACTCTTTGTTTGTTCATTCAGATTCTGTTATTTTGCCAAATGCTTATGATAAAACGAAAAATCTTTTGGTTAAACAATCCAGTACAGAACGGGCAGGGAAATATGTCCCACCAAAACAGGTTTTACCAAAATATGAAAAACATAATTTTTCAAAACAAAGGACACTGTACTCCAAAACAGCATCACACAGGTATAGAGATGTCACCAAGCTCTTTGAGCCTGGAAAGTCTGCAAGATCTCAGGGGGATCCACATGTAAAACGTCAGACATGTTACACATGTGGAATCCCAGGACATATTGCCAGAAATTGTAAAACAATTCAACAAAATCTTGCAAGCTGGAAACATCAGAAGGCTCCAAACGGGAATCATAATCTCACCAAGCCAATGAATGTTGAGAAGCCTAAGGGAAGGCGGAATGACAAAGCCAAGGTGAAGCCTTCTGATGGTGATTGGAATAGAAATAAAAGGTTTAAACAGTCTGGTAAAAGGTTAAATTCTCAGACTCTGACTGACATGGCAGAATCTAGTTCAAATAAACGGATGTTTTCTCAAAACAAATTTCACTGGAAACCAAAATGCTCTATTCCAATCTCTTCCCCGTCTGTAGGTTCTTCTTGTTCTATGAATGATATATCTAATCTATGTGCTAATGTTTAAAATGCTGACATGCAATGGATGAAAGTCCAATATATGGATACCAACGGTGTACCCAAAACAACTATGGCTTGGGTACCTATAACTAACTGGTCCTGCATCATGTGCAGGAATGGCTGTGGAGGACTATCATTCGTCTCTGGTACATTGATAGTGGCTGTTCAAGGCACATGACAGGAGACTTATCCCAGCTTACCGATGTCGAATTTTTCAATGGTGGATTTTTCTCCTTTGTAGGAGGTGAGAAGGGTCAAATAACTCAAAGAGGAACGATAAGAAATGGTGCTCTTCAGTTTAATAAGGTAAATTATGTTCCTGAATTAAAGCATAGTTTACTAAGTGTGTCACAAATCTGTGATAATGGCTACTCAACTCATTTCACTGACAAAGGATGTTTAATATTGAAACCTGGAGTCGTCATTCCAGATGAATGGGTGTTACTGAAATCGGAACATTGAGGTGACGCTTATGTCATTGACATGAACAAACCTCCCTCCGATAACGTCACATGTCTTTTCTCAAAAGTCTCTCAAAATAATGCCATTCTATGGCATCGTCGTCTTGGACATGCAAATGCTAAAAACTTGAACCGAGTGGCTAAACTGGGATTGGTAAGGGATTTGCCAGTACGTGATTTTATGACAAATGAAAAATGTGTTGCATGTGCCAGAGGAAAGCATCATAGAAAACCACATTACTCCAAGTTGGTAAACACTATTGATTCTCTGCTGCAATTACTTCATATGGACCTATTTGGCCCAGTGAATGTACTCAGCATTTCTCGTAAAGCATATTGTTTAATAATAACTGATGACTACTCACGTTTTACTTGGGTTTTCTTTTTGGCTAACAAGAGTGAGACTGCAGAAATAGTAAAACAGTTTATCATATTGATGGAGAATCAGACCAACTTGAAGGTAAAGGGCATTCGATGTGACAACGGAACTGAATTCAAGAATGCAGAGCTAAACTATTACTGTGCTCAGAAAGGGATTGCACGTCAATTCAGCTCAGCAAGGACGCCACAGCAGAATGGAGTCGCTGAAAGAAGAAATCGCACCCTAATTGAAGCTGCCCGCACAATGTTGTGTGACTCACAGCTTCCGACATTCTTCTGGGCGGAGGCTGTTAACACAGCCTGCTTTGTGCAGAACCGAGTTCAAGTCAACAAAGCTCGAATGAAAACACCCTACAAAGTGTTGTTTGGTACTAAACCCTCTGTCAAGCATTTTTGTGCTTTTGGTTGTCCGTGTACACTATTACATCTAAACGCTACACCAAAGTTTGATGCGAAAGCTGACGACTGTTATTTTGTCGGTTATGCTGGCAAGACTGCATATAGGGTCTACAACAAACAAACTAGGCAAATCGTAGAGTCGTTTGACGTGCGTTGGCTTGAAGAAAATGCAACAGATGCTAAAGTGGGTCCAGACTGGTTATTTGACTATGAAACTCTCTTTCGATCTTTTCGTATTTTTGACGATGTTTCAAGTGGTGTAAATACAGGTTTCACAGATTCCTCAACACCCACTGCTGGAACCTCATCCTCCATGATTGATGGTGCAAAGGATGAGGGGGATGCTATACCTACGTCTCCATTGACACAGCCAATCTCAGTTCCTGCCGAACCTTTCATTCCCACTACGGATCCTGTGCAGCAGGCAGATGATGAAAATTTGTCTTATGATACTCCAATTCCTACATTCAATGATCCCATTCCTATAGAGTGCACGGTGGAGCATAATGACGCAGTCGAAGTTGATCCGGATACTGTAGAAGAGACTACAACGGGTGGTGCTACAATTCTACCTGGAGATTGTTCTGTTCCAAACATAGCCATTCCTACAAGCGTTCAACGAGATCACCCACTGGAAAACATCATTGGTCCAGTAGATGCAGGTGTTCTAACAAGAAGTCAAACTGGTGACATCAACAGATGCTTGTACTCGTGCTTCATTTCACAAATTGAGCCAAAGTCTACTGGTATGACCTTGCGAGAACCAAGTTGGGTTGATGCGATGCAAGATGAACTAAATCAGTTTGAGAAGCTGCAGGTTTGGAAGTTAGTTGAACTGCCTCCAGGAAAACGACCACTTGGCACACGATGGGTCTATAGAAACAAAAGAGATGATAGTGGGGTAATTGTCAGAAACAAAGCTAGATTGGTTGTGCAAGGGTTCAAACGGATTGAGGGGTTAGATTATGATGAGCTATATGCACCGGTTGCGAGGTTGGAAGCAATCCGTATATTCCTTGCTTACGCATCGTTTAAGGGATTTATTGTCTATCAGATGGATGTCAAAACAGCGTTTCTGTATGGAATTGTTAACGAAGAAATCTATGTTGGTCAACCACCGGGGTTCACAAATCCAAAATATCCAGAGCATGTGTACAAACTATACAAAGCATTGTATGGGTTACATCAGGCACCTCGTGCTTGGTATGCTACCCTGACTGAACACCTGCTTGCTAATGGATACAGTCGTGGTGTTATTGATCAGACTCTATTCGTCAAGACAGTGAATGACGATCGTATTCTGGTGCAAACTTATGTGGACGATATCATCTTTGGTTCCACCAGTGATGCACTGTGCAAGGAATTTGAAGAGGTGATGAAAAAGCAGCTTGAGATGAGTGCTCTTGGTGAAATGACCTTTTTCTTAGGTCTGCAAGTTCGTCAAAACTCTAAGGGTATCTTGATTCATCAAGGTAAATATGTGGATGACATTCTTGCAAAATTCAGCTTCAATGATGTAAAGCCAGCGGACACACCAATGTCTGAAAGACCAGGTCTCACTCAAGATCTGGAAGGAGAAGCCGTAGACGAAACACTTTATCGTTCAATGATTGGTTCGCTAATGTACCTAACTGCTAGCAGACCAGACATCATGTTCGTTGTGTGTCAATGCGCACGTTATCAGGCTAATCCTAAAACTTCTCACTTACATGCTGTCAAGAGAATCTTTAGATACCTTAAGGGGAAACCCAGATTTGGTCTTTGGTATCCTAGGGATTCTCCTTTTAATTACATGCTTTTTCTGACAGCGATTTTGGAGGTTGTGACATTGACAGGAAATCTACTTCTGCGGGGTGTCAATTCTTAGGCGATCGGCTTATTGCATGGCAATGTAAGAAACAGCAAACAGTATCCGTTTCAATAGCGGAAGCTGAATATGTGGCTGCCTCCACATGCTGTTCTCAGGTTATCTGGATACAACATCAGTTGGTAGATTACGGTTTGGATTTCTCTTTTACTCCTATTTATTGTGATAATGATGCTGCTATCCAATTTGTGAAAAATCCAATTCAATTTTCGAAAGTAAAACACATTGCCATAAAAGAATATTTCATCCGAGACTCTTTTAACCAAGGTTTAATTGTGCCTACACACATTCACACTGACGACAATGTCGCAGATCTTTTTACAAAACCTGTTAATCGAGCTCACTTTGAAGCTCTATCTGAACTGCTCAAAATGGTCCATTTCAAGGACTGAACTGGTCTTTTGGTGTTTAAAAAAAGGGGGTCTTTTGGTTTTTCTTAGTCTTAGGTTTGTAAATTTGTTCTTTAAATTCTTATTTTAAGCACAAATTTAGGGGGATGTATCCTAAGAAAAGATCAAAACATTTTTAGTGTCAAAAAAAAGAGATGAAATGAACTTTCACAAGTTGGATTAAGGCTGACACACGTAAGACGTGTATCGAAACAGTTTGGCTCTAATGTGATATGTTGGTAAGCTTAGTCCTGAAGGCTGAAATGTTAATGATCTGGTGAAGCACTTAAAGATAAAGACACGACCTCAGTAAGGAACATCACTTGGAATCAGGTACAATCTCTATTTGAATGCTTGTGTGATGTCCCGAAGCATAACACTGTGGTCTAGGTCTGAAACCTTTTCTGAAAAACTCGTGTATCTCCTCTGTTTTGTGTAAGCAAAGACCTGGAGATGCTAGGCAACGAAAGCTTCTGCTGCATCCAGATATATGCTGACCTAGTTTTTCGTTGTCGTGCTATAGATCATCTTTCACCTAAAAGAGACCTCAGTGTCCAAAGATGTCCTGGCTGCTCCTCTGCTGCATCCAGATATATGCTGACCTGGACACAGTCAGGACGTCATAAAAGAGACCCTCTAGAGTCCAAAACCCAAAGCCCTTGTCATTTGATAAATCATCTGACTTGTATATTATCCTAAATCTCTCATTTATCTATTCTTTTCTTCTCTCAATCCAGTCCCTGTCAAGGTTTCAGAATTCTAGAACAGATACTGTGAAAAATATGTTGTAGGGAAACTGCTTGCATGATAGAGTGTACCACTTGATATTCTAGGATTTGATTGTGATTTGCTTGAGTGTTCGTACTAAATACACCAAAACATGATAAATAATATCACAGATCACCGTACGAGAAGGCCTAAGGAAATAAGTTTAAGGGGACAAATATACTGGCAATTGCTAAGACCAACTGAAGTAGATTAGAGTTGATAAGTGTAGCTGGGCCAGAAACGCAATGATTTGATCTCATGACAAAACATTTCTTCAGTATCCCATTTAAATAATTTTAGCTAAGTTTACGTTAGGCCAGTTCACGATCTGACTCGGACCCGATTGCAAAACACACCTTAAATGATTTCAAATGGGCATTGGGATACGAGATGGGCCCACCACACGTTTGGTGGGCCACACAAAATCTCGTTTAAACAAAAAGGTGGGGCGGCGCTTCATAATCACAAAAACAAATCAAAAATTTCTCTTTCTTCTCTCACACACCCACACGATCGGCGATCAAAGTTTCATCATTGTTTTATTGTTCATCCAGGTTATCAAGAAGATTAGAAGGTAATTCCTTAATATAATGTTGTTTTGGCTTGGGAATAGTAGTGCTCTGTTGATTTACAGGTGTGAAAGCTTGATATGGACGAAGAAACGATCAGCGACGACCGAAATGGGTAGTTCGAGTGGTTCAAACGGCGGCGCGTGAGTCTCACGCGCCTAGGAACTCGAGTTCGAAGCGGCGCGTGACTCCTACGCGTTTGGAGTTCGACCTCAGATGAGGGAGAATTACCAAACTGCTATCGAACTCTCTCATTTTCATCGAACTCAGACGGAAAAAGACCAAAATGCCCTCGAACTCAGACCTGGTCATCGAACTCAGACGGCAAATGACCAAAATGCCCTTGAACTCAGACCTGGTCATCGAACTCAGACGGCAAATGACCAAAATGCCCTCGAACTCAGACCTACTCATCGAACTCAGACAGGAAATGACCAAAGTGCCCTTGAACTCACTCCACCACCTCGAACACACCTGTACTTTTACCAAACTACCCTCGAACACCCCTGAATGACTCGAACTCACCTGGTTTGGGCCTGTTCGTTGATGTGAAGCCCAACGGATCTTAAACAGACATCAATATGGACCCTAATATCCTTTGAAATCTAAAAGAAGGGGGGCCCATAAAACCATGTTTTAATTTCTTAAAAAAATCTTGACGTTTAAATCTTGATGTCTAATCCAATTTGTTTTATGTAGAAATGACAACTCCTCATGTACCAACGTTCGAGAACAGTCATAATGTGGTGTGCTATCTATCTGATCCTCCTGAAGAACATATGCAGGAATTCAAGTCGTTGATTGTGGGGCTCAACACGTGTAGAGTTTCACACGCTATGAGAGAAAATCCAGTCGTTCTCACTGACTGGATTACTGAATTTTGTGACAACTCAGTGTCTAACAAGGGAGATACTTTGATTCGGTCAAAGGTTCGGGGAATTGAGGTGATTATTTCCGAACAAGATGTTCGTGACGCTCTACTTTTTGGTGATTCTCCAGATGATCCCGTTAGTTTCTCAAAAGATAAGCTTGTTCCTGTGCTGCAAAGGATGGGATATGAAGGTGAACTATCAACACCACCATACTTAAAGAAATTATTTCCAAGCTATTGGAGGTTATTAGTACATATGTTTTTGGCTAGATTGGGTGGTAACAAGAGTGGACAAGATCAGATGGGAGTGAAATTCGATTCTGGAATAGCGGCATTGATTGAGGGATGGGATTACAATTACTCAAAGTGCGTCTTTGAGGACATGTTGACAAATGTGAAGATGCTAAACAAGAAGTATTTTTACAAGTTTCCAAGGTTTGTGCAGATGATTCTAGAATCCAAGTATCCAAAGCTTGAGAAGACAGTTGAAACATATGATAACAAATGCATGGCTTCTCAAATCTTTGGATTAATTAGGCAGGTTCGTAAAGACTCAAGGTAGGTTTTTACCGGAAAGTTTCCACTGATTAAGTTTGGAAAGTTTAGTGAGATTGTTGAAGAAGCCTCAGACTTGCCATCTGAACTTGTTGCTGAAGAACATGATGTTCATATCGTCGAACCACCACCTACTGAACAACGTTCTCCTTCTGAAAACGTTGATTTGACTGAGGTGGAAAGTGAAGATGAGGTGGATAGTGAAGATGAGGAAGAAGTGAAAGAGGATGAGAAGATTGCTGGAAATGACGAAGATCAATTTGAGAACTTTGATTTTGATGATCTAAATGACGATGAGATAGATGACTTTATTATTGAAAATTCTGAAATAAAGTCAGTGACGGAAACTGAGACAGGGTTGAATGGAGAAGAAATTGTGACTGAAGCTCCTAACACTGCTGCTTCTGAGACTGTCATTCCTCAAGCCGAAGTGCTTTCAAGCGTATTGAATACAGTTCGAGAAGCTGAACAAAGGATTCCTCCATCCGATGTTGCAGTTGAGACATTTATTGATACTGAAGTTTCTGAAGACCCCAACTCTGATTTGAGGCCGAGGAAGAGAAGCAGAAGAGATCCAAGATTGAAGGTTACTGCTGATGTTTCTGTTCCTGTTGCTGAAACTGTTTCTGTTGCTGCTGATACTGTCATGACTGATGCTGGTGCTTCAACTGATATTCCCGTTGGTGTTATTAGCTCCACTACTATGCCTGCAACTGCAACCGAATCATTTTCTCAATTCATGAGTAAGGCACCAATCACAGGGAGAGTGAATGAAGAAGCTGGATCTTCTGGTGCTTCTGGTTCGAGTGAGGTTTTGTTTGATGAAGAAGCATTTCAGAGAGCTCAAATGGCCTTTCTAGCTGATAAAGAACAGGGAAAACGTGTGGACGTTGAATTCTTGACGACAGAAGAGAGAGAGGCAAATCAAGAAGAGATTGACAGTGATGAAGATGTTTTTGCTGAAGTGGATGTTCACATATTGCAAGCTAAAGTGCTGAAGCTGGAGACTGAGAATGTATGGCTAACTGCCCAGGTACAGAGTTTGATGGAGATGGTCACTGAAAAGGATCAAAAGATTACTGAGTTGGAAACTGGATTGGGCGATGTTTCAGCTAGACTACTCAACTTGACTCAGAAACTAGAGAATAAGTTTGGAAAAGAATTTTCAGAGACATCATCTTTTGTTGACAAAGTATTGACTCCTGCTGAGCGTGAAAGATCAGAAAAGGAACATGAAGAACACATGAAGAAATATTTCGAAGATCAGGTTCCCAGAGTGAGAGATCGTCGTCCTGGAAGCACCTATGTTCTCAAGAATTTAGCTAAGCCATCTATTGATCCAATAGAAGAGCATCCTGAAAGATATGTGACAATTACCAGTGATCGCTATGATACTTATGGTAATCGAACTGGAATAGAGTGCTGGAGATATAATTATGACAAGGGAGTGTTTGTTGTTCATAGAGGAAATGGAGCGGTTGATTATTATGCTTCTACTTCTGCCTTTAACTCCTGAACCAAAATCGATTTGACAGAACTTGCAAGAGCTCCTTTCATAAATCAGACAAGAAATCCAGGAAATAGGATTGGACTCACATTTCATAAGAAGATTCAGGAGCAAGCAAAGGTGAATTTCAGGGATATGAAGACTGTAAGCTCATTGTTGGTGAAGTATAAGGGTGTGTTAGGTGCTGATGGAAGGCCATTCAAGACAGTTCAGTGGCCACCTACTCAAAAGCTTAGGACCATTCCTTTTAACTAACCAATGGACAGGGGATGTTTGAAGGATATGAGGTTTTGGGTCTATGATCCTACTTCTGAATCTGCTGTGATTGTTTGTGATAGCGATGAGTTTAGAGTGTATGATGTCAAAGATCTGATGAGTTTGCATACTGAAGACAATCAAGTTCTGGCTAGACATCAGATTCAGTGTGATCCCACGTATGAAGTATGTGCGAAATCATTCACTAGTGATGTAGCTCAGATTGATAGATTGGGGTTGGCATCTGATAGAAGAGGAAGAGTGGAAACTGAACTGTTTGGTCCATATGTTGGCAAGTCGCCTGAAGAGTGGAAAAGGGCAATGGAGGAAAAGAAGAAGAGTTCTAAGAAGCGGAGCAAGAAGCAGTAAAGACATGTCAAGTCAACACAAACCTAGGGGATATTGTTGGGCTAGATTTTAGAGGTTTGCGTTGTCTTGGGTTTTGTTATGGGGTTCGGCCTTATTGGCCCATGTATGTTGACCGCCCTATGTATCTATAAATAGGGGGTTCCTTAGCTTGTTTTAGGGTTGCTTGTGTTTTGCTTTGTGAATCACTTGTGTACCAGACGACTCAAGAAGTCGTGTGCACTTAATCAATATAATCAAGAATTTCAAGTCTATTCTTTGTTCTTTCTACATAATCATTGATTCCGCCTTTGATTGTGTACGTGTTTGATACCCGGTAGAGAGGATTCTGGACTTACAATTATCATCAGTCACAACATCAGATTCAGTTACCACATCCTCAGATTCAACTTCTTCAACCATAGCCATGAAACAAAAATTTTCTGGTTCATTTTCAACTTTGGCTACTAGAGCAAAATTTTCATTTGCTAACTCATCTGGTAGACTGCTCCAATCAACAAAGCCTTGTGTGAAGAAACTCTATTGACTGGTCTCTGCAGGGGCAGAGGGTGGAGCAGCAGTCATTGGCACTTGTGCCTGAGCAACAGGTGTTTGCACATAGTGAATCTCAGGTCAGTGGTTTGGACATACTGGACAGGAACAGTAGTTGAGGACTGTGCAAAATGAGCAGTGTTTTGCACATTTGGTCCAGGGGTATTTTGGGAAACTTGATACGTGTTGGTCTGTGGCCTTTGATTTGGATAGGTAATCATAGGTGTACCATGTTGACTCCTACATTCCCTAGCAAAATGACCAAGTCTATGACATTTATAACACTTAATCTTTGATTTATCCAACCCCACTTTTGACCTGCCAGTCAACCCTGGAAAACCTTCTGCCAGTTTTCTTGTAAAAATTGTTAGTTCTTACACTGAGCAGAGCCAATTGGTGCATAATGTCCATTTCTTCCAAATCATCAGGGTCAAAATACTTTAGGTCATCATACTCAAAGGATATGTTATCAGATGCCTGGATATCACCACCACTTGCTGTAAAAGCATAGTTTGGTGAATAAGAATCAGAGTTAAAACCTGAGTTAAAACCTCAAGTTATGTGAATGAAATGATCATAACTCTGATCCTTATTGTTACCAAGCACCTCATCATGACCCAAAAGTGTTGTATTACCAAATACATAATCATCAGACACTTTTCTAGAGTCCTGGAGCTTCTTTTTCTGGTTACGCTCTCTCTCATAGGTCAAGAGCTTACCATGAAGCTGGGTCAGTGATAGGTCCTTAAATCCAATTGAGTTTCTCATAACTATAGCAATAGTGTCCCATTTGTCTGGTAATGATCTTAAAAACCTATGGTTCAAAGTTGAATTTGGGTAAGTTAGACCACCAGTTTAGTTCACTAATGAGACAGTTAAACCTCTCAAATTGTTGAGTTAATGACTCTCCCTTAACATGACTGAATGTTTCATATTGTTGGTTAAGTATTTCACGATTGTTTTCAATAACCTCTTCAGTCCCACCAAATTGTTCTTTTAGTGCAGACCACAACTCCTTTGCATTGTTACAGTGTAACAGCCCAGCATAGATATCATTGGGTAGAGCCATGGCCACAATACTGAAGGCCTTGGCATCTAACTCAATTTTCTGAAAATCCTGGTCGGAGTATTTTTCAAGTTTCTTAGGCTCTTGAACCTTGGGATCTTCAGTACTCGGCACCATCGGAACATGCGGTCCAAAGATAGCCGACTTCCAACACCCAGTGTTCTGTTGAGCTAGAACATGCCTAATCCGACGTTGCCAGATATTGTATTCAGATTTGACAAGCATCGGTGGCTTGTTGTTCGTGCCAGTGTTATGTGGATCGTGATTGATTGAAGCCATTCTTTGATTGTTTCAAAAACAAAGTCTGTTTAAAAACGGTTGAAACGAAAATAAACTATTACTCTGTTTTCAATCCAACAAACAAACGATATCAGTAATTGTGAGCTGATCTGTTTATATTAAATTGATTGGTTAGATCGAATTTAATTGACCAAGCTCTGATACCAATTGTTAGGATCTGAGTTTGATTGTTTTGATTGTTTAAGTAATAAGAGTAACGAAAGAAGTGAATTATAAATGAAAAGTGCAGCGGAATGATAAACTATAAATCAAAACAAGAGAATAAATGTTTTTTAATCGAATGCTTTCATATATCAAATGATTACAACGATTGTACAAGTACTCTCCCTCAGCCTGATCACTCTGTGATTGTTTGTCTAAGAGAATGTTTTGAGTGATGAATAGAACAGTACATGCACTATTCGATTTATAGACAATCTAAACATTTGATGACCTAGGCTGACGTCACCTAAGATAGTGACGTCTAACAGAATACCAAACATAAAACATTTGATGATCCAAATAACTGTTACATTGAAAACTCTGAAAGGTAAACAGCTGATAGGAAAACTCTGATGGTCTTGAATCATCTGTTGGAGCCTAAGTGCTATTGGCTCCAACAGACCTTTAGTCTTCAGTACTTTGATCAGCAGTTGTTTCTTCATTAGACCTTTGATCAGCAGTTATTCTCTAGCAGTTGTTATCCATCATACCTTTGTAACAGCAGTTGTTCCAGCAATTGCTAGGGTACAGCAGATGTTAGGGTCAACAGTCTTTTGAGAGAAGCAACTTGTAAATGCTGTTGTTATTGAGGATCAATTGTATAGAATATTTTGGCTTTCCAATCATCTGTTCTTCTCCAGGTCAGCAGACCCAACAACAATTTATGTTGTAAAAGAAAGGAATTAAAAAATAAAAAATAAAAATAAAAGCATATTTTTTCTTTTATGTGTTTTAGTTTGAGGAGAGAAATAGAAAATGGATCTTTGGGAGATGGGATTATGTTTGGTGAGCCCATGTGGAAGGAAAAAGGAGGAGAGAAGGGGATGTTGCTTTTACCATTATACCCTTCCCAATTATATTAATATTATCCTTTAATTAAAAGTGGGCCATGTGGGTGGATAATGACAAAATAAGATGTGGCATCCTATTAACCCTTAGATCATCATAGATCAATGGATATAAATGGTTCCTGGTGTTCTTTCACAAAAAGTATGTTCTCATTTTCCCTATATATATATATATATATATATATATATATATATATATATATAAGAAACAGACTACACTTTAATATAACGAAAACCATTAACTATTAAAATAATTTATATTTATGACTAACTACTTTAAAAAATATATATAAAAAAACAATGCATTTTTCTAAATAACTCTTTAAATTTTTATATTTCTTTTAAAATATTACATTATTTTTCCTTACTAGTTTTGCCTCTCTGTTTTTGCAGAATGTTGGCTCTCCATCAGGCATGTATGTGTGTATACAATTATATAACCAAAGAAACAATAATATTGGCTCTCCATCAGGCATGCATCACCGGAAAATGATAATGGTCTTTTGCTGAATGTTGGCTCTCCATCAGGCATGCATCACCGGAATAATACAGTCAAAGTACTCAACGTTTATAGTTGTTGCTTTGGTTATATAATTGTATCCACACATACATCAATAATATTATCATTCATCATAAAATGGGTATCTGAGAGTATGCATAGTTACTACGAGTGCTGTTGCCCTCATGAAACTACTGCCCCGCCTTAGAGATCCCCAGAGTGAACTCCTGCTGCTCAGGTCATGCATGGGGGTCGCTAAGTTACTTTTTGGGTTCCGAACTTGCCAACCCCACTTCATGGTGGATGCGGTATCCCTTTTCGATGATGGTCTTCGCGAAGCTATTGAAGATATTGTTGTGTGTGGCGGCCCCTTCTTCGGGGACCTCCAGTGGCGCTTGGCATCCCTGCCGATGCGTTTAGGTGGTTTGGGCCTCCTTTCAGCTCGAGATGTTGGGGTCTATGCCTTTGTGGCGTCCAGAGCTCAGTCTTGGGAACTTCAGGATCATATCCTCCGAAACAGTGGGGTCATTGGACTAGACCCAGACTATCAACAGGCGCTCGAACACTTAAATGTCTATCTCCCGGACTTTGATAGTGGCGGTTTTTCTAACAAGGACACCGCCCCCCAAAGCCACAAAAAACTTTGGCGAATGCTCTTTTTAGCAAAACTGCTCAGAGCCTGGGAGAAGTTTTTGAGTTGTCCACTCGCCAGAAGGCAGTGATTGAATGCCTAAAGGGCCCTCATGCTCAGGATTTTTTTGACCGTTATCCCGATTGAGGGTTTGGGTCAATGCATGTCTGCAGTAGAGTACAGGGCTATACTCAAGTACCAATTGATGATCCCTATGTACCCGGAAGATAAAACATGCCCCATCTGCCGTAAAACTTGCATGGATAAATACGGGGAGCATGCAATTCATTGCAAGGAGCTCCTTGGTTTCAAATATCGGCATGACTGGGTGAGGGACGTTTTGTGGGATATCTTGAGAAGAGCTGGGATCTCTGCCAAAAAGGAGGCCCCTGTAAACTTCCTCACAAACCCCACGGAAGGGAGATCTACCCTGCGACCCGCATATCTGCTTGTCTTTGGTTGGGAGAGGGGGAAACATGCCTGTGTGGACCTCACCGGGGTATCTCCGCTGGTTGGGTTAAGGGAAACAGGGTTCGTAGCTGGGCAAGCATCAAGAAAAGCGGAATCAAAGAAAGTAGATAAACACGCTAAAGCTTGTGCAGATAACCAACATGTCTTTATCCCTCTGGCCTTTGACACCTTTGGCTCCCTGGCGCCAGAAGCTATTCGTTTCTTGACCAGGGTCCAACGGGTCGTCCACAGCAATGTTTCATCCCCAGGGGGGCAAGGTTTTGTCTTTAGTAGACTAGGGTTTGCAATTCAAAAGGGGGTGGCGGCGCAGCTTGTTGCCCGTCTACCTGCTATTATGATGTAACTTTCGTATTTTGTTTTAATGAGAAGTTCTATCATTAAAAAAAAAATATTATTATATGTTATGGTGTAGGCACAATCAAATAAACTACAGAAAGTTGTATAAGCTTGAGTCAATATATTAGTTCGTTTATCACCTAACTTATTTTTATTTTTTGTAAATTAGAATGTGCAATTATGTTCATGGAGGAAAATTATATCAATCATTGTAAGCTTAACTCCCCCTCCTGTTTTCTCATTTTCCATACGGATTAGTATCTTTTTGCTAAGAGGATGAGTGGATGACTATGTTAGTCATTTAATATGTAAAAACAATAACTGAATATGAAATATGTATTGATTTTTTTGATGAACTTAATTTTCAAATCACGCTTATTATAGTTCTAAGAGAAAATTGCAGTTTTCGTCTCTGTGGTTTGCCTAAGCTAATAGGTTCAGCCCACGCTTAACACCCTGAGTACCTGAGGTTTGTTTTCCTAACACTTTACGTCCCTCCTTCTAACGGACATCACATCTGCCGTTACCTTACCCCACGTGCATCTCACGTGAGGGTTATTTTGGTCATTTCAACTCGTAAATGAAGGGCAATTTGGTCATTTCCATCCCTTGATTAATTAAAAAAACAAAAATATCTGATGGTTATTAGCGAAAATATCTAGTAAATTAAGTTTCCCTCCCTATTTAAACCCCTAACCTTCAATCCTAACCTTCAATCGTTCTTCATCAATCCTTCAATCAACAATCATTCAACCCTACAATGGTGATGTGCTCGTGTGGATCAACAACAGACCTCAGAATTTCATGGACTAATGAAAATCCAGAACGTAGGTACCATCGTTGCACAAATGGATGTGGTTTTGTTGACTGGATGGACCCCCTACTTGTACAAACCCTATTGTGTTGATACCTGCTCTGTTGGCCACCATAAGAAACCATGAAGACAATGTGAGAAGGATGTTTGCCTAGAAAGCAGAAGCTGATCAAGTGTTGCAGAAAACCGAGAATGAAAACAAGATGCTGAAAGTAGGTCTAGTGTTTTCTTGGATGTGTTTTGTCATGTATTATGTTATGAAGTAGGTCTAGGGTATGTGCAGGTTTGGTGGTTGGTGTAGAATGGTTCTTGGTTAAGGTGAGGATGTTTTTTGTGATGTATTAGTGAACCAGTCATATGGTATGTGAATCAGTCATAACGAAATGAATGTTTTGGTAATGAAATGAATATAATGAATGAATGAATGTCATTGTGCATGTTAATGGGTTAGTGAATCAGTCATATGGTTAGTGAATCAGTCAAAATGAAATCAGGTTTGGTGGTTGGTGTAGAACAAAGGTAACTTGTGATAATGTGCAGGTTAATGTCAAATGGATGTCAAATGGGTAAAGGTTAATGGTTGTGCAGGGTCAGAATGTTAATGAGGGTGTTTTATTCATATGCAATTTGTATAACAAAAACATGACAACATGTATTGTTAATGCAGTTTGTTAATGGGTCATTGAGGGTAAAGGTTAATGGGTAATGTGCAGGTTAATTGTTGTGAAGGGTCAGAATGACTGATTCATTTAGTCACTGTGCAGTTTGTTAATGGTTGTGCAGGGTCAAATAATGCAGTTTGTTAATGGGTAAAATAATGTAGTTTATTAACAGCTTGAATGGGACAGTTTATGAAGGTTGATAATGTTTTGTGCAGTGTTAATGGTTTGTGCAGTGTTAATGGTTTGTGCAGTGTGTGTAGTCTGTGTAGTATGGGTCACTTCAGTTTTGGTCAGTCATGTTAATGATCAGTCATTGAGGGTATTTTGGTCACTTCAGTTTGTGCAGTCATATTAATGGTCTGTGTAGTATTTGTGTCAAATAAGTTATGTGCAGTTTGACCATTATGGATCATCCAAATAATAGGTTTGTTTCATGAATGGTTTGACTTATTTAAGTCAAATGGGTCAAGTAAGCAAAATGGGTCAGTATGATCCTAAAGTGAATGTCCTTTCTAACGGTCATTTTGCCCTGTATAAATAGAGAACCAAAAAACAACAAATAACCACACAATCCATTTAGTAAGATGGATAAAAAAACACAAAAAACAAAAGACTAAAATCCAAAGACACTAAACATGACCATGCTGCTGATGATGAAGATCTAAAGGAACAAGATGTTGTTCATGATCAACATCAACAATCACAAGATCCACAACCACAACATGCCCCTGATGATGAAGATGATCCAATAATTGATGAACAACCAAAACATGTTGCTGCTGATGAACATGTGCAGTTTAATCAGTTTGCAGATCCACTGATTCATAATCCACAACATGCTGTTGATGATGAACATGATCATCAAGGAAAGACATAAAAGGAACGGGAAGAAGCTAATCCATACGATGATTATGATCCTGAGGTTTTAAAAAAAGCCTGGGATTATAATGAGTCTGATGATGACTGATACCATGACCCGTATGAAGATGAGCGTCGGTCTGATTCATGCTCTAATGATGATCGTCACTAGAAGTGAAACATGTAACAAATGGAAGTGAAAGATGTAACAAGTTTCTATGAATAAAATGTATGCAATGTTTAAGTAACAACATCATTTTCATTTCATTCCAAATCAAATTTATTACAATGTTGAATGCATACACCTACATTAACCAAATAAGAACAAAGTACAACACAAAGAACACAAAATCAAATTTATTACAATGTTGAATGCATACACCTACATTAACCAACTAACAAAGTACAACACAAAGAACACAAAATCAAATTTATTACAATGTTGAATGACAACAGTTTCAATTAATGACCATGATGTTTGACCCTGTGTTTCCTATGTTTCAGTCCCTGTTAGGACAAAAAGGATTGGTGAAACCACTTTTGCAAACCTTAGTCTAATTCACTTCTGTCAAAATATTATAAGTATAGAACTGCTGAAGAAGGAAGATCAAACTGCTGAAGAAGAGATTCCACAAGTGCTGAAGAAGAAAAGTCATCAGAAGTTCTGAAGTTCAAACCAGACACTTCTACTGAAGAACTACTGAAGACAAATTACTCATTAGTAGTTTGTCATTCATCAGTACTTATGTGAAGATCTTTTCCACCGCCTTTTTGTATCAGTAATTTATTACTTTAGTATTACTTTTGCTTTATGTACAAGTTCCAATGCTGCAACTTGTTGCAACTTGTTTCTGAACTTGCTTTTTGGCAAGGTTCATGTATTTGTAAAGTCTATAAATAGAAGGGTTCATCCCTCTGTTTTAGACATTGATTTTAATACAGAAATCCTTCAACACATATTATTGTTATTTCCATTTCATATTTATTGAGAATCTGTTTAAGTGTTTCATTCTCATTCAATACTTAGATTCTCAATAAATACTTATCATTTATTAGTTTTTCAATCCAGGGGGAGTTATAACTCCTGTTGATAAGTATAGCTTTAAAATCACAACATTCCGCTGTGCTATCACTGATCAAGAACTTGCTAAACACCTAAGTGTTCACTAGCAAGTTCATACAAAAGAGCAATACTGATCCAACAATTGGTATCAGAGCTTCTGGTTTATCTGATCACATATCAATCTAACACATTGAGAATCAGACACAGGCTCTTATTGATATTCAATAAAGGATTATAAGCTCACTTTTATCAACATCCATCACTTTAAGAGACATTTGACAAATCAATACTCTTTAAAATGGATCCTCATAATACTGGTTCTGCCAATAAACCTGCTATGCTAGTAAGAAATGAATATAACATCTGGCAAAGGAGAATGGCACATACATTATCACAGACCAACACAGGTTGCTGGAAATCTGTGATATATGGTCCTCATAAACCAGTAAATATTAATCTTGAAACTAAAGAAGAGATTCCAAAAGACCCAAAAGACTATACTGATGATGATTTCCTAAAACTTGAGCTTGATGCAAAAGCTTTCTCTATGTTGGCAATGGCACTCCCAAATGAAATCTACTCTGGCCTATTACATTGTGATAGTGCCAAAGAGCTTTGGGACTGTCTCAAAGAACAGTTTGGAGGAACTGAAGAGGTGATTGCCAACACCAGAGAAATCCTGGCTCAACAATATGAAACTTTTGCTCACGTTAATGGGGAAACTTTAACACAACAATTTGAAAGATTCTCCTCATTAATATCTGAGCTAAAACTAAATGGTCAGACCTACACAACTGTATCTATGCTTCATAGATTTTTAAGGTCTTTACCTGAAAAATGGGAAACATATTCTATAGTCTTAAGATCTTCACCAGACTTTAGCTCCCTCACTCTTACAGAACTTCATGGGAGATTACTTACTTTTGAAAGAGAAATTGATCAAAAGAAAAAGTTACAAAGTTCTGGCAAAACTGCTGATGACTATCTACCAGGTAGTACAGCACTATTGGGACAAGACTCACCAACTTGTTCAAATAGTTTTGGATCTTTTGACCATATTGACATAACTACTGGGATCTCATCTGAAAGATCATTCCCAGGTTATGACAATAATGATTTTGGTCAAACTGCTGATAACATGTGTTTTATCATGGATGATTTAAATAATTTCAGCAGTGATGACCTAGAAGAAATGGATATTTTGCACCAACTGGCCATGTTAAGTTTAAAAACAAATAAATTTTACAAAAGGTCAGGAAGGAAGTTTCCAGGACTTAACAGTTCAACAAAAATTGGTTTTGACAAATCTAAACTTAGATGTCACAAGTGTCAAAAGTTGGGACACTTTGCTAGAGAGTGTAGAAGCTCTGGCTTTAACCAATCTCAGTCTGGAAACAATTTTAACCCCAGTTATAACAGGAATAATGGAACACAAGGGAGTGCACATTTTGTACAGGCATAAGCTCCACAACACCAATATGTGCCACAAGTACAATATGTACAGATGCCTTCTCAACAGATGCAGAGCCAACAATCAATCCCTCCCTTTCCAGCTGCTCAACAACCTCCACAGCCTCAGCAACCCTCTCAACAAAGTATATTTACTTCAGGGTATGTTGACTGCAGCAGTCTTCCTTCTGACACCACAAAGTGCAATCCTGATGCAGACGACAAGATGTTTGACATCAATTGGGGAGAGCCTGACAATGGCAGAAAGAACTTTGCCTTAATGGCATTTGAGGGATGCACCTCAAAATCTGCCTTGTCACAGGTATCAAAAGAATCTTTGACAAAACTGTGTTCAAATTCTTGCAAAGAATCTTTTGCTCTCATAAGAGAGACAAATGTGCACTTACAAGGAAAAGAAAATGACTCTGAGAGAAAGTTCACTCAGATGAAATGTGATTTAGAAAGAAAACTTTCTGCAAAAACAAAAGAAGTTTCTAAATTAACTAACACTGCTATTGAAACCCAAGCACAAATTAAAATCATGATAAATGACCTAGGAAATGTCAGACAAGAGCTTGCTGACACCAAGGTCACATGTGAAAAATGGGTTGAATCTTGTAAGGGGTACCAATTATTTCTAAACAAACAAAGTGCTTCAAATGTTAGGTTTGGCATAGGGTACAATCACACTGAAACACCAACAGATTTTTCCCCCAAAACTACCGAAGATGGGAGAAAAATTGTTTCAGGTGAAACTTCTGAAGAGGAAGAATGCACATCTTTCCATGAGAACTTTCTAAAAACACACAAAGAAAGTTCTTCAGAAGTACTGATTAATTCTGACATTAAGCCATCAGTAGTTTCAACTACATCAGGAGTTGAGAACCTGAAAACTACTGATGACCTAAAACCAATCAACACAGTCAGAAACTTGTCTTTGAAAGAAAAGACAAAAGAATGGGAAATCTGTGGTCTGTTCAACCACAAAACAGAATTTTGCAGATATAGAAAAGGTATTCAGTTCAACAAGAAAAATCAACAACTGGTTGTGGGAAAACAAATCAAAAATGATTTTGTAAGAACTTTTTCTCCCAAGAAACAACAACCAGTAAACACCTTTTCTCAGAAAAAGACAAAATCTCAACAAAGATCTTTTTCTCAAAATTCTCTTTCAGTAGTTAGACCTGAATCATCAGCAGTTTTACAAACTACTGAGATTAAAGATCTTATAAACTTGGTACAACTACTGATGACCAAAGTTGATGGTGGTCCTCAAAAGGATACCACCATTGTTCTTAATGAAAAATCCATTGCCAAAAAGACATGGATTTCTCAACTTGGTCAAGAACAAACTGTAAATGTTCTCAAGAGCAAACCCAAAGCCAAACTGGCTTGGGTTCCTAAATCTAACTAATTTGCTATCTTGTGTAGAGAGTTTCCAGAGGCTTAAATAGCATTTGGTATGTAGACAGTGGAGGCTCAATGCACATGATAGGATGCAGATACCTGATAAACAATTTTATCAGTCAAAGAGATGGATCTGTATCCTTTGGGAACAATGCTAAGGGATATGTGCTAGGACATGGCAATGTCTCCTCTGGCAAAATACAGTTTGACAAAGTCAATCTGGTTGAAAACCTTGAGTACAACTTGCTGAGTGTGTCACAAATGTGTGATAAAGGATATTCTTCCTTTTTCACAAACACAGCATGCAAGATCATATCACCAGAAGGCCAGAAGTTGATTGAGAAGATCATTGAAGATCACACTTTGTTAATAGCCAAAAGATGTGGCAATGTCTATGTAGTGGACATTGAAAAAGACAAAGTACTGAACAACACTGCCTGTTTCTTCTCAAGGGCATCAACTTCAGAAACTGATCTCTGGCACAGGAGACTTGGCCATGTGAACTTTAAAACCATAAATAAAGTCACAAAAATGGGCTTGGTCAGAGGTCTACCCTTAAAAGTATACCAGTGTGAAGAACACTGTGTATCCTGTTTAAAGGGAAAACAGCATAAGTCCTCCTATAAGTCTATTGAAGAATCAAAAACAACTGCATGTCTTCAACTACTCCATATGGACTTATTTGGGCCTGTAAAAATCATGAGCCTTGGTAAAAAGAAGTACTGCTTAGTCATCATTGATGACTACTCAAGATTTACATGGGTATTCTTCTTATTTTCCAAGGATGAGGCTACTGAAATCATCAAGTTCTTCATTCTACAAGTAGAGAAGTAATACTCTCTACCTGTCAAAACCATTAGAAGTGATAATGGGACAGAGTTCAGGAACAAAACTTTGGATGAATTCTGTTTGTCTAAAGGGATTATTAGACAATTCAGTGTTCCCAGAACTCCTGAACAAAATGGTGTGGTAGAAAGGAATAACAGAACTTTAATAGAAGGAGCAAGAACAATGTTAGCTGATTCTGGCCTACCATTATACTTTTGGGCAGAAGCAGTTAACACATCATGTTATGTTCAAAATAGAGTTCTTATTGTCAAGAGACATTCAAAGACTGCCTATGAAGTTCTTCATGGCATGAAGCCCCTTATCTCCTTTTTCAGGGCTTTTGGTGTCAATGTTTCATCTTGAACATTAAGGAATCTATTTCAAAGTTTGCTGCCAAAGTTGATTCAGGTTACTTTCTTGGTTATTCTTCAACTAGAAAAGCCTACAAGGTTTTTAACTCAAGAACCAGGATAGTAGAAGAAACACTGAATGTCAAGTTCAATGAGTCAAAACACACTCTCATTCCAGCACATCCTGCTGAACTTTTTGACCTTGACAGCTTCCATTTTGGACCTGAAAAGACTGTCACTTCATCCAAACCTACTTATTATGGTGATCAAAGGTTTGATGATGAGGATCCAGCACCATGGACTCCTCAAACAGTCATTAAATCAACTTCAAAACCATCAGAAGTTTCACAAACTTCTGATTCAACAAATACTGAGGAACAAACTCAAACATCTGCTTCAGCACCTGCAACTACTGAAGACACTGAAACTGCTGAACCAGATATAATAGACCTCAGTAGTTTGTTTGAAGAACATGAGCCACCAACACCTGTCAGTGGTTTACAACAACTGAGCGAACACAAAGACCATCCACTTGATCAAATCATGGGTGATATTGCATCAGGTGTTCTTACAAGAAACAAGCTTTCCAACTTTTGTCTATTCTCAGCATTTATTTCACAGTTGGAACCAAAGAAGTACCAGGAAGCCCTCAAAGACAACAATTGGGTGCAAGCAATGCAAGATGAATTGCTTCAATTCAACAAGCAACAGGTTTGGGAAATCTGTCCCTTACCACTAAACAAGCAACCAATTGGCACAAGATGGGTTTTCAGGAACAAACAAGATGAAGCTGGTATTATAATAAAGAACAAGGCAAGACTGGTAGTACAAGGTTACTCTCAAGAAGAAGGAATTGACTATGATGAAACCTTTGCTCCAGTTGCAAGGCTTGAAGCCATCAGGTTATTTCTGGCCTATGCCATTTCCAACAAAATAAAAGTTTATCAAATAGATGTTAAGAGTGCATTTTTGTATGGAAAGATAAAAGAGGAAGTGTATGTTTGTCAGCCACCTAGGTTTGAGGATCCTTCTCTGTTGGGTTATATTGAGACCACAGTTACCAGAATAGAGACTTTTGATAGTATATTGTATAGCTTTATAGTTGAAGGACTTAATGTGTAATTATCGCATAGTTTTGTAGCTAAACCCTAATGCGGCGCACTTAGTACACGGGCTCTGCGCACTTAAGCTAAGTGCGCAGGCCCAAGGGTCTTCCTATATAAAGGATGTGTGTGCACAGCATTGGGGTTAGGGTTTTGGTCATTATCTTTTGATAGCACAAGATAGGTGCGTACTTGCTGTAATCCATGGTTCTTCAGTGTTAAATCATCAATGGAATTATCGTATTATTCATCTTGTGTGTCGGTTCTTACAATATTCATCTAGTTTCTTTGATTGTAGAAGATTAGTCACTTAAAACACCTAATTCATAGGTGTTTCTAAGTGATAACAATCTCGTGCACTTACAAGATCTAGCATTTGGGACTTACAATTTGGTATCAGAGCCTCTGTGCTCTAGATTGTATCTACTTTAAGATACCAAAACCCTCATCTTGTTAGTTTTTATTATCAAGATTATTTTCTTTATAAACTTTAAAATTTAGGTGTTTTTCTTACATTTTAGCTTCAAATTTCGTAAAAATTGCGTTTCTAAAAGTTTAGAGTACGTTATTTTGATTAGAAAATGGTTTGGAAAGGATTCAGCTGAGTTTTGTGTTTGTTACAGCTCGTGTTTGCGCACTTATTTCATATAACCTGCGCACTTATCTCATAAGTTGTGCACTTGTTTCTTAGTTTGAGTACTTGGCTCATATATTGCATACTTGTGACTGTGAGTATTTAAACTTGTGATTTTAGTACGCAGTCAGGGTTTCTGCGCACTTATTGCATTTACATTGTCTTGAGCACTTATTTAGGGTTTCTGTGCACTTAAACAGAAATCTTGGATTTGTGCGCACTTACTGAAGGTGTAGTCTTGAGTACTTGGCTAGGGTTTCTGCGAACTTAAAATCTTAAACGAGAGTTTAAGTGAGTCTGCGCACTTATTTTAGTACGCAGGCTGATCAGTAAACACTGAGCACTTATCATGCCAAAATGTTGACTGATCTGCGCACTTATCAAGAAACACAGCCACACGTATACTTCCGAGCTGCGCACTTAACAAAGACTACAACTTGACAAGGCTGTTTACATTCTTACAGGTTGCTGCATACTTATCTGGACTGCTGTGAACTTAATTGTGAACTTATCTGCGCACTTATCTGCGCACTTAGCTGTGTACTTACAGACTTGGACATTTTCTGGACTGATAACTAAAATCTGTTTAATTAAATCCTTAAAATTCATCTAAATCATGGCTGGTAACGATAACCATTCAACAGTTAATCCTATCACTCAACAAGAACTTGAAACCGAAACCACAACCAGAGTGCCTAAGTTAAAAGGTGCTGAAGACTATAGGACTTGGAAGAACAAAATGAGGTCATTCTTCTATGTTACAGACTTCACCCAATGGAACTCTATCCAGTTGGGCCCACACATTCTCATGAGAACCACTGCCACTGGGGAAGAGTTTAATCCTGATCCGACCACTTACACCGATGTCGATAAACAATTACTCCAAAGAGATCACAAGGCTTATGGCGCTCTAACCATGGCCTTATCAAACGATGTGTATAACATGTTTGAGGAGTATGGCACGACACATGATCTATGGTTTGCGTTGAATGAATACTATGAAGGGAACGAAGAGATGCGCCAGTACAAGCAAGACATGGTGCAGAAAGAGTATGACATGTTTGGGAGTATTCGTGGGGAAAGTTTGAGCTCACACATTGATAGGTTCATGAGCATTTTGACAAAGATGAAGAAGGATGGAATCCCTGTGAACAACAGAAATTCTATCAAGAAGTTGCTAGACTCATTGCCAAAAGAATGGAGCATCCAGTGCATGCTGATCAGAAAAGAATATCTAGACGCCCAGTCTACCTTGGCTGATCTCATCAACACACTGAAGTCGTTTGAGATGGACATTACAAAGAGAGAGATGAACCAGATCAATCCAAAGGCAGTACCCATCACTGCAATTAAAAACTTGGCATTAATGACTCCAGTGGGTAACATGGGTTCAAGCTCATCTCAGGTGTATGCTGATGGAATGATTGGTGGTAGCTCCAGTTCAGGAAAGACTGTTCCATACTCTCAACCCAGTGGCAAGAACCCTCAACCCCCAACTCTCAATCCTCAACAAACAAAGCTTGCTAATGAACATGTTGAACTCTTCAACGCCTTCATGACCAGCTTTGAAGCATTGAAGACAGGTGATCTGAAGAATGACATGATGAGCCCTGAAGATATGTATCAAGTGGATCCCGATGATATGGAGGAGATGGACCTAAAATGGCAAATGGCCATGATTACTCTAAGGGTTAAGAGGTTCCAGGACAGAACAGGTCGAAGGGTTGGATTGGGAAAGGCTGGGTTTGATAAATCAAAAATCAGGTGCTACAATTGCAAAACTCTCGGACACTTCAAGTATGAGTGTCCAACCTTAAATAAAGCTGAAGTTAAACCGGCAAAGAGGATGGTGGCAATTACAGATGGAGGAGAATCCAACCAGCAGAAGGCGCTTGTGGTTCAAGACTTTGACTGGGGTGAGGAAGTTGTTGTGGCAGAGGATGAAGTGAACAAGGCACTGATGGCAAAGATCTGCACAAAATCAACACTCGGTGTGAGCTCCTTGGAAGGGTCATCAGCAGAGATGCCAAAAGGAGAAGAGATGGAGAAGGCTGGTCTAAAAAGTGTGTTGAGTGAGAACAAAGGAAAGGAGGCTGCTGCCGAGGAAGCTTTAGTTGCTGAGAAGACTTCCACAAGCAAGGCCGATCAATCACCGCAGAGCATGCAGAAGAAGGTTGAGGAGAGAGACCTGGTAAGTATTCCTCTAGAAATAAAATCAAAACTGTGCTCACCAAGGTGTGTTACAGCCGTCGCTTACTGTTTGTCCCACAATAGGAGAATTTTAAGAGAGATGGATGACATCCGAAAAATCAACACTGAAATGAAAGAAAATGAGTTAGCATATCAGCGAAAGTTAAATGCAACAATAGCTGAAATGCACACTCTAAAAGAATTTGTTCTCAGAAAAGATTTTTTAATAAATGACTTAACTGAAAAACTAGAAATATCTAGAAATGAAACAAATCATCTCCAAATTGTTGTGGACAAATGGAATGTAAGCAAGCATGCTCATACAGATATCCTTGATTGTTCAAGGAAATCTTTCGTCAAAGATGGAATTGGGTATAAGGATAAAAAGGGAATTGTAAAATCTCTATTTTTACCCTTGAGCAAAAGTGAATATATACCCATTCCAAAACCACATCCAAAAAATGATCTTTTCGAAAAAGAATGTGTCACGCCTGAGTCAAACTCTAATATAAGTAAAAGCAATGCAGATATGACCCAACAGGATCAGGTGGACGATGATGAAAGTTGTGGTGGACAAACAATGGGGTTAGGTCACCCAGGTGCCAATTACTCTACAGTGAATTGGTTCATCTGGAGTCATGACAAGTCAAAAACTTCTTTGAATTCGGATGATTGTAATAATTTAACTAATTTGGATGACTGTAATAGTTTATCTAGGATGGATAACTGTAATAGTTTATCTAGGCCGGATGACTGTATTACATTATCTTCTAAACTTGATTTCAAGGGTGTTGTGGACCCAAATGATAGGATGAATCCTATCAAACGATCAGATATTTGTGTTGAAAATGTTATGCCTGTTTGTGTTGATCTTAATGATGCATTCTCTGATAATGAAAATGTATATAGACCATCTCCGTTTGTTCCAGAACTAAAAAGAAACAGGTTTGGAAAATTTCTTACTGAAGAAATTCCAGAGTTTACACCATCATCAACAGATATGTCATGTTCTGAAGAATCACAAAGTGAAACAGATAACACAACTTCTGGAGAATCACAGAGTGACACAGAAAGTGACATCAGCGAGCCAGAATGCAACACAAATGAAGAATCAAGCAACAACAACAGTGATGAAGGATGTTCAAGAGACAGCCCCAACTCAAGCAACTACAAGAGAAGAACATCACAACCATCATCATCCAGATCTTCTTCAAAGATCAAGCCTAAACACTCTAAATGCTTTAGATGTGGAAATGAGGGACATGTGGTTAAGAATTGTCATTTGCAACCCAAACCACAAAGTGATACAAATACCCAAAAATCTTTTTCAGTTCAAATTAAAGATCTTCAAGAAACTATAAGAAGTTTTGTTAAGGCCACAAAAACTTGGAAAAGACAAGAGTCAGTTTTGGGTGAAAATCACGACAGATTAAAACTAAAACAGACCTGGATTCCAAAAGTTACTTAAAATATGGT
The DNA here is from genome assembly GCA_030844895.1 of Ambrosia x helenae. Classification (NCBI taxonomy): domain Eukaryota; kingdom Viridiplantae; phylum Streptophyta; class Magnoliopsida; order Asterales; family Asteraceae; genus Ambrosia; species Ambrosia x helenae. The sequence goes on along the minus strand of CM061224.1, from coordinate 33,917,680 downwards.
CTGAGTCGTGATTGTACATAGTGTCTCGTATATTTATCTGTATATTTCTCTTGTTTTATGTGTTTTTCAGAATAAACTACAGAAATGGTTGATTGCCTTGATGAGATATCTATGGCACGTTGATAGCGGGGCGTCTAGGCACATGACGGGACTAAAAGAACTTCTCAAAAACTATCGGTTCATTGATGGAGAGTTTGTTGCTTTTGCCGGGAACGAGAAGGGCGGAAAGATCGTTGGGATAGGAGACGTGATTTCTGATGCACTGACTTTAGAAGATGTGAACTATGTTCCAGAATTGTGCTACAATCTGCTGAGTGTATCACAAGTCTGCGACAAAGGAATCTCAGTGTTATTTAATGACATGGAGTGCATCTTTCTAAAGCCAGGATTCATTCCTCCTACCAATATGATTATGCTTAAAGCTCCTAGACAAAATAATACTTATGTGATAAACATGAGAGATGCGAAGTCTGAATGTCAAATGACATGCTTACTTTCTAAAGCATCCGAGTCAGAGTCACTGCTATGGCACAAGCGATTAGGACATGTTAACTTCAAAAATATTAATAAGCTTTCAAAACTAAATCTTGTCAGAGGTCTTCCTTCTAAGGAATTTCCTTTTTCTGAAAAATGCTTAGCATGTGCCAAAGGAAAACAACACAAAAAATCGCATAAGTCCAAAGCTGTGAACTCTATAGACTCACCACTTCAATTATTGCACATGGATCTTTTTGGTCCTATTAGTGTTAAAAGTCTAGCTAAAAAGTCTTATTGTTTGGTAATAACAGATGATTTTTCCCGATTCACATGGGTGTACTTCTTGGAATACAAAAGTGAAGCTGCTGAGATATTGATGATGTTTGTTCCTCTAATTGAGAACATAATAAAGACAAAAGTTAGATCAATCCGAAGTGATCACGGAACTGAATTCAAAAATCAAAGTTTCGTGACTTTCTGCAACAACAGAGGAATTCATCTTCAGTACAGTGCTACGAGAACTCCTCAACAGAATGGTGTTGCTGAAAGGAAAATCATACACTGATTGAGGCGGCCAGAACCATGCTTATCGACTCTAAATTGCCGATCATTTTCTGGGCTGAAGCTGTGAATACCGCCTGTTATGTTCTTAACAGAGTCTTAATTGTAAAGACGCGCGGGAAAACAGGTTATGAGTTGCTCTGTAAAAGAAAACCTCTGATTGACTACTTCAGGCCTTTTGGATGCTCATGTACGCTGCTTAACAACTACGAGAACATAATGAAGTTTGATGCAGTTGGAGATGAGTGCTTCTTTGTTGGATACTCCTCAAGTCAAAAAGCTTATAGAGTGTACAACAAACGAACCAAAATGGTTCTTGAGTCTTTTTATGTTGATTGGCAGGAATCCAACTCTACCAACACAGGAGCCGGTCCTGACTGGTTCTTTGACGTGGATATTGTTTTCAACAATTTCAGCATCATTGATGAACAACCATCTGAAAATCAAGCAGCCGATCCTTCTCCTCTTGAAGATACTCTTTACTCTTCCGAAGACGATGCTGCACCTTTCACCACCCGATTTTCTCCACTCGTAGCTGATCCAATTGTTCCCCTTCAGACCACAAATGGTGATGCAACTGTTGAAACTACTCCATCTCCTGAAGGGACTCCAGCTTCAGAAGAAACATCTTCAGCACAACAGTCTGCAAATGATCCATCCAGTTCATCAACTCCTGCAGATCACCTTTCTAATCTGCCTTCCCAAATTCAAGAAGAACCAAACATGGGATTTAAGTCTTCTAAGGATCACCCTATGGAGAACATCATTAGACCAATCTCTGAGGGTGTTCTTACTAGGAATCAGGCAGACAAACTGAATATTGCACTTTCAGCCTTCTTATCTCAGACGGTACCTTTCAGCATTGAAGATGCTGTTAGAGATGCAAGTTGGGTTGAAGCCATGCAGGATGAGCTGTATCAGTTTAGAAAGCTAAAAGTTTGGGAACTTGTGGATTTACCTGAAGGAAAGTATCCTATCGGAACAAGATGGGTGTTTCGCAACAAAATGGATGAACGAGGTGTGGTAATTAAGAACAAGGCTCGTCTGGTTGTTCAGGGCTTTCGTCAACAGGAGGGTATTGATTATGAGGAAGTGTTCGCTCCAGTTGCTCGACTTGAAGCCATACGTATTTTCCTGGCATACGCCTTATACAAAAACTTCAAAGTCTTTCAAATGGATGTGAAGAGTGCATTCCTGTACGGGAAGATTAAAGAAGAAGTCTATGTGTGTCAACTCCCGGGTTTTGAAGATCCTCATCATCCCAACAAGTACTACAAACTGGATAAGGCTCTTTATGGACTTCATCAAGCTCCTTGGGCTTGGTATGAGACCTTATCTTCATACTTGCTGCAGAATGGGTACACCAGAGGGAAGATCGACATGACTTTGTTCACCAAAGAAGTCAACAAACACTCTATCCTTGTTCAAATTTATGTTGATGATATTATCTTTGGCTCCACTGATGAAAACTTATGCAGGGAATTTGAAAGCATCATGAAGTCTCAATTTGAAATGAGCATGATGGGAGAATTATCGTTTTTCTTAGGCTTGGAAGTGCAGCAGAAAGAAGACGGAATTCTCATCCACCAAGCAAAGTATACAAGAGACATTCTGGCAAAATACAACATGACCGACTGCAAGCCGTCCAATACTCCTTTTGCGGCCCAAACAACACTTGTACCAGATCTTCAGGGGCCTTCAGTGAATCCTCACTCGTATCGATCAATGATTGGCTCCCTGATGTATCTAACAGCTAGCAGACCAGATATCATGTGGGCAGTTGGATGCTGCGCGCGTTTTCAGTCAAATCCTAAGCAATCGCATGAGACTGCAGTGAAAAGAGTCTTCCGCTACCTCAAAGGAACACCAAAACTTGGTTTATGGTATCCCAAGAGTGATAACTTTGATCTAATCGCTTACTCTGATAGTGATCATGCAGGTTGTAGGATTGACAGAAAATCTGTCTCTGGTGGTTGTCAATTTATGGGTAACCGGCTAGTGTCTTGGCAAAGCAAGAAGCAGACCACCGTGTCCATCTCCACTGCTCAAGCCGAATACACAGCTGCATCCAGTTGTTGCTGTCAGGTGTTATGGACCCAAAATCAGCTTTTGGACTACGGTTTGAATGTCATGCATACACCTATTTTTATTGATAATGATGCATGTCGTGACATCGTGAAGAATCCAATTGATCATTCTAAAACCAAACACATTGAAATTCGGATTCACTCAATTCGCGATGCGCACGACAAAGGGTACAAACAGGTGTTGCCTATAGATACTGCTGATCAAAAAGCAGATATCTTTACAAAAGCTTTCGATAAAACCCGGTTTCATCAGTTGGTTTCATGGCTTGAAATGATAAACTTTGAATAAAAAAAAAAAAAAAAAAAAACCGTTACTTGTGCTTACTTTATAGAAAAATCTTTTTTTTTCTTTTAAAACAAGATTTTTGGGGGAGAAAGTAAACCAGTCCATTCCTCATGCAAAATTAATTCAGGAAATGATAGGACTAATCATATCTCGTCAGCATGTGAATAGAACCCAGAGGATGTTGTGGCCTCAAGCAACGATGTGTCGGTAGATTCAGCCTGGAATCAAGTAAACTGCTACTAGGTGATTAACAAGAAGATCTACACAGAAAGCTGGATTCCCACTGTGCTTTAGGTCTGCACAAGCTGAGTCCGGTCATACATAGGTTGAGAAATTAAAAGACACAGAAAATTTTGTGCATAGGTAAATCAAAAGACACCTAAGAGTGCAAGCTACCAATGCGGGGCTAAGAAAAACAAATTTTTTTTGAAAAACTGAGCAGCAAAAGACACGCAATGTTAGTGACGTGCAACCATATATAGATAGCTCATCAAACGATTAGATGATCATCTTCTCTGCTTATGGTAACATAGACCTGAAGCTCTCATCATCTGATCAAGATAATGATCATCTTCTCTACTTATGGTAACATAGACCTGAAGCTCTCATCATTATATTTCAATAAACCTTGAGGATCGGTAGGCCAATACCTAGCACACTGTGGGGTCCATAAAATTTTCGTCAATATTACCGAAAAACATGATAAACAACATCGCCAAACACATGTTGAAAGAGAAAAGGCATGGATTTAAGTGGACAAGCATACCGACAATTGTTCTTAGGCTGCAGCTATCCAACGGGAAGTTGAAACGGGTTCTGGCAGGTATGGTTAGTATGATCTTGAATGCAGAAGGTAAGACTTGGTAAAACCCCACTTATCTAATGGATTTGGGCTTTATAACTCTCTTATTGGGCCAATTTTTGTACACTGAGTACTTATTGGGCCCTGCACACTTAACACAAGTGCGCAGGCCCAACTGTTGATGTATAAATACTAAGTCAAATGTGGTTAAAAAGTTTTATCCTCCTTAACACTTTTTTACTAACCCTAATTATCTGATTCATCACCTTGTTTATCATCTTCACCATTCATCATCGTTCATCATCATAATCACACCCTAATCACCCCAAATCAAACCTCATTTCCTTGTTTGTTGATTTGTATCTACTGATTAAGGTAGATTTCATATTACTAATGGTTTATTGCTTGTGATTACAGGGTATAAATGGATGATTTAGATGCATCAGTTGGGATTTTTAGTTGTTATTGGGTTTTTGAATTCTTGAAGATCTGCGCACTTGATAATGAACAAGTGCGTACTTGTCTCATAGAGACTGCGCACTTGTCTCATAATCATACAAGTCTTCAAGAACCCTAATGTCCTGCGCACTTGTTGTGTGAACTTAAATCTTGAACGAAGGTTCAAGTGTCTGCGTACTTGCCTAGTACGCAGACCTGACTGGATTGCTAAGGGGTTACCATGCCCATGTTTGACTTGGACTGCGCACTTAATTTGGACCTGCGCACTAACCAAGTGCTCAGTAAAGTATGTGCGCACTTGACTGAGCACATGACTCTGCTGACTAAGCTTGGACTGCGCACTTGATAACCATGCGCACTTGGACTTTAAACAACAATATGACATTCATTTTGACCATTAAGACACTTGAACGGACTGCGAACTTAATCCCGGACCTTAATGATCTAACAACTGAAATTCAAACGTATCATGGACACCGATGACACCAATCCATCAAACCTTAATCCTATGACTGTTAAAATTTCAAACCTAAAAAAAATTAATAAAATCTAAGTCTAAGTTCGTTGTCCGTCTAAGTTTAAGTCTAAAGTCAGTTATCGGAGATCTAATTGGCTTTTCGTGCTCTTGGATAAACAGATGGCACTTGACTGGAATCCGAGGGGCATGCACAACCAACCAATGAATCTTGATACTGATGATGTCAAGTTTAGAGATGTAGTGACTTGGATAAGACGCAGCAAAGTCGGATTTGCTGTGCAGAACGTTGAACCAGTTTACGTTTCCCACATTAAAGATTTCTGGAGATCAGCTCAAGTCAAAACTGTATCAAGAGTCAAGCGAATCAACGCAACTGTCCGAAACAAGCCTGTAATCATCACTGAGGACACCGTTCGAAACGTACTGAGACTGCAAGATCAACCAGGAACTGTCAGATTCGTGTCTAAAGCAGATATTCACCAACAGTTCAGGAACTTCGGCTACAAGGGTGACTTTGACAAGAGAGGCGATGTCAAGAAGAGCCAACTAACAAGAGACTGGAGACTTATCAGTCATGTATTTTTAATGTCTCTATGTCATAGAAAGGGAGGCTACAATGCGCTCAGTGCTGAATGGTCGACAGCGATGATAAAGATTTGCAAGGACGAAGCATTCAACTTGTCAGGCATGATCTTTGACTACATGGTGAAGAATGCAGATGTTGGTTCAGGGAAGTGGGCTACGTACCCAAGGTTTGTACATATGATGATCAACACTCAACATGAGAGTCTGCCTCTCGGTGACGAATACATATTCACCAGAGGTGCACGATTCTTTACAGAATGCAACACACCTGACTGGGAACCAATGCTGGAGAATATGTATGCGGCTCAGCGATATCCTCTTGTCATGGAGCTGTACAACAAGATCAGAAAGAGAAGGGCAGATGCTGCTGAACCCCGACAACAACCCAGAGCTGCTCCTGCACCTAGACCATCTGAACCCACTCCTTCAGCCCAGCCGACTGCTGAAGAAATTGCCCTAGAAAAATCAAGGGGCAAAAGAGTGGCGACTGAACCTGCTCCATCAAAGCCTAGCAAAAAGAAAAGACAAGCAGGTTTGTTACAAGAAGGGAGAGACACATTGACACCTGAGCAACTTGAAACTGCTGCAGTTTTACAAGAAGTTGCTGAGTTTGAAAGGGCAGCGAGAAAGAGAAGAAGAGAACAGCTACCTGAATCTGAGATTCCTCGTGTTGTAACTCAGGATGACATTGAGGAACAAGTGGTCTTAGAACACATCTTTGGGGCAGAACAACCGAATCAACCAGGGCCTTCTACTGCTGCTGCTCCAGCCCCCAAAGCTCCAGCCGAACGATCAGCTGAACCATCCTCATCAGCTCCTGCTGCACCTCGTCGCAAACCGGTGCATCAGGAACTATATGAAAAGCTTGTGAAGGAGGTTGGTAAAACTGCTGCCAGGGAAATCTGCACTTTAAAGAGTGACGTGCACAACAACCAGGAGCTGAGAAAGAAAGTAAAGAACCTCAAACACAAGAACCGGAACATGGAGAAAATCATTAAAGATCAAAGATACATCATCAAGTTTCAGAATGAAGTTCAAATGCAAATGTTTGAGATGTTCCAAGATTTCAAGAAGCAGCAAACAGGTGCTCCCAGCGCTACATTTGATGAGACTTTCGATTTCGGAAAGTTCTTGGAGAAGGAGAAAGAGAAAGAAAGGGTTGCCGAGGAAAGTGAGGTTAATGAAGTGAGTGAAGATGAGATGCCAGAGAGATTCGTGGAGATGGGAATGAATGAAGAAGTGGTTTATGAGACATCTGATGGGCACAAGTTGGATCCCGAAAGATCAAATTGGTTTCCTAGAAGGCCCATCACCATTCCAGCCTTACATCAGAATATCCATCACACCAAGTCTGCTCACCAGGAGAAGATCATCTCCTGGAAATATGATGAAGAGAAGAGATTGTTTGCTATAAAGAAAAGAGGGGGAGTGATACAATATTTCAAGGGTCAAAAGGAACTAAAGTCTCTCCCCCGATGGGATATCAGGGAGCTCAGCAGGGCCCCATTCATCAATCACTCCCGCGATTCCCAGGCGGCCATGGTCGAGTGGTTCATCAAGAAGGAATGTGACACAGATTTTCAAATCCTGAAGCCGCAGAAACCAAGAAGGAGAATCTCGAAGAAAAGAATCGATCCAGCAACCGGTCGTGGCATGATAACTTATGTGATTGACCCTCCACAGGTCGTCACACGAGTTCCTATTAGATCTGAGCTTCCAGTGATGCTGAGGGACATTCAAAAGTGGTTTTACGACAGCAACACTGGTGAAGCAGTCATTAAACTGCAGGACGATTCAGAGGCTTTAAGGATTTTGGATCCAGTAGACGTGTTTGCACTTAATTTGTCAGATATGAATATGCTGTTTGCAAATCAGATCAATGTGGGTGCCGGGAACACGTTGTTTGAAGAAGCGGTGTTGTTTAGAAGGGCTGTGGATAGAGCTATGAATCTGAAAAGAGAGCTGCTTGAGATAATTGACAGGATCAATGCAGCAGATAAAGAGAAAGATGATAGGGAGAAGGCTGCTCAAACTGCTGCTGCTGCTGCTGGTGCAGAAACTACTCAACCTGAAGTCGAGACTGCTTCAGAGGCACATACAGAAGAACCTGCAACAGTAGCCGATCCTGAAGGAACTGCAACAGAATCAACTCAAGCTCCTCAAGCAGTTGAAGAAGATCCAGTCGCCCTATACATGCAAGACCCCCCTGAACAGGTTGAGGGGGAGCAAAGCGAGGTCGAGATAGATTGAAGATTGAAGAACTGGTAGCTGTGGTCTAGGGGGAGTATTGTTGGGTTATATTGAGACCACAGTTACCAGAATAGAGACTTTTGATAGTATATTGTATAGCTTTATAGTTGAAGGACTTAATGTGTAATTATTGCATAGTTTTGTAGCTAAACCCTAATGTTGCGCACTTAGTACACGGGCTCTGCGCACTTAAGCTAAGTGCGCAGGCCCAAGGGTCTTCCTATATAAAGGATGTGTGTGCACAGCATTGGGGTTAGGGTTTTGGTCATTATCTTTTGATAGCACAAGATAGGTGCGTACTTGCTGTAATCCATGGTTCTTCAGTGTTAAATCATCAATGGAATTATCGTATTATTCATCTTGTGTGTCGGTTCTTACAATATTCATCTAGTTTCTTTGATTGTAGAAGATTAGTCACTTAAAACACCTAATTCATAGGTGTTTCTAAGTGATAACAATCTCGTGCACTTACAAGATCTAGCATTTGGGACTTACAATTTGGTATCAGAGCCTCTGTGCTCTAGATTGTATCTACTTTAAGATACCAAAACCCTCATCTTGTTAGTTTTTATTATCAAGATTATTTTCTTTATAAACTTTAAAATTTAGGTGTTTTTCTTACATTTTAGCTTCAAATTTCGTAAAAATTGTGTTTCTAAAAGTTTAGAGTACGTTATTTTGATTAGAAAATGGTTTGGAAAGGATTCAGCTGAGTTTTGTGTTTGTTACAGCTCGTGTTTGCGCACTTATTTCATATAACCTGCGCACTTATCTCATAAGTTGTGCACTTGTTTCTTAGTTTGAGTACTTGGCTCATATATTGCATACTTGTGACTGTGAGTATTTAAACTTGTGATTTTAGTACGCAGTCAGGGTTTCTGCGCACTTATTGCATTTACATTGTCTTGAGCACTTATTTAGGGTTTCTGTGCACTTAAACAGAAATCTTGGATTTGTGCGCACTTACTGAAGGTGTAGTCTTGAGTACTTGGCTAGGGTTTCTGCGAACTTAAAATCTTAAACGAGAGTTTAAGTGAGTCTGCGCACTTATTTTAGTACGCAGGCTGATCAGTAAACACTGAGCACTTATCATGCCAAAATGTTGACTGATCTGCGCACTTATCAAGAAACACAGCCACACGTATACTTCCGAGCTGCGCACTTAACAAAGACTACAACTTGACAAGGCTGTTTACATTCTTACAGGTTGCTGCATACTTATCTGGACTGCTGTGAACTTAATTGTGAACTTATCTGCGCACTTAGCTGTGTACTTACAGACTTGGACATTTTCTGGACTGATAACTAAAATCTGTTTAATTAAATCCTTAAAATTCATCTAAATCATGGCTGGTAACGATAACCATTCAAATGGAACTGCGGATTAAACAACAATCAAATGGAACTTTTATACATCAATCAAAATATGTAAAAGAATTATTAAACAAATTTTCTTTACAAGACTGTAAATCATGTTCCACTCCCATGACACCAATCACACAAGTTGAACCTGATGATCAAGGAAAACAGGTTGATCAAACCATGTACAGATGCATGATAGGTTCCCTTTTATATCTAACTGCTTCTAGACCAGATATTATGTTTTCAACATGTGTCTGTGCTAGATATCAATCAGCACCAAGGGAATCACACCTTATAGCAGTCAAAAGAATTTTCAGATATCTGAAAGGAACTCCAACACTTGGAATTTGGTATCCTGCTTCAAGCAATACCAAGTTATCAGCTTTTTCAGATAGTGACTATGCAGGGTGTAAGATGACAAGAAAGTCAACATCTGGTGGTTATCAATTCTTGGGTAACTGTCTAGTGTCATGGCAATCAAAGAAGCAAACATCTGTTGCAACTTCAACTGCTGAAGCTGAATACATTGCAGCTGCAAGTTGTACATCACAGATACAATGGCTCCAATATCAACTTCTTGATTATGGAATCAAAGAGACCAAGACACCATTGCTTGTAGACAGCAAATCTGCCATTAACATCATTCAAAATCCTGTTCAGTTTTCAAAGACTAAACACATTGAAATCAGGTATCATTTCATAAGAGATTGCTATGAAAAAGGCAAGATTGAAGTGAAACATGTAGCAACAGCTAATCAAATAGCTGACATATTCACTAAACCCCTTGACACATCAACATTTAAGAAGTTAGTATCCATGCTAGGGATGCTAAATTTGTAAGTGTTTCTCTTTACTTTTTCTGCACAAACTTTCTATTTTTCACTTACATCTGTTTTCAAAAATTGAAAAACTTCTGAAAAACAAACAAGAGAGAAACTACTGATGAACAAAACATCAGTATGGGGATATTTTCTGAAAAGTGATTAACTTCTGATAAAACAACCTTCAGAAGTTATGAATAAAGTATTTATAAAGTATTTCTCATCAGCTGTTCAAAACTACTGAAGAGAAAGTGAGAACTACTGATGAAAATAATTCTTCATCAGCAGTTTAGTCAAAAAGGGCAAATCAGACTTTTCCCACATCAGAAGTTTGACCTAGGCGGTTTAAAACTTCTGATAAAGATGTTCCAGGCGGTTTAAAACTTCTGATAAATATCTTTTTTCAACACTTATCCATTCAAAACAAAAATTCCCTCCTTCTCTCTCAAGAAAGCTCTCAAACCCTGAACCTGCAAAAACACTGTTCGATTCATACACACACAAACCACATGGCTTTAGTTCTTAAATAGGGACACAATCTCAGAGCCTACTTAGAAAAACAAGAAGGCTGGTCCCAATACGATGAGATCATTGATCTCGTCGTCAAATCCCAATATTTCACCGCTCTCACAATAGACCCACCAATACATCCTGAAACTCTCAATGAGTTCTGGGCTAACGCTGAGACAGTGATGGTGGATGATGAGGTTATCTCTCTCAACTCAACAATTAAAGGGAGACGAATGGCCATCACACCGACCACACTTGCAAACAGACTGGGGTTGAATGACGTAAATGCCCCTGAAAAGTTTGAAAACTCTGCAATCCACCTAACCATGACTGAATGTGGTTATCAAGGTACTCTCTCACAAGCTACCATCTTTGAAAAATATTTTGAACCAAAATACAAACTTTTGTTTCATTATATAATTATGTGTTTGAGTCCTAAAACAGGGTCTTATGACCAGATGCCCTCAACCTTTCAACCAATTTTTCATTCCATTGTGAATGAAACAAATTTCAGGGCACCAAAACTTTTTTTAATGAGTTGGTGTTACATCATAATAACACTAAAAAGAAGTTTTTGTTATATCCAAGGTTCATTATGCATTGCATAATAAAAGAACTGGGTGATGAGGTGCTTGTGGGTAAAACTGAAATTTTGAAACCCTTAACCTCACAAGCATACTCTAGGCACAACAAACAGGCTGCCTGGCCAGAAGATGACCAAGGGGAACCAGAACCAGTCCCCATGGAACCCTCATCTTCCAAACCTACACCCCCAAAGGCCAAGAAAACCAAGGTACAAAAACAAAAACCCACCAAACCTAAAAGAAAAGCTGTTTAGGAGGTTGAGATGCCTAAACAAACTATTGTGCAATCTGCACTTTTTAAAGATGTGACTGAAACATCCTCTCAGTCTCATCCATCTTAAACCCCACCAAGAGCACCAATCACAATTCTTTTCAAAAGAAAAAGACTTAAGAAAACCATTCCTATTGATTCCTCATTTGAAACTGCTGAACCCATTGGCCAAACTACTGAAACAGCACCCCAACTTTCTGAACCAGATTTTGAAATAGCCAAACTTCTCTCTGGGCTAAAAGAGAAAGTCCCATCTACACATGTCAGTCCCCAACAACCACATCAAACAGGGGACATAGCCTCAGAATTTAACATGGATGTGGACACTCAAAGCCCTAACCAAAGAGATGAGGATGAACCAGGGTCTCTAAGCCCAAACTTAGAAACTCTTGGTACTTTTGAGGCTGCTACTACTCATTTACCACCCAGTGGTGGATCTGAGGAAAGAAGCAACATAGCTAAGACCTCAACTGTGGCAACTACTGATGAAGGCTTAATGCCTGAGGTAGGAAATCCTCTGAACCAAGAAAAAGAGGTACATGAGACAACTGAGTTGGGCTCAGCTCATGATGTAACTGATACAGTCCTCATTGAGGATGTAATCAGGGATTCAGATGATTCCATTGACTTGGATGATGTTTCAAAACACCAAACTACTGAATTGACGGCTACAAGTGAAGGTCCTGCACCTGGTGTATCTATGCTCAAGAAGCTAGTCACACCAGCTCAGGTTAAAGTCCACTTAATCCCTGATTCCCCTAGAGTGGCATCTTCTGTACAACAAGAAGATCAACCAAAAACACACCCCTCACTACAAATGCCTACCCAATTCCCTGGGCAAACAAGCATAGACATGAACCAGCTATGCAGCCCAGATGGTCCCTTATACCACATGATGAACACCCTCATCAAAAATCACTTCCAAACATACACAGCTAACTTGGAGCTGTCCATGAAGAACCAATTTGGGGTGATACAGACAAAGATGAATGATCTGTCCAACAAGATTGACTTCAACAGCAAACAGATTGCTAATCTTACAGGTCAGTTCTCCCAAGCTTCAACTTCAAAAACTGATGAAGCCAAAAAGGGGGAGAAAATTAAGGAACCTATGGATTCACTTGAAGCCAGGAGAAAGGCAAGAGTGGCTATCCTAGAAAGAGATCAAGCCAGAAAAGAAAAACTGGCCCAACAATTTGGTGTCTCTATTCAAGAAATAGAAGATGCTGAAAAGTCTGATGAATCCCAAGGGCACAATGAAGAAACCTCTGATGGACAAACTTCTGATGAAGAATCAGAAAGTACTGAAGACAATCCTTCAGTAGTTGACAAACCTTCAGTTGTTATCAACCCATCAGAAGTTAACACTTCCAAAACTCAAACTGCTGAACAAAAGCCTTCCAGATCAACTGAACCTACTCAACCAACTCCTGTTCCTCCTAGGCCCATTACCACTATGACTGTACTAAACCCTTCTCCAATCTCTCAATCAGCAGAACTTCTTGAGAAGAGTTTAGTGGCAGCCCAAAAGAAAGCCATAGAAGATCAGATTTGGAAAACACTGGAAGAAAGGGATGACTTAGACTTAAGCCTGGATGAAAAGCTACAGGCTTATGAAGCTGAACTTCAAAGGCAGGCTAGCCTAGACAAGATTGCTGAGGAAGATAAAAGACATCAACTGATGTCTTATATTACTAAGAACAGCAAGATCAAAGCCCACACATTGAAGAGACTCTCCATGGAAGAGCTGACAAGAAGAGCTGAACTTATTGCAGACAAACTTGCAACAAGTAAAGATACAAAAGCCAAGAGAGCTTAGATGATAGAAGAGTTAGTAGCAAATGGTTATGGTTCAAAAGCCTCTGTGTCCAAATGGAAAGAAGAAAGATTAGTGGACACTTATAGAAAATATAAGGCTGCAAGGGCTGCAAATCCAGAGAAGTTTCAAACTGCTGAAGTTCCAACTTCAGTAGTTAGAACTTCTGGTTTCAAAGAAGACCAGCTACTTAGAAGAAGAAATCAGAGGAGAATGTGAAGACTGATTTCAGAATGGTACTACTAGAAGGTAGTACAGTAGTCCATTCTGACTTTGACATAGAAGAAAAACCTCTGATCACACAATTCAGGGATCCTTCCACCTTTGCATACCAAATTTAGAAAACCATCAAAGACAAACTGCACACTAAGGTAGTTACTGAACATCATTTACCAACCTTTCAACTGCCTAATGTGATGCAACAACAACAAGGAAGTGAATCCCACCTGAGAGTCACTGAAGTTGAAAACATCCAACACTCAGGAGAATCCCAGGGTACCACCATGGTTCCCTACACTTTAGACTTTGACAGGTCTAAAGTACCTATCATCAGATGGTCCTTTACTGATAACAACTCAGTACTTGTGACAAGAAGAGATCAGACAAGCAGAGCCTATAAGTCGATGAATGATCTGAAGAAGCTATCAACTCAAGACCTGCTTACAATCCAACATCTAGAACCACAGAAAGGGTCTCTCACTGATGAACAGCTGAACCAGCTGAAAAAATTCCATGTTCAAAGGAATATGGAAAATTGTGAAGGACAGAAAAGAACAATAAGGAATTAGTAAGGTTTTGGCTTCATCAATCCAGGGGGAGATTGTTAGGACAAAAAGGATTGGTGAAACCACTTTTGCAAACCTTAGTCTAATTCACTTCTGTCAAAATATTCTAAGTATAGAACTGCTGAAGAAGGAAGATCAAACTGCTGAAGAAGAGATTCCACAAGTGCTGAAGAAGAAAAGTCATCAGAAGTTCTGAAGTTCAAACCAGACACTTCTACTGAAGAACTACTGAAGACAAACTACTCATCAGTAGTTTGTCATTCATCAGTACTTATGTGAAGATCTTTTCCACCGCCTTTTTGTATCAGTAGTTTATTACTTTAGTATTACTTTGCTTTATGTACAAGTTCCAATGCTGCAACTTGTTGCAACTTGTTTCTGAACTTGCTTTTTGGCAAGGTTCATGTATTTGTAAAGTCTATAAATAGAAGGTTTCATCCCTCTGTTTTAGACATTGATTTTAATACAGAAATCCTTCAACACATATTATTGTTATTTCCATTTCATATTTATTGAGAATCTGTTTAAGTGTTTCATTCTCATTCAATACTTAGATTCTCAATAAATACTTATCATTTATTAGTTTTTCAATCCAGGGGGAGTTATAACTCCTGTTGATAAGTGTAGCTTTAAAATCACAACATTCCGCTGTGCTATCACTGATTAAGAACTTGCTAAACACCTAAGTGTTCACTAGCAAGTTCATACAAAAGAGCAATACTGATCCAACTGTCCCAAATCTGCAAATTGCAGGAACATCACTACATCTTTCATTTCGTAGATGATAATTTGAGCTCGAATTGGAAATTATTGATCTCGAATTGGAGGAAAACATTGGATTTCACATTAGGGTTTTCAAATGGAATTGGGGAAGAAGAAGACACCTGCTTCTTCAAATTATAACGTTATAATTCGAGTTGAATTACCAAATTGCCCTTCATTTATGAGTTGAAATGACCAAAATAACCCTCACGTGAGGTGCACATGGGGTAAGGTAACGGCAGATGTGACGTCCGTTATAAGGAGGAACGTAAAGTGTTAGGAAAACAAACCTCAGTTACTCGGGGTGTTAAGCATGGGCTGAACCTGTTAGTTTAGGCAAACCACGGGGACGAAAACTGCAATTTTCTCTAGTTCTAAACAAAATGCTCCAGTAAGAACTATGCGTTGTGTTTCAAGAAAACCAAAGATGTTACTTTTTACAATAATTGTGATTTTTTTTAAAAAGGACATAATATGTTGTTTTTCCACCATCTGATTGCAAAAGGAAGCAAAAGATTTGAGGTTTATGTTTGCAGTATGGTTGAAAGAGATTAATCTCTAGAAATTTGGAGGTTGCACATGCAAGTAAAATTCATTTTTGAGATATATTTTCCTTCTTTTTTGAACCACTATGAGCAGATAACATTTGAAGACAAAAAAGATTCGATACGCGGAAGAAAAAAATTACCAAGGTGCAATCCTGACATGATATGTTGAGCAACTCATTTGAAAACAAAAAATCTTCTGACCTACTTCTAATAAGTTTTTAATCTTTAGTATGTCACTATGTTATAACTTGTATTTAATATAATTGTATTACTATGCAGGTTGTACTTTGTGGAAGGTTCCCTAGTAAAACCGACCCGCAAGCCGGATTTTGGTTTCTCATGAGCATTATAAAGATCTTGTCGGGTCATTCTGGACACCATTATAAGTGAGAATGGGTCACCTCAGGTTGACCAAAAACAAACTAAGGGCATGTTTGGATAAACTTATTTGAGGCAAAAAGGACTTTTTGCTAAAAGGACTTATTAACTTATGACTTTTTAAAAAGGAGTTTTTAAAAAAGTGTTTGGATTAGCTTATGTGGTGGGGAAAAACAATAAGTTGATAAGTTAGTTTGTAAAAAAGTGTTTGGTTTAACTTATTTAGGTAAAATGACCAAAAATGGTATAAGGAGGGAAGGTGTAAGGATATAATAAGGGCATGTTAGTAAATAACCATCAATAAGTTATAAGGAGGTTCAAAAAGTCACTCCTCCCTTACTTTTCCAAAACAACTTATCATAGGCTTACAAAAAGTTAAAACAAAAAGTCCTTTTCCTTTTGCCAAACACTTTTTGTAACTTATTAACTTTTTGGAAAAGTTATAAGTTATAAGGAGGTGGAAATAAGGAGAGCCAAACATGCTCTAAACTTGACAATGGGTCAGACAGGTAATCCCTTATACTAAAGAACGAGTTAGGATGGGTAGTCACTCTCACTTAAAATTGAGAACAGGTCTTTGTGATATGAGTTAAATCTTGAATCCTAGTTGTTTTTGTCCTTGGTTCACGTCAATAAAAACAGCTTTATGAAGTGTTCGAGAAAGAAAATCTTTATAACATTGTAATCTTAAAGCTTTATGGGTTAAATTTTGTTTTAAAGTGTATTTATGAAGTCACGTTGTTAGCATATAATGTTTGATTTATCATAAGTATATATTATATATCATAAGTTTAGAATAGAATAAAGGAACCGGTGTGTCCCATGGCAGTTATAGGTAATTATTATAGTTTGAACAGTTGTGTTGTTTCACTCACACCGATTCGCTAAGTATATATAGGCCGATATATCTCAGTTGTAAAACGTATGAAACTATCTTTGTTTATAAAACACTTAGTTTCGCTCAATCATTCCCTCAAACGATCCTGAGATCTCACATTTGGCATCAGAGCAAAGGTTCATCAATCATTCCATTGATCATCTAGTAGAAGATAACCGAAGGCGATCCTCTATTTCACTGCAGAAAAACAGAGACGAACAAGATCAAAAGATTTAAACGTGGGAACACAAAATCAAGGCCATCCAGGATTGTAGAAAGATCAATACAAAAGTTATATAACCGTTAAAAGAAGGAATAGGCCGGAAAAGAAAGACTCCGGCGAGTCCGAAAGATTCCGGTGAGTCACCGTTGCCACAGAAGATTCGTTTAAACACGATCAAACGGTTATATCTATCCCTGCCCCTCGTTTATAGTCAAAATTGAATACGTACATCTTAATCCGATCAGAAAAATCAAGTTCATATTGATACTCTGTTCTTGTTTGGTATTATTATTTTCCCGCCAAAATTTTTACAAACCAAAAACAAGTTTTTAATATTTCAAAACTTTATTCCAAACAATCGCTGATATAAATTTGACTCGTTTTACAAAGAAACATCAAAACATATTAAGGATTAAGATTTTTTTTTGGGTTCAAGAGGAAGAAACGAAACCTGTTTGGTTTTTCTTCCTCATATTTGATCATCGTTTTTGGATAAAGGATCCAAAACAGTTTTGTAGAACAAGAATATTGTTAGTTCCATTAATTTTGATCAAAACACAGATCAAAAGAAAGTTTTACGTTGGGCAGAAGTTTTGGTGTAGGAAGATTGACTTTTGGAAAGTCAACAGATCGAAAAAATATTATATTATTGAGGGTGTATTGTGAAGAAGGATTTGATAATCAGTGTTTTTTAAGTTTTTGTTTGCTGATTAAAAAGAGGGGATAGTATATGATTTAGAAGAATAAAAAAAACAAAAAGGGAGGAACGGTTCTGATTTGCCCTGCAACCGAAGGACCAGTTCCTAGAACAGTTGGTTTGATTTGCTTGACAACTGAAGAACCCCGTTATTGGCTTTGATTTGTCCTGCAACCGAAAGCCCCGTTACTGTTCTCGGCACGCAACAATTAGTTTGATTTGTTAGACGACCGAAAGACCCAGTTGATAGGTTTTGATTCGTCTTACAACCGAAGACCCCATTATTGTTGTGGTAAAAAGGAATAGTTGGTTTTAATTCGTTATAAACAGCCGAAAGACCCCGTTACTATTCTCGGAATTAAGGTTTTGATTCGCTACGCGACCGAAAAACCAGAATAAGATAATTTGATCTGAAGTCATTCAGGCTGATATCAAATTAATCTCACACAAGGTTGATATTGAGTTGATCCGAGACTAGCAAAGGAAAGAAAAATTAACGAAGGCTTAAATCCTATGCTAAACTAGTTACATAAAAGTCTAGTTTAAGGGAGGGTATTGGAATTATAAACTATACTTTTATAGTTGTATGTAATGTATGTATATGTAGAACATATGTAGATGTTTATGTATTTAGGACTATAGCATGATAGATTATCAAGGAAGATGTTCGATATACTTGTCTGCAAATGGGTCAGAATGCAAACAAAAAGGTTGCAGCAAGACAAAAAGACAAGAGGCACGACTCACTGAGAAATGACCAATATACCCCTAACGGTTTAACGGTTATTTTAGGGGGAAACTCACACCTGTTCAAACATAACTGTCTATATGGGTCATGCCTCTTCAGTTTGTATAAATAGAACATAATATCTTCATTTGTAATTACTTTTGGTTGTACAATATTTCCGATCAATAAAAGTCTTTTATTTCCCTGCACATGTTCATATATATGTCGCTTTAGATTCTTGATTCTTGTTCTTGATGTCCAACAGCTTTATGTTAGGTATTGAATATTGATATTTAAGTTATGCATTTTTTAGCCTTTTATAATAGGTGTTAATATTAGAGTTATACATTATTTAGGTTAGGTATCAATATTTGTATTTTAAAGTTGTACATATTTTTAGCCTTAAGGATAGGTGTTAATATTAGAGTTACATTGGATTTGTACGTAGTTTCATGTTAGTTATTAATATTAGAGGTATACATTGTTTTAGGTTAGATGTTAACATTAGAATTATACTATATAAGGTTAAGTGTTAACAACGGTGGGTTTGATATAGGTGGTTGGGGTGAAGGAGACGGTGGGGGAGGGTGGGGTGAAGATAATGATGATGATGATGGGGTTTTTTGGATCTTGAGGATGATGGGGTTCGATGGCTGGCTGAAGACGGTGGGAGACGGTGGTGGTGGCAGTGGCGGTTTTTCGGATCTTGAAGATGATGGGGTTCGATGGCTGGCTGAAGACGGTGGGAGACGGTGGTAGTAGCGGTTCGATGGCTGGTTCGATGATAGGGTTCTGGATAGTTGAAGATGATAGGTATTATTATTATTATAAGATTTTTTCATGGTTTTTTTGTGTGAAGATGATGGTAATGTGAAGAAGATGATGATGTTTTTGTTGAAGACAATGATGAAGATAATGGTTTTTTTCATTTCTTTTTTTATACGGTAAATAAACAATGGGTTGTTGACCAAAGGGGTTTTTGTTGGGTTGGTTTTTGTCGGGTTAGTTATGTGTAGTATGAATTTTATACATGTTGGTTTTTACATTGATGTAATACAAATTTTGTTGATGTTATGGGGCATTTACAGTAGTGTAATACAAATGTTATAGATGGTACTAGTTATTTTACACTAGCGTAATACGGATGTATAGATGGTATTAGTTATTTTACAGCAACGTAATACAAATTTATAGATGTTTGGTGGTTATTTTACACTAGCTTAATTTTTTATATTACAAAAATTATAGATGTTTGGTTATATAGATGTGAGTAAACACTGGCGTAAATAATTACGCCAGTGTAAATCATACAAAAATTATAGATGTTTGGTTTTTATAGATGTGAGTAAACACTAGTGTAAGTAATTACACCAGCATAAATCATACAAAAATTATAGATGTTTGGTTTATATAGATGTAAGTAAACACTGGTACACTAATGTAAAAACGAGAGGGAGATGATAGAATGCACATATTTGATTTTCTGTTTTAAAAAAGTAAATTAATTGAAAAAATAAATTAAAGCTTAAAAAATATGATTCTTTTAATAATGGAATAAAAAATTAACATGATATTAGGGGGATGGGGCGCTACCAGAATTGGTCACAGATACCCCACTACCAGGACGGTAACATCGCCGCCACCCATGCTGGTAGTGGTCCTGTGAACCAAATTCGGGTTCTAGTTACCGTGCTGGTTCATGAATGTGGCACAAACTTTCCCACAATTTTATTCTTTTTTATGTTTTAGTTTCTTCTTTCTCTCACTTTATTCTTTAGTTGCATGGTTTTTTATTTTAACTCTGTTAAAATCTTGATATGAAGATGGTGATAGATATAAAAGTTGTGTATGTATAGATATATGTAGTGTGTGTGTGGAGTATACAGAGAGAGAAAAAAAAAGATTAAAATATATTTTTTTCTTTCTTTGTTACAAGTTCACGAGAATAAGCCATGTGCTCATTTCTTCATTTGTTGTTGTTGTTGTTGTTGTTGTTGTTGTTGTTGTTGTTGTTGTTGTTGTTGTTGAAAATAATTAATAGTTGGGTAAAGAATCAGTGGAGTGTTTGCCTAAAAAAAAGTGTTTCAGTGAAGGAAATCAGTGAAGTGATGTGGCAGTATATGATTGGTAAAAATCAGTGAAGTGAAAACAACTTCAGTTGAGCGCCTTAATTTTTTCTCTCCCATGGTTTTTTACCTAAATACCCTTAATGTACTTTATTATATTAGAAAAAAAAATTTAATAAAAAGTTAATAAACATGTCAAGACAAAAAGTCTCATCCTTTGATCTCAACTATTGAATCATAAAGATCAATGATCAAGATGAGTTCTCTAGTTCTCACAACTTACATGAGTTCTCATATTATCTTAACCCTAAATATGAATATCCCTATCTATAAATAAAAATGTGACTCATACCAATGAACGATACAGCTAGTACTTTGCTAAGATCCATACTGTAATATAAGTTTTCCATGCAGTAACAGAAAAGCAGGGCCGGCCCTTAAGGGGTGCAGGGAGGACCCCCGGCCTGGGCCCAATTTCTCGAGGGCACATTGACCCTCCGGCAATCCAAGTTTTCTTAACAGTGATGTCCTTAATTCAATGGACTTTTTTATGTTTGAGCTCCAAAATTGTTAATCAAGTATTAATTGAAGTGAAGGGTAGTTTATGTAAAACAGAAAGTAAAAAAATGTTGAGACAGACTAAGAATTAAAGAAGAAATTGAAATGGTTTGAGAAAAAAAAAATTGCAGATTTATTAATGAGTGTAGGTCTAGAGAAGATGAAGAAGATGAAATGAAGATAACTCATACTTAGTTGTTTTTGTATTTTACCTGTTGGTTTTGAATTCCTTTTTAACTTTTATTTTTGTTATGAAACACTTTTTTTTTTAATTTCCAAACTTTCACCCATTTATATTTTCAATACTTTGTGCGATTCGAACTCCAACCTTCCAAAGAGGGTTTTGTTCCCTCTACCGTTAGACTACAACATAAGGGGGAAATAAAACTTAGATACATCAATTTGATATTACTTTAATCGTAGCTTAAAAATAGTTTACGTTATTTATTTCGTTAAGACCTAAAGCTAAGGCTAAGGGGCACAATTTTTGCAGCTCGGCCCGGACACCTGAATTTTCAGGGCCGGCCCTGCAGAAAAGGATCCTTAATTTAGGTATATGAAATACCTTTTTGTTATTAGAAAATTTTATATTATGAATGTCTGGAGCCGCTTACTATAACTAGTGGGGTGCCCGCGTGTTGTGGCGGAAGCACAACATTTACTACAAACGAAGCAATAACAAAAATAAATATGTGATGATAAATGCAAACAATGGTAGGGCACATGTCATATGGTCTTTTTGCCTCTTACATGAGACAAAGAAGGGCATCATAGACTCATCATGAAGGCTTGGCACGATAACCAAGCTTCGATATGCATGTAAGTTTTGATTAACATATAGTAGTGTAAAGTTGGAAAAAGAGAAGTTTGTCATCTCCTATTATTGTTTTTAACTTTTGCACGTAACCTTCCTAAATACTTTATAATATAGTATAGCTATAGATATAGATAAAAACATTTTAGGAAGTCTCTATGTCTAAATCTTATAATCATGTATGTACAAGTATTGTCCACGTCAATTGAGGGGGAAAATTTAGCCATTGTATCTTCCACAAGTAAGGAGAAAATTCAAATTATTGTATCTTCACATCTTTAGTACATTTTTTTATTTTATCTCTCATGTTTACAAAACATAAACATGGTTCATTCATTGTTTTACTCTACAAGTACGTGGTAAATTTCCCTCATTCTATGACATGTTTATTTCTCATTTTATTATATAAAGTCAAATGGCATCGCCGGTTTAAATAATTAAAAATATATGACATTGATTAATCGGTCCATATGCAAGTCGTTGTCCACAATAGATGACATGTAATGAATGAGGTCTTTTGTCAACCAACAACCTAGTTGTGAATACCACTATATAATCGTAAGATGTTATATATTGTATTCAGATCATACGGATACTTTGTGGTATTTTAATTGCAAAAAATTTTTTATGACACCTTTAAGAGTTTTCTATACATTAACCCATGAGTAAAGCCATAATATGGTCATGTTTCTCATGCATGTAAAAGTAATAAAGAAAATTATTGACAAAGAATATGAAAACAGTGGGAGAGTCTAACACATCACCTTCAGTTATGGTTAAAGAAGGCATACTAGTGATCTGTGAACTGTTCACCCATTTCTGATTCAAACCCCATTTTTTATTTATTTTAACAAATAGGTAGTTGATCATTATCTTCCGTATTAACCCTAATCAAACCAGTCGCGGTTTGACCCGTTTACATCCCAAACCTCAAAAATGAATTAACTTTTGGATTCAACTGATGGCTCTATTTATCAAGTTATAAGATGGGAATTCTTACCTTGTTGCCTTATGAAGATGAACCGAACCAAAAAATAAAGAAGAGTCACCGACAGTGATGTGGTACACGATTCTGGCACCAATCATTGGATAAAGTAACAAAAGTGGTAAAAAAGATATAAAAACGTAGGGGTGTTTGGGACACGATGTAGAATCATTCGGAGAAGATTCACCCAACCAATGTTGATTTTAAGATCTAGTTGCTATGTTCTAGCCAGAACCTAGTTTCTACATATACCAATTATTCCAAAGCTTGGTTAAGTGCACCATTTTAATCAAATTCTCACATTACACACGCACGATTCTAGTTCATATATTGTTACCTAAAAACGATTCTTCATAAGTACATTGAAATGGTGGTTCGCCGTCTCTTCGTTTTAGGTGTTGCATGGCTACCGAACAGAACTT
This sequence comes from Ambrosia x helenae, assembly GCA_030844895.1. Taxonomy (NCBI): domain Eukaryota; kingdom Viridiplantae; phylum Streptophyta; class Magnoliopsida; order Asterales; family Asteraceae; genus Ambrosia; species Ambrosia x helenae. Next base: position 33,894,489 of record CM061224.1, on the reverse strand, counting down.
GATCGTAGAGCGAGTAAAGAGAAAGATGGCATGTTGTAGAGATTCTTCACAAACGTAAACGAAACGGTTAGACAAACGTTGATACATAGAATATGAGAGAGCTTGGGTGTCTGTGTGTATATATATACATTATACATATGCATATTAGTTATGATCATCTATTAAAATTTGGTTAATACTCCATAATTGTGTATTTGTGTTCATATAAAAATTATTGTGCGACTGTTTAATAGCAGATAATTTAGTATCATTTAATACAATTAATTCCCTTACAACTTTTTATTTAATTTATTAAATAATATAGTTTATGTTTACTAATTATTAATTTACAATCATAGAAACTCACAAAAAAATAAGAATAAGGTAAGCATCACCTACACCAATAACACAAGTTAAACTGCAAAATGCATAAATCAGTTGGTTCTTAAAGTATCATAAGATTTAGTAGTGAGTTAGTAACTTAAAACCCACCTAGTTCATAATGATAAGACTTTTCCAAGAGGATCACACATATAATGCCTCATTTATACTACTCTCATAAGGAACAAAGAATGAACTATACACGCCCTACACAACTTACCCAATTGGCAAATTGAAAAAACAAGGTTCACGTACACACTTGCATAAACTAAATAATAAAATCATGTTGTAATGAGAAGTTACTATTTGGATAAAACATCATAGAGATAAATCATATCGTCGGTGGTTTATTTGGATATTCTTCTGAGAATTGAAGTGGCAACTTGAATATACCTCATACAAAACATATTGGTTATTGAAACTTAAAGGAAAACAAAAGTGGCAACGACAACGGTAATATAATTTGTTACCTAAAAACTTCTTTTACATTAGCCAATCAAATAATGAGGAAAAATGTATATGCAAGTAATCTTCAAACCAGTGTTCTAAACATCATTACATGAAAGGAATGCACTTTATAATAAAGGAGTTCACTACACCCTTTCAATGTCCTTAAATTCTAAAAATTTATTGTTTGGTAGGTTAGTGAAACTTAAAGGTTATTGTTGGATATAGAATAAAAACTCAACTGTTACAAGTTCATGAAGGATCTATTACTTTAAATCATGCAAATTCATTATACATAATATATATCAATTAATTTATCATGTAGAAATACCATTTTGCCCCTTACTAACATTATAAAGTTGTTGTACCATAAGCATAAAATATTGTAAGTACTTAAATTTGGTTGGAATCCCTCTCAAATGCTTTATAATATAGTATAGATAGATATTTTGTGTTCTGTTCCATGTAAACCTTGGTAGTAAATAATTTTCACCACTGACATTTGTGGTGGTTGATTTACAGGTTACCTGGATAGTCTGAATTTTGAAGGTTATTTGTTTTTCGGGTAAGCTTCATTTTAAACTTTCAACACGAATAAATTTTTATATAAGTCCTATTGTTTTAAGAACACTTATAAGCAAAAGCTTTAACTTTGATTTTAAATGTTAGGCCTTCTGCGTGTATAGGATCACATTTTTTTTTTTTTTGGTGTGCTATATGATTTCATCTTTTTAAATGTGTTTAGTCCTTATTTTTAGTAAATACGCATACCCTTTGTCTTCTGTAGAGGTTGTATGCTATCGATTTTACACATTCTGGTTCTTCATATTTTGGTATGTTTGTCTTCTTATATGTTTTATGTCTGTTGTTTTCCTTAAAATTATTCTCTATCATTGTTTTGCATGTTGTTGCTTATGAACCGTATATGTGTTGTTGCTTTTACTAATGTATATTTCATTTTGTTAAAATATTTTAACCTATGAACATAACTGGTAAATGTAGACGAATAGTTAGTACATATGAAACATGTGAAAGTTATACAACCCAGGCTTCTCATAGGCAGTCATATCGACAACAATTACTTAATGGCCCGTCTATATTATCATCTGAGGTTGTACGAAGACCACTTCCTTTGTATTCTGATTGTGGAGATTGTACCTATGTTTGTGAATACTGCGGCGCTAGGTTCTGGTATGCAGAACATGTTTTACTTTGGTCTCGTGTTCAACATCCTCGCTATACTCAATGTTGTAGATTAGGGTCGGTAAGGTTGCCTTTTCCTACTCAACCACCTTCTGTCATCATGCAGTTGTTTGAGGAAAATCATTTCTTGGAAAATAATAGAGCGTACAATAGCATGTTCTCTATGACATCATTTGGGGCGGAGATTGATGAGACGGTTAATGATGGTCAATGCCTTTATGTTTTTAAGATATCAAGCCAAATTTCACATTGGATTGGCTCTTTGTGTCCACCATCAATGCCTTTATGTTTTTTTTTACAATTATACATTTATGACAATGAGAATGAAATTGCAAACGTGCTCCGTTTTTTTGTTTATTCCTTACAATGTACTCTTTATGTTGATACTGTTAGGATACTTAATGGTGTGTTAACCACCCATAATGAGTGCGTGCGTCTTTTTAAAACTGCCAAGGACATGGCTGAGTTAATGGAGAATAACAACTATTCTATACGCCTTTACAACAATGTACCTGATAGAAGATATGGAGCTCCCGCTCTAGGTACCTTAGGTGGTGTCGTGTATGGTGACAATGTTAACTCTAGAGAGTATGATATTATCATACATTCAAAAGACGGAACACCTCAAAGAGTTAATAAGTTACATCCATGTTATATGCCACTACAATACCCATTGTTGTTTCCATTCGGTGAGGAAGGCTGGTCGACGCACGTCTTCATCTGCATCAACTTGATAGTACCAAAGGGGAGAGGCTGACAACTAATATGTATTACAGCTACCATATCCACAATCGAGCTGGTGTCTACTCTCTTCTTTTGCATGGTGGCCGCCTTTGTCAGCAATACTTAGTTTTAGTTTTTGTGTACACCTGTATTGAACAAAATAGGCTTAGCTACATTCATACACATCATGATCAACTACGATCTGAATATATTGTGTAACATCGCGTATATATATATATATATTTTTTTTAGAAAATCATCACTTTAATTATATTAAACTTCTTGACTAAGCCATATCTAAATCATACTCATTCAAAAACATTTCAATAGTAATGATAATAATAATAATAATAATAATAATAATAATAATAATAAGAAAGATAGTCTTTACAAATGAACCAACCATACTAGATCCAATCCAGTGAAGCCCATCAGCGAGCCCAAAGCACAGGCCCAGACCCCTTTTTCATGAACCGGCCCACTCTCCCCTCCTATCTGTTTTAAAGAGAAAAAAAAAGAATTGTAGCTGCCCAGACTCGAACCCGGGCCGGCAACCAAACCAAACTACAACACCACCACTACACCACATAGGCTTTATTGTTTGAAACTAGATCCTATTTCCTTTTAACACCTCCTAAATAACAACCAGATCTGTTCCTTCTTCACGCGAACAGCAGACCCGCCAAACAACCCGACCCACCAACTGAACTTTCAAATTAACGCGCCTATAACCTTGTTTTTGGAAACCATACTCGCATATTATAATCAGCCATAAATCCGACCATTATATGCGTCCTAATCATTCCTTAATTGAGAGATTTTGACGTGTGTTTGACCATCCCGGGTTAAACAATTGAAATCTTCCAAATATACATCCCTATTATAAATTAAACACCTCTCCTCGTTCTGAATGTACCGAAAAATCTAACCCTACCTTCAAAACTCTCTTTCATTCACTCTAGATCGTGTATTCATCGAATCTTGACTTTTTCGTTGACCGAGCATTTTACGCGAATTCGTTTTTGTAAGTTCTTCTTCTTTGATGGGTTTTGTTCATCGGCCTCTACACAACAATAACCCTATGATCAATTGGGTTATTGTTGTGTAAATTAGGTTATTGATTAAACTAGGGCTCGAAACCTTTTGAATTGGGGAAGAACACCTTGCAGACCTGATTATATATTTAAAACAGAAACAAACTAAACACAACCACTGATCTAGATCAAGTGGTTGTGTCTGTCTGTTTGCCAACAAAAGGACGCGGGTTCGAGTCCCGTATCCTACAAACTTTTATTATCATTTTTCTTAAAAGAATTATAAATCAATTTCACATATACTATATAATTAATTTCGAATCTAGTTTATTCGTTCTCAGGGTCTAGCCCAGTTGGTGGCTAGGCTTGTGAATAAAACGCGAACCGGTCCCAGACCCGGGTTCGATTCTCAGCATCAACAAAACATTTTTTTTACCATTTAAAACTTTATATATATTCACCTATATTTTTAAAATTAGTTTTAAAATACTAAAACTCCTTTATAAATTCTACAAAAATTATTTTATGTTATTCTAGTAGAAAAGTTTAACGTACAATTTTTAGTTTTCCAAAAATTATTTATTTAATATATATTATAAATATTTCAATTTTATTCTATTTTATTTATAAAATTCTATAAAAATATCAAAACGATTATATAAATTTCCACAAAAATTATTCTGAGTTTATATGACATTAAACATTTCTGAAATGATTTTTATTTCTGAAAAATCATTTATTTAATATTTTTAATCAATTTTTGTTAGTTTTAATCATAAATAAATCATATTAAATTCATTTTTCAACATTTTTGCACCAAAATTTTATATAAATTATTTCTATTCATTTAGAACAGAAATACAATTTTTAATTTAAAAATTCTTTAATTTTAATATTTTTAAATATTAAAGTTATATTTTGACAATTTGAAATAAATAGATTAAATAATCTATATTTAGGAAAATAATTTTATAAAAACTATGTTCATACTTAAAACTTTATAATGTGACCATCTTTAATCTAAAATTTACAAAAAGACTTTTGTTTATTTATTTATCAAATTTCTCTTATTTATTAAACATTTTATTTATTAATCAAACGAATACTTATCCCCAATTCGAAACCCTAGAAAATACTTGTAGACTAGATAGACTTAGACTTATTTGTTACCTTATACATAGGGTAATACTTGGCAACTTTGGGGCTACACTTATAATTTTTCTCAAGACTTAATACTTTGCTAAGGTGAGTTTACGTAACCATGTTTATGCAATTCTTTATACTTGCAACATTATACTTAAGCAATTCTACATACATGTCTAGTTGTAAACTTTAATGCCTCATGATTTAGACAACAACAACAGTTAGACTCGCTTCAACATACATAATCATTAGCTATGGCCAAGCCGGCGATACTCAATAATAGATCTATTGGATTGACAATCCCACCTAGATTCGTTGACCATCTTTTATGGGGAGCGCGGGTGATTGTTATCGTTCCAACATAATATTAAGGTGAACCATGGATGACGGGATGGACCTAAACTAGTCGGAGGTTTGATTATGTGGATTCAACACTTCATGTTTATTCATGTAGACTTAAACTTACGATAGACATATGAATTGCTAAACTTTTACTCTTAAACTTATTTGCTTGACATGGCTTATGTATGCTCACCAACTTCTAGTTGCCCCCCCCCCCCCATTTTTCCAAACTCAACAGGAAATACTGATGCTTGAAGTCTAGAGCTAGCATGAGGAGATATTTGAAGCTTTGCTTGATTATTTGATGTAGACTTTAATGTAATTCAATATTGTAATGAAATAAAGGATTATTTAAACTTGTGTACTACCATGAGCTACTGAACAATCATTCATACGTGGCACCTCGTTGTTTCCGCCATCGGTTGGGGTGTTACAGATTGGTATCAGAGCCATGGTTATAGGGAATTAGGTTATTAGAAAAATAATCTAGTCTATAACCATAGGATTTAACCAGTACTTGTTTCTCTTACTTGCTTCTCTACTTATTCCTATTCTCTATCTCCCTCCTACTTCTTATCCCTACTTTAATCCTTACAAGAAGGTTGCTCTCCATCACTGGATCTACTCTTAGACTAATAGGACAAAATCCCCAGGTTTAGCCTGAACCACCTTGAGATCTCGTCGAAGTTCTAGAATTTTAATAACGAACACGTGCAATCTGGAAGGGTGAACGCCTGTATTCTGAGTCTTCTGTCTAGGCTGGCATTGCGCATATATCCCAATCAGACGAGGGACCCGGATGCCTACCTGGGAATTCTCGGGATGAGTGTTCACTTATAGGCTAAAGCATGTCTTCACTATGTTATTAGAATCTAGAACCTTTGATAAGTGAACGTTTTCGTTTATTCGATGAATAAATGATTACATTCCTTATATTACCTCATTCATTTCATTGTGTCTCTTACAGATCATGCCTCCACGTCGCAGCACTCGCAATAACAGTGGTGGTAATCATGAGGAAGGAAATAGCAACAATAACAACCAGGACAACCATAACAACAACAACAACCACAACAACAACAATGGTGTCGATGCCCAACTAGCCGCGATCATTTCCCAACAAATGGCGCAACAAATAGCGACTCTGGTTCCTAACTTACTGGCTCAAGTCATCCAGATGAACGGAAATGGTAATGGAAACGGAAACGGCAACGGAAACGGTAATGGAAACCACAATGGAAACGGGAATGGTCTCCCAGCTTGCACTCTTAAACACTTTAATACCTGTAATCCCCCTAAGTTCAGTGGAGATGAAGGAGCTACGGGTCTTCTGCAATGGTTCGAGGGTATTGAGAATACCTTCATTAACAGTGAGTGTCCCGATAACTTAAAGGTCCGTTATGCCATGAGTGTCCTTCACAAACGAGCACTCACTTGGTGGAATGAGGAAAAGCGCACCCGCGGAGCTGAAGTTGCACTTGCTATGACTTAGGATCAAGCTAAAAACATTATGAAGGCAGAGTTCTGCCCTCGTAATGAAATCAAAAGGTTAGAAGATGAGTTCCATGATCTTGCTCAGGACAGTGGAGAAAACCTTGCCTACAACACTCGTTTTCACGAACTTAGTCTACTGCTAATGGAAGAAAACTGTTGCGAAGGATACTCCCCAACCTGCCGTTGAAATTAAAACTGAGGCCTCAACCAATGGAAGGCGCAAGGTCAGGAATTTTGCAATAGACGCCACTGTCCCACCCAACAAGAAACAATATAACAGGAACCAACCTAAGTGTGACACCTGTCAGTATCACCACCCAACCCAAGTGCCCTGCCGTCAGTGTACCAATTGTCAAAGGTATGGGCATCTTGCGAATGTTTGTCGAATTCCTGCTGCAAACGCCCTTGCTGCTCCGAATAACCCTGCTAGGGACCCTCCAGCTACTTAACAACAAGCTCCACCGTTTGAATGTTATTTTGCATTTAAAATTCTATGTATTGACGCTTTGATTCAAGTATTGGAATTTTTATCTGTTACATGAGAGTCATTTATCTAGTATGATCTCAACACTTGGATGCATGCTTGTTTGAATGTGAACTAATTGATATCTAAACCATACTCGTTATACTTATAAACTTGCTTACATAACATACTATCAATTGGTAATAAATGCTACACTGATAGTGGATGAAGTACTTGTTCAACAGTTAGTTGACTACCAAATAACCTACTCAACGATTGGTAGAGGTCATCATGTCTTTTCAACAGTCGGGAGAGGCCCTACAACCTGCTCAACGACTGGTGGAGGCTATCGAACCTGCTCAACAATCGGTAGAGTCATAGAAGGACACAAAACCCTAATGTAAGGTAAATTGGTGATTGCGGTCCGGAACGTAATCATGAATTTACAGGTACGTTAAGGTAGTGTGAAATTCTATCAAGGTTTTTGGTAGATAACCAATTATGAACTTTAGTTTCCTGGTAGTTCATTTAGTCTTTTCTATAGTCCATCAACTCATTTCTTTTAGGACCCCTAAAACTTAATGTTGTGCCAGACTCTTACTCTCCTTGCGATTTCAGACGAACCTAATCCAACCCTTAAAGCTCACACATACCCGACCTCTTATCTAAATTATTCGAAACCACTACCCTATTACCAATAAATTTATGCTATGCCTTAATCACCCTCAACCACAGTTGCCCTAAATTCTACCCAACCACCCTCAACCTTGTGTTTTTCTTTTAACTTCGGGACGAAGTTTCCAAAAGTAGGGGAGATTGTAACATCGCGTATATATATTTTTTTTATAGAAAATCATCACTTTAATTATATTAAACTTCTTGACTAAGCCATGTCTAAATCATACTCATTCCAAAACATTTCAATAATAATGATAATAATAATAATAATAATAATAATAATAATAAGAAAGATAGTCTTTACAAATGAACCAACCATACTAGATCCAATCCAGTGAAGCCCATCAGCGAGCCCAAAGCACAGGCCCAGACCCCTTCTTCATGAACCGGCCCACTCTCCCCTCCTATCTGTTTTAAAGAGAAAAAAAAAAGAATTGTAGCTGCCCAGACTCGAACCCGGGCCGGCTACCAAACCAAACTACAACACCACCACTACACCACATAGGCTTTATTGTTTGAAACTAGATCCTATTTCCTTTTAACACCTCCTAAATAACAACCAGATCTGTTCCTTCTTCACGCGAACAGCAGACCCGCCAAACAACCCGACACACCAACTGAACATTCAAATTAACGCGCCTATAACCTTGTTTTTGGAAACCATACTCGCCTATTATAATCAGCCATAAATCCGACCATTATATGCGTCCTAATCATTCCTTAATTGAGAGATTTTGACGCGTGTTTGACCATCCCGAGTCAAACAATTGAAATCTTCCAAATATACATCCCTATTATAAATTAAACACCTCTCCTCGTTCTGAATGTACCGAAAAATCTAACCCTACCTTCAAAACTCTCTTTCATTCACTCTAGATCGTGTATTCATCGAATCTTGACTTTTTCGTTGACCGAGCATTTTACACGAATTCGTTTTTGTAAGTTCTTCTTCTTTGATGGGTTTTGTTCATCGGCCTCTACACAACAATAACCCTATGATCAATTGGGTTATTGTTGTGTAAATCAGGTTATTGATTAAACTAGGGCTCGAAACCTTTTGAATTGGGGAAGAACACCTTGCAGACCTGATTATATATTTAAAACAGAAACAAACTAAACACAACCACTGATCTAGATCAAGTGGTTGTGTCTGTCTGTTTGCCAACAAAAGGACGTGGGTTCGAGTCCCGTATCCTACAAACTTTTATTATCATTTTTCTTAAAAGAATTATAAATCAATTTCACATATACTATATAATTAATTTCGAATCTAGTTTATTCGTTCTCAGGGTCTAGCCCAGTTGGTGGCTAGGCTTGTGATTAAAACGCGAACCGGTCCCAGACCCGGGTTCGATTCTCAGCATCAACAAAACATTTTTTTTTACCATTTAAAACTTTATATATATTCACCTATATTTTTAAAATTAGTTTTAAAATACTAAAACTCCTTTATAAATTCTACAAAAATTATTTTATGTTATTCTAGTAGAAAATTTTAACGTACAATTTTTAGTTTTCAAAAAATTATTTATTTAATATATATAATAAATATTTCAAGTTTATTCTATTTTATTTATAAAATTCTATAAAAATATCAAAACGATTATATAAATTTACACAAAAATTATTCTGAGTTTATATGACATTAAACATTTCTGAAATGATTTTTATTTCTGAAAAATCATTTATTTAATATTTTTAATCAATTTTTGTTAGTTTTAATCATAAATAAATCATAATAAATTCATTTTTCAACATTTTTGCACCAAAATTTTATATAAATTATTTCTATTCATTTAGAACAGAAATACAATTTTTAATTTAAAAATTCTTTAATTTTAATATTTTTAAATATTAAAGTTATATTTTGACAATTTGAAATAAATAGATTAAATAATCTATTTTAGGAAAATAATTTTATTAAAATTATGTTCATACTTAAAACTTTATAATGTGACCATCTTTAATCTAAAATTTACAAAAAGACTTTTGTTTATTTATGTATCAAATTTCTCTTATTTATTAAACATTTTATTTATTAATCAAACGAATACTTATCCCCAATTCGAAAACCTAGAAAATACTTGTAGACTAGATAGACTTAGACTTATTTGTTACCTTATACATAGGGTAATACTTGGCAACTTTGGGGCTACACTTATACTTTTTCTCGAGACTTAATACTTTGCTAAGGTGAGTTTACGTAACCATGTTTATGCAATTCTTTATAATTGCAACATTATACTTAAGCAATTCTACATACATGTCTAGTTGTAAACTTTAATGCCTCATGATTTAGACAACAACAACAGTTAGACTCGCTTCAACATACATAATCATTAGCTATGGCCAAGCCGGCGATACTCAATAATAGATCTATTGGATTGACAATCCCACCTAGATTCGTTGACCATCTTTTATGGGGAGCGCGGGTGAATGTTATCGTTCCAACATAATATTAAGGTGAACCGTGGATGACGGGATGGACCTAAACTAGTCGGAGGTTTGATTATGTGGATTCAACACTTCATGTTTATTCATGTAGACTTAAACTTACGATAGACATATGAATTGCTAAACTTTTACTCTTAAACTTATTTGCTTGACATGGCTTATGTATTCTCACCAACTTCTAGTTGACCCCCCCCCCCCATTTTTCCAAACTCAACAGGAAATACTGATGCTTGAAGTCTAGAGCTAGCATGAGGAGATATTTGAAGCTTTGCTTGATTATTTGATGTAGACTTTAATGTAATTCAATATTGTAATGAAATAAAGGATTATTTAAACTTGTGTACTACCATGAGCTACTGAACAATCATTCATACGTGGCACCTCGATGTTTCCGCCATCGGTTGGGGTGTTACATATTGCTGGTGTTTAACTGTTTATGATGTTCTTTCAAGAGGTGATACAGTTTATGGTCTGAAATCCTGGCGTGGATAACGACCCTAACCCATAAAAATAACAACTCCAAAGTTTTCGCGGAGCAATATCTACGCGACACCAATTCCGTGGGAAGATAGCAGCTGGCTGATGTCACTCGCATAAAGGAATCTATGCGCGTGCACACATGCACGGGACACTCAAGAAACATTGTCTTCAAGTACATATGCGTACAGACGATCATAATGCGAAATGATCCGGTCAGATTCAGGGTGCATGTTGCGGCAATCAGATTGCAACACGTGTCAGGGGTGGTCCAACAACCCCTGACCGTTAACAGGGACGTGACAACCTCCATACTTCCACCATGCCGTTTACAGTACCGTTAGAGTACTGTACACGTATGTCCTCCAACTACTGGTCAGACGTCACATCAAACGCCACTTGAAGGTCAAACCATGTTGTGTCAGAAAGGTACCCTCCATCATCTAACAGCATCGCATCACGTGGATCTATGACAGGACAGTAGTCTCTTTCTCTCACATAAGCATTCATTACCACGTGATATTGTACTCACTTTATGGGCCAAAGGGAGGCAAGCCCTTAACCTGGGCCCAAGCCCACCATTGTAGTTGAGGGTTAGTGATGTTTGGCACATGCATGCTTTATATAAAGGGGGTCACCCTTTCCTTATATGGACATATTATGTTGCACTAAGCAAGCCAACACCATTTTTGTGTCTGTACGTTGGAGTCATTGGACTACCTTGCAGTCGCCTCCCTTTGTACGACCCCTCACTCTTTTTTTCTAGGTTCGGTTCGTGTTACAAGTGTGTGCAAAGGATTATACCATGCAGCAATCACGAGTTCAACACCATAATTATCTCCATCGAGATAATTATAACTCGTTTCTTCAGGTATGAAACGAGGGAAATAGCATAAAGAGAATAAACACATTGTTGATTTACTCTCTCTGCATACAAGTCATATGTCAATTCCCCCTTTATTTTTAAACGTCTATAACTTTTTATATAATATTTTTAAGATATTTCACCATAATAACAAGTGTCATCTTTTTTTAATATGAGTATGATATTGTTATATAAAATGAAAAAAACTGAATCACATGTTAAGCGAGTTTTTTTTCCTTCATTGTGTTTTTTAGTCGTCCATTATGTCATTGGTCTACACATATTTGTTATAAATATGTTCATTGTATGTTTTAGTTTCCACATGTTTTAAATTTGTGTAGGGGTGAGCATTTCGTGGTTCGGACCCACATGAACCTTGGACCCGATCCACGAGAACCTTGGACCCGAACCTTTTAAAATATATGGGTCGGTTTTCGGTTCTAGATTTATATGAATTATCGGTTCCGGGTCGGGTCGGTTCCAAACCCACGGTTCTAATATAAGAACCACAAGAATCGTTTGTATTTTAATTAAAAAATAAAAAAATAATTTTTTAGTCTTTTCACTATTCGCCTTTACGTTTTATTTTAATCGATTTCATGTAATGTTACTGCGATATTAAAAATATTGGTTATAATAATAACAATGTATTTTTCTTGAAATATTTTCGACTTGATGGATATGCGTAGATGTGATATATTATATAATATATATTATATCCAAATTTGAAGTAAATATTTATATATGTCGCTCTGATGTGTGTGTGTGTGTATTTATTATGTATACATAACAGATTCACATAATGTTTCTAGTGGTGAGAATGACAAAATTGTTACGAAAACATAAGTCGAGAAATGAAAAGTGACTTAAAAAAAACTCATGTGTTATTGTTAGAACCATATGGAGGAATTCTTTTACGACCATGGTAAAAAAAATAGGAATATGTAATCCTCTAGAAGTGGCTATTACATTAAAAGGTTCTAGAGGGTCAGACCCTTTTACCGATCCATCAGAACCTTTAGGACCCGGAACCACATAGCCTTTTAAGGCTCGGTTTGTGGTTCCTAATTTCAACAATAAAAGGGTATATGATTCTGGTGGGTCTGGGTCGGGTTGGGTCGGTTCTGGAACCTTTGCACAGCCCTAACTTTGTGCATTGTGTTTTTCTTATGCTTTCTATTGCTTTTACGTTGTTCATAGTGTTTTACGTAACTGTTTTTTTTTTAATTTTTTTAACGAGTATAACATTAATATGCTCATATTAAATATTGAAAAAAGAGTGTTTGATATTATGTGTGTTATATGTCCTGTTGATTTTGTTTTTTTAGTCTGTACATAATTTAACTTTGACCATTATGTAATTTGTGTCTTGTACATTGTGTTTTCTATGATCTTCATGTGTTTTTAGTTTGTTGTCCACTATGTTTTCAGTTTGTTGTCTATTGTGTTTTACTCTACTATTTATTGTGTTTCCAGTTTGATACTCAGTGTGTTTTATTTTATGTTCATTGTGTTTTACGCAATTGGGATTTTGATTTTGTTTTTCAAAAGTATAACAATATGGTACTTATATTAAATATAAAAAGATGTTCGATTTTATGGTATATTTTTTTCTAAATGACGTATAAAAAAATACAGACCTTAAAAATAGAAAAAATAATATGTGACTTATATGTGCATGTTTCTTCACATTTGAGAAACATGTGCATATATTTTTCTCTTGTACAAGGCTACCTTTACCGTTAGGTCCCTCATTAGAAACACATCAATCCTGGTTTCCTATAATTCCTAGATACTTCTGATTTTATGGACTCAACCCACTAAATATTGTGCTAAATTTTCTACCAACTGAAAGACAATAAATTTTTTGAACAGCAACTGAAAGACAATAAATGGTTGGAAACCGAAACAGAGCAAAAAAGGAACTAGTCTATTATATTATCGATTATCTATATATTTACCAAATATGGTTTGGGAGTGAAAGAGCACTATTGCAATATGTATAAGTGTGTAAAGTATGTATGGTACAAGTTCTTTTCTACGTGTTTTTCTCTGTTCTGCCACGTTGCTTTTTCTTACATACCATCCACATTTAGCATTTGGGTTTATTCTTTATTTAGAGACATACACACTTTTTATCTCTCTTTAAAATTTCATAAACCCTCTGCTAAGTGTTTTCATCTAGAGAGAAGAAGAAGCTTTGGGCATGTTTGGCTCTTCATTTCCATTTCTCCTTATAACTTTTCCTCCTTCAAAAGTTACTTATTCTAATAAGTCACAGTTTGTGACTTATGACTTTTCCCCCAAAATCTCATTTTCAAAGCATAAAATCCATTCATAAGTTACTTTTCAAAAAACCATCCAAACACTTTTTTTAACTTATGACTTATTGAATAAGTTAATAAGTTAAAAGGAGGTGTGGAAATGGAGAGCCAAACATGCACAAAATAGTCTATTCCGGCAACTGAGGTGACCTACTGTCAATGGTTTTCTTTTTGATATTTGTTGTGGGGTTTTTTGTCAAATCTCTTTGTTGAGGGTTTTTTACTTTTTGTCGGTGAATCGGCGATTATGGTGGTCTGCTACATGGCATGGCAACTCCGGTTGCAACCGTGGCAGCACCGAGCCTCTTTTTTTTTGCGACGGCGATGATGATCCATAAATCTGAGTCAATTTTTTTTTTTTTCATCTTTTGTTTCTTTTGTTCTGTGGGTTTCATGAACTGGTTTGTGGTGTTTGTGTTCGTGGTGGTGATGGATTTGTTTGACGATGTTGGTAGCGGTGGTTTTATTTATGGTGATTATTTTGAAATTTGAAGATTTTTAATAAAGAAAACTATCTGTAAAAAGAATTTGAAAATAATTTTTGAGAAATGGTAAAGTCTTAATTAATAATCAAAGAGACTAATCGAATTTCATTTAAATTCAATGGGTAAGCAGTTGATATTTAATCGATTTTGGTTCTTTACAGTTTCAATTCATTTTATATCATTAAGACACAACTGATAAAAGACGTTGATTAATTATATAATTGTTATAAATCTATTATTAGTTGATTATCAATTCCTTATATATGTTGACTTGTTCTTCAAGATGTGTTTCTCTTATATATAGTCATGACAATGTATTATTCTAAATACACCAATCTATATCTATATATATCTATCTATATATATATATTGCAAAGCAATTAATCCTACATGTCATATTCTTATGCAATCTCTTCTTTGAAAGATGCCACATAGGATGTGATGTGTCAACTCTAAACCAATTAAAAAAAGAAATAAATATGATTTAACCTAATCTATTATAATTTTTAACCTAATCTATTGAATACCTAATCTACTAAATCTAGTTATTAAACCTTTATTATTTTATCTCTCATGTTTCATCCCATAACTTTTAAACGTTAATATCTTTTATAAACGAGATTTTTTAAAGAAAAAAATTACACCAAATTAACGAGCGTTTTATTATCTTTCCAACGAGTACCATAGTGTTATATAAAAATCGGAGAAAAAATGACTATTTTTTTGTAACCCGACAGGTATTGTGTCGGGTTTGGGATTAGTTTAAAAAAAATTGTGGGTTTGGGTCGGGTCTGGGATTAGGTGATACCCGACCCGATTACCCGAAACAACATGCCCAAATACCCGAACTACATACCCGATCATATACCCATGAATTTTTTAACGCATCACATAACCCTTAGACTAATGCGTTCAATATTTGAATAATTAACTTTTTTTTCTTATTTCATGTTAGTTCTTTTTAGAATGATCGATTACAAACTTCCGAATTCATTTGTAATGGCACTAGATTTATACCCCAGCGCAGAGATTCATTTTTTTTTATATTTGAATATGATAACTTATGGCAGAGATTTGTTTAAAATAATAATAATAATAATAATAATAATAATAATAATATATTTTATTATGTTATATTAGATATTTCAACCCGGGACGCTCCCAGGATAAAAACTAGTTAATAATAAAACCTCTCTTTCTCTCCCTATTATCTCTTCTCATATTCTTGCTATTAGGCTTGTTTACAACACGTTATCAGCACGAGTTGCTTTTGGAGTAGAATCATACCATCATAAGGTATATCATATTCTCTTGTTACTTTATCATTATTCTTTATTATCTCATATATAATCCATATCGTAATTCATACAATTTTGGGTTGTATTAGAGACTTGTTTTGTTATTCTCTTTGATATCTTCAAATAACCCTTATTATAACAGGGTTAGGATCAAATACACAACATACTTTTTCTAGGAAGGGTGAGAAGGATTGTGATCCATTGATCATATATTTGAAGGGTTGAGATTAGTTTGTTTGAAAAAAATAAATAATAAATTAGAGAAAGGGCATAAAAGGAAAACAACATTTGTTGACTTTCTCTCTCCACATGCAATGCACATGTTAATTCCCCCCATCATTTTAAAATGCCTAAAACTTTTTCATACGACATTTTTTTTTCAAAAAAATTTCACCATATTAACGAGCGTTTTTTTATCTTTAATATGAGTACCACATTGCTACATTAAAATTGAAAAAAAAAAATCGTGCTAAATGGGTTTTTTTTCTCCGTTGTGTCTTCTGCACGTTCATTGTGTTATAGT
This sequence comes from Ambrosia x helenae, assembly GCA_030844895.1. Lineage (NCBI taxonomy): Eukaryota > Viridiplantae > Streptophyta > Magnoliopsida > Asterales > Asteraceae > Ambrosia > Ambrosia x helenae. The sequence continues at coordinate 33,878,176 of CM061224.1, read as the reverse complement.
ATGCATGTGTGCTTTATAAATATGTTATTTATGTTTTTTTTTAGTCTACACATGATTTAACTTTGTTCATTGTGTTTTTAGTATGATTTTAATTGTGTTTTACGCAAATGAGTTTTGTATTTAGGTGTATATTGTGTTTTATTTTGTTGTTCATTGTGTTTTAGTCTTCTGTTCATTGTGTCTTTAGAATGTCGTCCATTGTGTTTTATTACACTGTTCATTGTGTTTTATACCCTATTGTTCATTGCATATTTAATTGGTACTCATTGTGTTTTACATTATCTCCATTGTGTCTTACGCAACTGGGTTTTCAACTTTTTTTACAAAAGTATTCATTGTGTTTTAATCTTCTGTTCATTGTGTCTTTATTATGTCATCCATTGGGTTTTACACAATTGGGTTTTTAACTTTTTTTTCAAAACTATTCATTGTATTTTAGTCTTTTGTTCATTGTGTCTTTCGTATGTCATCCATTGTGTCTTATGCAACTGGTTTTCAACTTTTTTTTTTTCAAAAGTATTCATTGTGTTTTAGTCTTCTATTCATTGTATCTTTAGTATATCGTCCATTATGTTTTACTAGACTCTTGATTGTGTTTTATACCCTATATTTAATTGGTGTTCATTGTGTTTTACATTCCATTGTGTCTTACGCAAGTGGGTTTTGAAATTTTTTTTTCAAAAGTATAGCAATATGGTACTCATATTAAAGATAAAAAGACGCTCAATTTTATGGTATAATTTTTTTTTAAAAACGGATGACGTATAAAAAAGTTACGGGCATTTAAAAATGAAGGTGGAAATGGCATGTGACTTGCATGTGCATATGTTTTTGACAAAATTACCCCTCCCACTTGTTAATCCTTTGGACACATGTCATTTTCTTGTGGCTTCTCACCCTTCTCATTTTTTGTAGCCTTTGTAGAATAACCCAACCCATTATAACAAATACAATTTTGGGTTAAATCGAGATTGATATTTATTATTGTTTAATCAAATTATGTTCTATCATATCGCATATTATGATTTTTAGTTCATTATGTTAAATATGATACATCAGTTATCTATCTATACATATAATAAACCAAAGCCATTTTAATGACATGACACTCAAAGAGGGTATTCTCTTCATTGAGTGTGCCATGTGTCATCCCATGTGGCAACGGCTTTATTTTAGGAAAATAATAATTTAAAATTTAAAAACAAAATTAGATTTTTATCTCTAATGTTTTCTCTCATAACTTTTAAACGTTAATATCTTTTATATATGAGATTTTTTAAAGAAAAAAATTACACCAAATTAACGAGCGTTTTATTATCTTTCCAACGGGTACCATAGTGCTATATAAAAAACGGAGAAAAAAACGACTATTTTTTTGTGTGGTTTTGTTCATACAGGAAAAAAACACAAAGTGTTCAGGTTATTCATTAATCATGTATATGCAAGTCATTAGTTATGTTCTAACCAGTAAATATGATTTTTATTTACAACATGTGTTAGCATTGGAGTTGTACATTGTTTTAGGTTAGATTTTAATATTAGAGTTATACAGTGTTTAAGATTATGCACTCACATTGAAGATACATTGTTAATTGTTTTAGGTTAAGTGCTACTCGAAGCTTTCCTGCATGTAACTGTAAAACGCATCATTCTATTTCAGGTGTAAAATTGATATTTCAAATTAGTTTTCTAATTAGATTTCTCAACCCGGGACGCTCCCGGGATATATTAGTTTTAAAAAAAAATTGTGGGTTTGGATCGGGCCTGGGATTAGGTGATACCCGACCCAATTACCCCTTTTTTTATATTAGAATATGATAACTTATGGCAGAGATTTGTTTAAAATAATAATAATAATAATAATCATTAATAATATATTGGCAAGTCATTAATTATGTTGTCATATTAGATATTTTATTATGTCATATTAGATATTTCAACCTGGGACGCTGTCCAACAAGTAATTGCTATGTTTTCTTTTTCTAGCATATTCTGAAATAGCTCAAATCTTATTGTATGCAGTTAAAAACCTTTGACTGAATGTATTGATGCTAAACAATCTTTGTCCCCTTAAAGTGCTTGGCATCTTAATATTCTGTTTTAGGTGTTGATGTTGTAAGGTGAAATGGATCTTTTGGTATATTTTTTTTAAAAAAGTATCTAATGTAAGTTGATACATAGATGCCATTTTTATAGTTTAGATACTTCTAATTTTATTCACTTTACTTAGATTTCTCAACCCGAGACGTTCCCGGGGTATAAGCTAGTATCTATATATAAAAAAAAGTTATGTTTTTGATTAATTATAGTTTTAAAATTGTTTTGGAAGATGACACCATATTCACGGTTGTTGCGTGACAGTGTCCAAAGCAATAGGACCTGGTGCATCATATGTGGCCATATTTAAATAAAATAAGAAAAACAGATCAATGAATAATTGATATGCCGGTTCAAATAAAATAACCATAACAGTATGTTTAGGGTGTCCAATTAAACTATTTACAATTTTTTTTTTCAATACAATCAATCATTTCATCAATAAAACCAAAGACAAACCAATTTACAAGTGATACGTAGGTAAACGGGCCATAAGTTGCGCCGCTACCCCTTTTTGTATTGCAAAACCTACTCTATTGAAAATAAAACATTGGCCCTTAGCAGCTGGGGAATTACTTTGCATAACTTTCTTCACGCGATCGAGGAGCTTGATTGCTTGCGGGGCCAGCGCTCCAAAAGTATCAAAAGCGAAGGGCACAAACACATGCTGGTTCTCTAGACAAGCTGCTTCATGTTTATCCACTTTTTTTCCCTCAGCTTTCAAAACTGCCTGCCCAGCCACAAAACCCGAATCCCGAAGTCCCACCAATGGGGATACCCCAGTCAGGTCAACACACGCATGCTTGCCTTGCGTCCATCCGAACACAAGAACATCCGCTGGCCTCAATGTGGACCGCCCGTCACGTGGGTCCGTCAAGAAATTCACGGGGGGCCTCTTTTTTGCTGAAATCCCTGCCCTTCGTAAAACATCCCATAGAACGTCTCTAACCAGGTCATGTCTGTATTTAAAGCCTGGCAACTCCTTACAATGTAGGGCGTGTTCTCCAAACTTGTCCAAGCGTGTTTTTTTACAGATCGGACACGGTTCGTCGACGGGAAACATGGGAATCATCAGTCGGTATTTGAGGACCGCCCGATATTCGATAGCCGACATATGTTGCCCTAGTCCGTCAATTGGGAGCGTAGTGAGGAAATCTTGAGCATGGGCCTCTTTAAGACATTCAAATACCGCTTTCTGGCGCGAAGACATGTTAAACTCCTCCTCCATAGACTGCATGGCTTTACAGTTAAACGCACTCGCCAAGATTTTCTGAGGCTTTTTTGGGCGGTGTCTTTATCTGTAAAGCCGCCCACATCTACATTGGGGAGAGAGCTGCGAATGTTGTCCAGTGCGAGCTTATAGTCATCGTCCATCCCAACCACCCCGCTGTTCCTTAGTATATGTTCCTGTAGCTTCCAAGACTGCGCCCTAGAAGCCACATACGCATATGCGGACACATCTTCCGCCGAGCACAGGCCCAAGCCCCCCGAGCTGATCGGTAAGGACGCCAATCGCCATTGAAGATCCCCAAAAAAAACTCCCCCACAAACAACGATATCCTCAACAGCACCTCGAAGACCTTTGTCAAAAATGGATACTGCCTCCCAACAAAGGTCGGTTGGCACGTTCGAAGCCCAAACAACAGTTTAGCCACACCCATACATGAGCGTAGCAATAAGAGCTCACTTTGGGGGTCCCGTAATTTCTGCAAAACACCCATCAGTCCAACCGCGCGCTGAGCCCTCTTGACTGCCATTGAGCTAATGTAATCCCCATCACGACTAACAGCCCCCATAGAAGCTTTACCCCTGTCTGTGGTCTTCCGATCTCCTTAGGAAAAATACCGGACTTCGCTTTAATACCATTGCATGTTGGCCAAAAGATCTCTGACTTCTTAATATTAAGCATAAGCCCAAACTGGGGACCTTCTGCTCGGATGATGTCTAGGGCTTTAGCTACTTCTTCGGCCCTGCCTATAATTGTGCCGTCATCCAAATACCACGCATGGAAGGGTAAGGAACAGTGTTCTTCCACCTGTAGCACCAGCGGATGCAAGACAAGGGCAAAAAGAAGAGGTCCTAAAGGATCCCCTTGCTGGACCCCTGTGTAGGCCCCGATGCAGGTATCTCCTACATATAGCCTGGCAGGTTGGGCGTATAAAAACTGAACCCATTGGTAGATAGACGGGCAACAGAATTACAATTACAATTTTTCATCTAAACCAATGATGATGCACCAACCGACAATCATGTTTGCCCACATCTGACACATGAACATTTGGCGCTTATGTCATCAATCAAAATTTGTCATCCAATATTTTTATTTAATTGGAAGTTTGGAACTACCACTCGCAGACAAGAGTCGAGTGATGCGATCGTATTTACATTTATTTTTGTTTTAAAGAATCATCTAAAATATAATAAGTCATATAATTTCATTACTGTCTAATTTTTTATAATAAAATTACTTTAAGTTTAATATTTAAGTTTTATATATATTGTTTAATAATCCATATGTTTATATCTTTAATAGTTAATCATGTCGAATCTTGCAAAGCTTGAGTTTTTGGCTCTAGACATTACTGGAAAAAATTATTTGTCATGGGTATTGGATCTGAAATCCATTTGAATGCTAATAATCTTGGGGAGACATTTAAAGAAGGAAATCAAACAAATGCCCAAGATAAAGCAAAGGCGATGATTTTCTTACGCCACCATATTCATGAGGATTTGAAAAATGAATACCTCACTGTCAAGGATCCACTTGTTCTTTGGACCAAACTGAAAGAAAGATATGACCACCAAAAAACGGTAATATTACCAAATGCTCGTTATGAATGGCTCAATTTAAGGTTACAAGACTTTAAGTCTATAAGTGAGTATAACTCGGCAATGTTTAGAATCACGTCACAACTGATTCTTTGTGGTGAAAATATTACTGATAAGGAGATGTTGGAAAAGACATTCTCCACCTTTCACACCACAAATATGCTCTTGCAACAACAATATCGTGAAAGGGGTTTCACCAAATATAGTGAATTGATATCATGTTTGCTTGTGGCTGAGCAAAATAATGAGCTGTTAATGAAAAATCATGAGACACGTCCAGTTGGTGCAGCCCCATTCCCAGAAGCGAATGCGGCAACATATAATGGTCAAAGTGAAAGTCATGGACGTGGTCGTGGTCGTGGTTATCAACGTGGTCGTGGACGTGGCCGAGGAAATTATCATGGTGTTCAATTTAAAAACAACGGGAACCACCATAAGTGGCATGCTAATGAAAAGAAATCTAATGATGAAAAGGGTAAAAAGAAAAACGTGGCTCCACCAAATGCATGTTACCGATGTGGAAGTAACAATCATTGGGACCGTGCATGTCGTACGCCCAAACATTTGGTGGAACTTTACCAACAATCCATCAAAAACAAGGGGAAAGGAATAGAGACAAACTTTACGTATGAAGATGGAAATATTGATGTCCCTGATGGTCATAAAGAACATACTGAGCCAACTAATTTGGATTATGATGATTTCCTTATCGAGCCAACTAATTTGGATTCTGGTGATATCGTGGCTGACACAACCCAGTTGGATGCTTGCAATTTTCGTTACATATGAATGATCTTAAGTTATTTTCTTTATTTCTTTAAGACAATTTGTTTGAGTGTTATGCTTTTTTTTATTTATTTCTTGTTTGTTTTGAGACGTATGAAACATTTTGGATTTTTTTCATGATTGAAGCATATTAGACATTTTATGACTTTGTTTTGTTTTGAAGCATATGGAGTGTTTAACTAAACTCACTATTAATGGTGAAGATATAGGTCTAATAGACAGTGCGACTACAAATACAATTCTAAAGAAAAGAGATTATTTCTCTAGTTTATCTATGAAAGAGGCAAGCGTTAGTACTATATCTGGTAAATCAAAAGTGATTGAAGGCTTTGGAGTAGCTTATATAATTCTACAAAGTGGAACTCCACTTAAAATTAACAATGCATTATTTTCCCCACAATCTCAAAGAAATCTAATAAATTTTAAAGATATTCGTCTAAATGGATATCATCTTGAGACTGCATGTGAGGGACATGATGAGTACCTTCAAATCACAAATATTATTTCGGGTAACAAACATGTATTAGAGAAGTTACCCGCACTTGCCTCTGGTTTGTATTGCACTAAAATTAGTGCACCTGAAACAAATGCAGTCATAAACCAGAAGTTTATGGACCAAGAAAATTTTATCATTTGGCATGACCGGTTAGGCCATCCCGGGTCAATAATGATGCGAAAAATTATAGAGAATTCACATGGACATTCTTTGAAGAATAAAAAGATTCTTCAGTCTAAGGACATTACATGTGTTGCATGCTCACAAGGGAAGTTAATTACCCGACCATCACCACTTAAGGTGGAAACTGAATCCCTGAGTTTTTTGGAAAGAATACATGGGGACATATGTGGGCCTATACACCCTTCTAGTGGACCATTCAGATACTTTATGGTCTTAATTGATGCATCAACTAGATGGTCACATGTGTGCTTACTATCAAGTCGTAATATGGCATTTGCACGACTACTTGCTCAATTGATAAGGCTAAGAGCACATTTTCCAGATTACCCCATCAAGAAAATTAGGTTGGACAATGCTGGTGAATTTACATCCCAAACATTTAATGATTATTGCACGTCTATTGGGATAAGTGTAGAGCATCCTGTACCTCATGTACATACACAAAATGGACTTGCTGAATCGCTTATCAAGCGACTCCAAATGGTTGCAAGACCTATGATTATGAAATCAAAATTACCAGCATCTGCTTGGGGCCATGCAATTCTACATGCAGCAACACTAATACGCATCAGGCCAACGAGTTATCACACTTCCTCCCCATTAAAGTTGGTTTTTGGTCAGGAACCAGATATTTCCCATCTAAGAATTTTTGGTTGTGCCGTATATGTACCTATCGCTCCACCACAACGAACAAAGATGGGACCTCAAAGGAGGTTAGGAATATATGTTGGGTATGAATCACCATCCATTATTAAGTATTTGGAGCCATCAACAGGAGATTTATTTACGGCTCGATTTGGTGATTGTCATTTTGTTGAATCAACATTCCCAACACCAGGGGAGAGGAAGAGTAGCTGAAAAATAATAATTTAAGTTGGAATGAATTATCATTATCTCATCTTGATCCTCGAACTAAACAATGTGAAACAGAAGTTCAAAGGATAATTCATTTACAAGGATTAGCAAATCAACTACCAGACGCATTCACTGACCCCAAGAGAGTGACAAAGTCACATATACCAGCTGCCAATGCTCCAGTAAGAATAAGTGTCCCAGAAGGACAACCACATGTTGGAAATGAGTCTAATGCACGCCTCAAATGTGGTAGACCAATCGGTTCTAAAGATAAAAATCCTCGAAAGAAGAAAGGAGCAAATAATTTAGATGGTCAAGTCAAGGTAACGGTAAAACCAAGAAATGAGTCTCCTGAAGAGACACTAGACATGATGGTTCCAGAAGAACCTCAGGTACCTGAAAACGAAGAGATCTCAATAAATTATATCATGTCTAGAAAGGTATGGAACCGAAACGAAATCGACGTCGATGACAAATTTTAATATAATGTAGCGCTAGAAGTAATGAGAAACAATGAGGATCAAGAACCAAAATCCATGGATGAATGTAAACAAAGAAATGATTGGCCAAGATGGAAAGACGCGATTAAGGTAGAATTGGATTCCCTGAATAAACGAAATGTTTTTGGACCAGTGGTCCATACACCTGAAGGTGTAAAGCCTGTTGGCTATAAGTGGGTCTTTGTGTGAAAACGTAATGAGAAAAATGAAATTGTGCGATATAAGGCAAGATTAGTAGCACAAGGATTTTCGCAAAGACCTGGGATTGATTATGAGGAGACATATTCTCCAGTGGTGGATGCGACAACTTTTCGTTATCTTATTAGTCTGGTAATACAAGAAGGGATTGATCTGCGTCTAATGGATGTCGTGACAGCCTATCTCTATGGCTCTCTTGATACTGATATTTACATGAAACTCCCTGAAGGATTCAAATTACCAAACTCATGTAAATCTAGTTCTCGAGAACATCTTTCAATTAAATTAAACAAATCACTGTATGGGCTAAAACAATCAGGGCGTATGTGGTATAATCGTCTTAGTGAATATTTGTGGAAAGAAGGTTATAAAAATGATTCTGTATGCCAATGTATTTTTATAAAAAGGTCAGAATCTGAATATGTTATAATTGTCGTATACGTTGATGACTTGAATATAATTGGACCTCCGTTGGAGCTCCAAAAGGCGATTGAATACTTGAAAAGAGAATTTGAAATGAAAGACCTTGGAAAGACAAAGTTTTGTCTCAGGTTACAAATTGAACACCTTAAGGGTGGAATCCTTGTGCACCAAGAAACCTACATAGAGAAACTACTTAAAAGGTTTTATATGGAAAAATCACATCCATTGAGTACCCCAATGGTTGTAAGGCAACTTGATGTAGAGAAAGACCCATTCCGACCTCCGAACGATGGGGAGGAAATACTTGGTCCAGAAGTACCATATTTAAGTGCAATTGGTGCATTAATGTTTCTTGCTAGCCATACACGACCAGATATATCATTTTCTTTAAATTTAATTGGCAAGATATAGTTCATGCCCAACAAAAAGGAATTGGAATGGGGTAAAACAAATATTTCGATACCTTCAAGGCACAAAGGATATGGGTTTGTATTTTACTAACCAATCGAAAACAAGTTTGGTTGGTTTTGCAGATGCAGGGTATTTATCTGATCCTCACACTGGGCGATCTCAGACCGGATATTTGTTCACAAGTGGAGGTACCGCAATTTCATGGCGTTCTGTAAAGCAGACAATCACAGCCACGTCATCTAATCATGCAGAAATATTGGCAATTCATGAAGCTAGTCGAGAATGTGTTTGGTTAAGAAATGTAATACAACACATTCGTGCATCTTGTGGTATTTCTTCGAAAGATGAGGGACCAACTATTTTACATGAAGACAACGCAGCATGCATTGCTCAACTTAAGGAAGGATACATCAAAGGTGATAGAATAAAGCACATTCTACCAAAGTTCTTCTTTACACACGATCTGCAAAAGAATGGAGATATTACCATCCAACAAATTCGTTCTAGCGAAAATTTGGCAGACTTGTTTACCAAATCACTTCCGACCTCAACATTCAAGAAGTTGGTTCATGGAATTGGGATGCGTCGACTCAAAGTGCTTGACTGATCATCATCAGGGGGAGATAATACGCGCTGCACTCTTTTTTCCTTAGCTATGGTTTTGTCCCACTGTGTTTTCCTGGCAAGGTTTTTAATGAGGCAACATCAAGCGTATGAAGTTGATAATCAAGAGGGAGTGTTATAAATCTATTATTAGTTTATTATCAATTCCTTATATATGTTGACTTGTTCTCCAAGATGTGTTTCTCCTATATATAGTCATGACAATGTATTATTCTAAATACACCAATTAATAATAAAACCTCTCTTTCTCTCCCTATTATCTCTTCTCATATTCTTGCTATTAGGCTTGTTTACAACAATAATTACATTTTATTTGTTACCGTTTCAATCAAGTTTTTCCTATCCCTTCTAGCAAGTTATTAGCATCTAGGAGTTATGGCGACTAGGGATGAGCTCGGGACGGTATCAGTATCAACCGATACCAATCCTGAAAAAACCAATACCGAAAACTCTCAAACCCTAATACCGATACCGAACACATACGGTACGGTAGCGGTATGGTATTGGTATTTTGCCTTAAAATACCGATACCATACCGATCCCGTACCGATACGATAATACCGAAACCGGAAACCTTTAAATTTGGGTACCGATACCGATACCGAACACCCTCGGTTCGGTATCGGTTCGGTACGGGATCGGGACGGGACGGTATCGGTATCGGAACCGTGGCTGCCATACTGTCGGAACCAAGGCACTACCACACCTGCACCAAACCTCAAATATTATGTGATTATGGTAGTTATATGTTTTATCTATAGAATTTCATTTGCTATACCGGAACCGCCACAGCGCGCGGGGTGGAATAACTAGTTATATTAATTATCATTATAATATATATAATAGTATTATTAATATATTAATAGAGGTAATATATATAATATTCTGTCCCATCCTGGCTGAGGAAGAGTTATGGGAGTGTAAAACAAAAAAAAATACACTGATCGGGACGGACATACCATGTCTAATACCCTAAAGGTAACGGAGGCATGCAAAGGTTTCAATTATTAATTATTAATATAATATAATATATATAATAATATTATTAATATATTAATAGATGTATTATATCTATATTATATTATTAATAATTATATTATATATATATACACATTTTGCAAATGTTTGCAATAGTATTTTCCGTTAAACTAACGTCGCCGCTAACGGTTTGTGGGGTTGACATCTGGTTGGCCGGTGACCTTGCGTCAAGAAGATAAAAAAAATAGAGAGAGAGAGAGAGAGAGACCCAGCTCCCGTCTCACCGCCATGCTTCCGCTGCTATCCCACCACCATCTGACACCATATCAAACTCCATCTAACAATCGATGCCCACCGTTACCTCTACCGTCGATCTACCACTAAAGGTACCTACCAACACCGTACTCTGCTGGTGGTGCAGCTCTGGGACACGCGCCATATGCAAACTCCCCCCCTTCAAATGTATGTTAAATTTAATCTCTTTCTCTCTCCTTTTGAAGCCTCCTTCAACAGAAAGCAATATTCTGTTGCTCCGCCGTTAACTCCGGCCATTAATACCAGTCGTTTGTGGTTTGACTTTATAACGCTTCAGTGTGTTTAGATTCATGGTTAGGCACCGCATTCCGCCGGCGCCGATGGACACTTTCTTCTAGTTTTCGCTTCACAACGGTGGTGGTCGTCTCCTACGTTATTGGTATTAGGTTTGCATTGGTGATTGAACCCTGTGAGGTTTTTGGATCTGTAAAAGATCGAAAGAGATAACGATAGTAAGAAGTTGGGACGAACCCTTGGCTTATTGACTCAGGTCGGCCAGAAATGTACAGGTCTTTCTAATAATCTATGCTACTTTTCAATACGCCTATGTATAATGATTTTATTATTAATTTTTACTTAATTAATTCAGTTTATTTTTCCCACTAAGTTGTACTCCCTATCTGGATTTTCATTGGGTTGTTAGTAATGATTAATAGAGATTTTATCAAATGGCAACAGTTTTGCTAACAGGTAATTTCTTTGTTTTGTATGTCTTATAATTTCGAATGAAGTTTGGACCAAATAGCAAAGAATGTTTACACTAAATATATGTTTCGGTATGGCTTTTCACTAAGACTATATGGTGTGGGAGTACTCTCCCCCAACTCCCCTAAATGCCACATCAGCGCCACCTCATTTCCCCTATTTTTTCCCCCAAAGTTTGGAAATGGGTTCCCCCAATTCCCCCATTCCCCCTTCCTTTTTTTATTATTTTTATTTAATCTATTTATTATTTTATAGTTTTAAAAAATACATTAAAACTAAAATAGATATATATGAGATACACTAATCATCTTCTTCATCACACCCACTTCTATCATCTTCTTCATCACACCCACAGACCCACTTCGTTCATCTTCTCCATCACAGCCACAACCACTTCATCTTGCACCTCCACCTCCACAGCCACCTCCCACCGTCTCCGGCATCGGAGCCACCACCGGCGGCATCGCTCTTTTTCTTCTTCTTCCTTCCCGTCACCATTAACGCAACCCACAACCATCTTCACATCTGCAACTGAGTTATATATATATATATATGTAGTTTGAATTTAAAAAAAAAAAAAAAGAAAAAAAGCTCCAACGTTCACTCCTCCACATGGCCCAATCACAAGCTTCGGTGAAGAAGGGGAAATTCTGCCGAAACCACCGAAAAAATCTCGGGGGGGGCGGTGTTCCCGATCGGGACAAGGTCCACGTCACCTCCCCGACTCCCCTAACCGAGAGCACACCGTTTAGTCTAATCAATTCTAGCTGGATTGCATTTGTTGATGTTGATTCTTGCTAAATGGTAAACTAAAAAGAAATGGAGGTTTACCACAAGATAGTCAAACTTAGAGATTCAACGAACAAATGTAATGTAATAAACATCAACTAACTTATAATTTATAAGTTATGGATTTGAACAGTGTTTTTGGGTTAGTGATGTTTTCTGATTGCCTATTGTTGGCTCCTGGAACCTCTCCAAGGCACGTGTTATATGCAAAAAATAAGGGATGGCTTTGAACATTAATTATGGACATACGATGTACCTCAAATTGTAACACTCGATGACGATGATGGTTCATTGTTGTGCTATTTGGGCAATGTTTGGTAGTATATGTTCATTAGTGATAACTGATTTTATATTTTCAACCTTCGTTGTGAAACCAGAGCCCCTGTTTTTTATCGGTGTCGATGATTTTTCGTTGGCATGGCAGCTGTGGCGCCTTTTAAAGAGGTAGCGTACAATTTGCAAAACATAAATACTATATAGCTATGTTGCTACTTTGTTTTCTAACTACTGATGATGATTGTTTATTTTAATAATTTGCAGGCATGGATATTTATCTCCTCTCTACCAAGGTTAGTTAATTCTCAGTCGTTTGACTATAAGGGCTCGTGTTTAGTGTAAAATTACACACAATATATAATAGGTTAGAAAGAGGGTTTTTTAATTCATAGGTGGAATTGTGATTACAGAGTTGATGTAGTTTTTCATAAGCAAAATAACCGATTTGGAAAGAAAACCAAAAAAACCCGAAGCGGTTTTTATAAGAACCTATTTGCCTACCGGTTCCCCACTTTCAACATGACACCCGATTTTGAAACCCATTTTTTAAATACCCGATTTTTAAACCGATCCCAAACGGTTATACCGGCTTGGTTTGCCTTAAAAGAAACAATTTTTGACTTTTAAATTTAATGAAAATGAAAATCAAAGGTTGGTGGCTCTAAAACCAAAGTAATATGAAAGGATCAGCAGAACCTTAACAAGTCTGGGAGATTGAACAACAGGTTTCATGCATTTGAAGATGAAATATAAACTCCCTAACTATCTTTATAGTTTCTTTGAATTATAACTATATTTGTTAGCGTTCTATATATGCTTTTTTCTATGCTACTGTATATTAGCATGTTGGGAGGGACGAGGTAGGGTTAGAACGGGTTGTCATGAAAATCACTTTGGCTGAAATCGGGTTGTCAAATAAATTATTGTGGATCAAAGTGGGTTGTGAAAAAAATGAGTTAATAAGAAGGGTTCCTATATGCAAGTATCTTTGTTGAAGGTAATAGCTTGATGAACATCCAAGCCTACATATAAATGTTAAAATTAGCAAGTAAATGATGCAACTCTTTGGTGACACTTGGATGTAAAAAGCTTTATATATTATAATATTAAAGATGCCAATGGAAATGAACGCTAAATTAGGTGGATGAAGTTGTTTACATTATTTACAATGGCTAAGATGCCAGAGGTGTAGTAGGTGTAATTGAGTCAACCCTTATTTGATGAGTTTGTAAATGGTTGTTGGCAAAATAGAAAGCATGTCAACTTTTACATCAGAGTTCTAAAATGAAGAAGATGCACTGAATTGACAGATTAATTTTGTGCGGAATATTAGTGTTTTATAAGTGCATAACATGTTTGAAAGATGCAACCTCACTCATACTATTCGCGTTGTATGCATGTCTGTTAATATTGTTTTCCTCTTTTGTGTTCTATCGGTACATAGTAATACATTTGATTGTACACTTACATGCGTATATATAAAAATCAATTGAGTGTAACCCTGAAGAAGGGTTCAGATCAGTTTTGGATCGCGCACATTGTTTTGAAAGCGTACCATGGGCACGTGCTTAGATTAGTTTTGGACCGACCACATCGGTTTGAATACGTAGCATGGGCACGTGAGTCTGTTGATCAATTTGCTTGCCTGCAATCACCATTTTATTCGCCACATGAGATGTATGATCAAAACTTCTATAATGCACTTATTAGGTCTCTGGTTTGTATGTGACCGCAAAAACTAACCATATATGCAAAATTATATTTTTTCACAGGATAACATCCACCGGACTAACGAAACTCTCCAGCTACAACAACCAAGTTGTCCAACATACTTTCCAGCTACAACAACCAAGTTGTCCAACATGAGCCAAGACGCTTTAGCAGACTGGATTGTTTATTTGACATCCTTGGATAATCAAGTCGCAACGCGCTGCTTTATACGCCACAATATTTTTTTTTGAAGATTTTAGCCATTGTAATCACATGACCTTCATGCGATTAGGCCCCCAATCGCCCCATGTAACACGCGATTGGGGCCAATCGCCCCTATTATAGGCGATTATGGATCCCCTAATCGTCCCTGCTGCACCATTCCGCCTTTTTGCGCGTTTAACCCTCCAAATCAGATCCGAAACATGTGGAAACACCCAATATCAAACCCAAAACATTAATCAAACTATTTTAAGCAAAAACCCCTAATTTATTATCGCCCTGGCTGTCCGGAATGCAAGCGTTTTCCCAAAATAGCATAACTAGCATGTAAACATCTCATCAATCATGCAAAACTTACCCTAAATAGCAAATATCCAGATTTCATCACATAACGACGTTGTCCAAAATTATCCTACTGTTCTAGCATCATCCTAGAGTAAACCCTAACCTCAAACAATCAACAAAACACAACATATCATCATCAATCCTTCATAATCATTCAAACGGGTCAAAACGCCTAATATCCATAATACACATCTATGGACCTTCAAACTCCTAGGTTAACATCATATCAACTCACTAGCTGATTACCCCGGGAGGGTCCCGAGGTTGAAAAATCTAATTTTACGTGATAACCTATTGCAAATAGCTCAAGTTAACTAACCACAAAATCTCTCAATCATTGCATGTTCATAGTATTCTAATCAGTAATAACTCATATTCCACACAAAATCTAATTTTACGTGATAACATGAACACTTTGTGTGTTTTTTCCTGTATGAATGAAACCTGTAACATCCGTCACTTTTTATTTTATTTTTATATCATAATAATAATAATCAGGAATCAATTAGTTCTCAGGGTGTGGCTCAGTTGGTGGCCACGCTTGTGATAAAGCTCGAACCGGCCAGAGGCCCGGGTTCGATTCCCATAACCAACAACCATTTTTTTTTCCTTTTACATATATATGTTTAACATATTAAATCTTTTAAAATAGTTTTTAAATACTAAAAGTGGTTTTTAAATTCTACAAAAACTACTGTATGACCTTCTAATGGTAAAGTTCATTGTACAATTTTTAATTTTTCAAAAATAATTTATTTAATATATATTATAAATATTACAAGTTTATTCTAATTTATTTATAAAATTCTATAAAAATATCAAAACGACCTTATAAATTTCCACAAAAATTATTCTGAGTTTTTATAACAATAAACTTTTCTGAAATGATTTTTAATTCTGAAAAATCATTTATTTAATATTTTTAATCAATTTTTGTTAGTTTTAATCATAAATAAATCATAATAAATTCATTTTACAATATTTTAGCACCAAAATTTTATATAAATTATTTCTATCCATTTAGAGCAGAAATACAATTTTTAATTTAAAAATTCTTTAATTTTAATATTTTTAGATATTAAAGTTACATTTTGACAATTTGAAATAAATAGATTAAATATTCTATTTTTAAGAAAATAATTTTATAAAAATTATTTTCACACATAAAACTTTATATTGTGACCGTCTTTGATTTAAAATTACAAAAAAACTTTTGTTTATTTATTTATCAAATTTCTCTTATTTATTAAACGTTTAATTTATTAATCAAACGAATACTTATCCCCAATTCGAAACCCTAGAAAATACTTATAGACTAGATAGACTTAGACTTATTTGTTACCTTATACTTAGGGTGATACTTGGCAACGTGGATTACACTTATCCAATTCCACAAGACTTACCACCTTGCTAAGGTGAGTATTACTTATCCCCTTTATTCGTTTTTACACTTTTGGGGTGATTCATGCACAAGTATACAAAACTTGCACATTCATTTACACATACATTTTTATTCATTTACAATTCATATACGTGTCTTGTTTATCTTTGTGCTTATGTTTGAACATGAACGTAGCTTACATACAAAATCATACATCTAGACATAACTTATGTTATGGTGCTCTTTACATATAGACGTAACTTAGGTTACGGTGCTCATTTAGACATAACTTATGTTATGGTGCTCTTTTAGACTTGACACGTGTTAGGGTGCTCATTATCAATTTCAACTTATCAACTTTACATTTGATCTTTGTCTTGTTTGGTTACTTGCGTGTTTACATAATGCCTTGGTGATGCTCGACACATGAATTGTACTACTTTTCAAACTTATACTATATGTACAAAGCTAAGTAGTACTCACCAACATCATATGTTGACCAAATTTATTTTCGTGCATGTTTCAGGATAAGCTGCTTGACGCTTCATATAGGACTTTGGACTTAGACTAAATGAATCAACTATCTCAATTTTGTTATGTATTCATTATCACATGTTGTAAAACAATATTCAATAATCAAATATTTACATTTTAGTACCATGAGCTTTTGAACAATCGTCACTACGTGACACCTCGATGATTCCGCCATCGGTTGGGGTGTTACAGATTGGTATCAGAGCCATGGTTATAGGGAACTAGGTTATTAGATAAAATGGCCTAGACTATAACCGAACTTCAACTTTCATGCATAACATTCCTTAAATTTCCATTCCCTTCATTTCCCTCTACTTTCCTTCCTCTATCTTTCCCTTCTTCTCCATTTCTTCTCATCTTACATCATGGTGCATAAAGATGGTGTCCTACAAGGAGTGGAAAGTAACATCATCATGGAACGGGAGCAGTACCTTTCATGAAGACACTCTTAGGCATAATGCCTACTCTTATTCTGCTCCTTCAAAGTTGTTGAACTTTAATGAGTGTGATAAGGACACGTGCAATCTGGAAGGGTGGATGCCTGTACACTGGGTTTTCTGTCATAGGCAAGCATAGCGCATAAATCCATTTACGGACCTGTTATGCTTACCTGGGGATTCCTGGAGTGAGTGTCCACTTATAGGCTAAAGCATGTCTTCTTTGATCACCATTGGGTTCAACTCCTTTGAAAAGTCAACGTTCTTGTTGGGCTTTACAGCTAGACAAGGGCACTCCAAGCATTTTATGCATGTTTTTCAATAATACTCTCTCGTTTCATATACAATATTTTGTATTTCATGATTTTCATATATTGCTTACAAAGTTCATACT
Organism: Ambrosia x helenae; assembly: GCA_030844895.1. Lineage (NCBI taxonomy): Eukaryota > Viridiplantae > Streptophyta > Magnoliopsida > Asterales > Asteraceae > Ambrosia > Ambrosia x helenae. The sequence goes on along the minus strand of CM061224.1, from coordinate 33,860,688 downwards.
TTCATGATCATCTGTACGATTATACACTTACATTTTCTAATCTCATGATTATTCATTGACTACTACGTAGATGTCTGCTCGCCGCATGCTCCGCGATGCCAACCAACGCACTGTTCGTGCTCCTGGGCAACGTTCTGATCGTCGCCTCGCATCTTTAGTCGCTGAGCAAATTGCTGCAGTGATCCCAAACCTTGTCAGTGAGATAACCCAGAATAGTAACAGTGCCAACACAGGGAGTACGACTCAACTTCGGTGCACTTTCAAACACTTTAACTCCTGCAACCCCACAAAATTTACTGGAGTGGAGGGTGCTACTGGCCTTCTCCAGTGGTTCGAAAGCATGGAGAATACCTTTGTGAACAGCGAGTGTCCTAACGAACTCCGCGTTCGCTATGCCACCAGTGTCCTTCAAAAAGAGGCATTAACTTGGTGGAACGGCGAAAAACGCAAACGGGGCACTGAAGTTGCTTTAGCACTGACTTGGGAGGAAGTTAAAGAGTTGATGATTGCAAAGTTTTGCCCTAGAAATGAAATCAAAAAGTTAGAGGATGAATTTTATGAGCTGAAACAAGACAGTGGAGAAAACCTAGCGTATACTACCAGATATCATGAACTCAGCCTACTTGTTCCTCATATGGTCACCCCGCTATCCCGAGCAATTGAGAAGTATATTGAGGGCTTACCTGATCTAATTCAAGATACTGTCACTGGTAGCAAACCTGTTACGGTAGAAGAAGCAATTCAGCTCGCAGCCACTTTAACAGACAAACACGTAAGGAAAGGAAACTTGGTTAGGAAGGGCACCAAGACGTCTACTGAGAAAACCATCCATGTTGTTGAACAATCTAAGACTGTTTTAGCAAAGGCCGCCACTACTTCTTCGAACTCTAAGAAACGAATGGGCGATTATCAGAACCAGACTGTTGTGGATCCTGTGACTCAACCTCCTATCAAGAAAGCCTACACGGGAATCCATCCTCAATGCAACACTTGCAAGTATCATCACCCTGCAAATTTTCCATGTCGTCAATGCACTAGATGTGGAAGGTTTGGACACTTTGTCACCACTTGTCGTGTAATGGATAGAGCATAGGATAATCACCAAACAGCTGCCCAGGAACCACTACCGATTACTAACGATCGAGCATGTTATCATTGTGGAGACCCTAACCACATGCGACCTCGATGCCGTAAATTGAATAATGTAAACCTGGTGGCACATGGACGAGCTTTCAATATCAATATCAACGAAGCAAACGGTCAGGATGACGTTAATCCCACTGGTTAAGCCATGGATGGAATCTTCCTAAGACTCGAGAATCCAATACTTGTGTTTTAATTTTCTTGATCCTATTATCATTTTGTACCCAATTGTGTCGTACTCATAAGTGTATAACATCTAGAAATTCCTTGCATACTATTGTGTACGAACGCAGGTTGGAAATTTATCATATTTGGATACATTTATTTTAATCATAGAAGTTTAAAGACTCTACCTTACTTTTATTTGAAACATTTGGACTTGATTCCCATGAAAATCAAACTACTAAAAACTTGATACTTGATCCTACAGAGCTTTTCTAAAAAACATCATTGTTTGTTATATGAAACTTGATTTTTCCCTTAATTTGACTATCCATTGAACATTTAATTATTCATGATACTCGCAAACTATTTCTATAGGCCACTAAGATAACACTTATACTTAATGGTTGCCGTACTTATAAACTTGCTTGCATGTGTGTATTATCAATTTGTATGTTGATCTATGAAAGACAATTACTACATTATTCACTCAACTCAGACAAACATTTCACTTAAAGGACTCCTCGGGTGAGTGGTAGCCCATACGTAAATTTTGTTATGCTTGCAAGTCGTTGCAAACCAATGCAATTGACATCATTATTACATAGCCTCATTTCATTGATAACGTCTCATTGTAACCCAACGCGTTTGTTGTGTCATCTCCTTGTGGAACTTATTTGCTTTAATGTGTGTTAGATTAGGATCATAGAAGGACATAAAACCCTAATGTAAGGTAAATTGATGATTCCGGTCCGGAACGTAATCATGAATTTACAGGTACGTTAGGGTAGTGTGAAATTCTATTGGGATTTTTGGTAGGCGTCCAGTACGTTTTCGAGGTATCAAAGGTGTGGTGGGTTAGCTGCGGTACACCCTATATATAAACACTAATGATGCATTGAAAGTGAGACTGGAAGTCGGACCAGGAACAAACTCTAGTCACTTGGTAGTTCATTTGGTCTTTCTATAGTCAATCAACTCGTACATTTATTTTAGGATTCCTAAAACTTGAAATTTAGTGATTTACTAGATTCTTATTCTCTTTACCTTTTCGAGACGAACCTAATCCAATCCTTAACTCACACCTACCAAACCTCTTACCCAAATCATTCAAAACAGTTTACTCTGTTACCTATAAACTCACGGCATGCCTTAACTAAAATTTTCCAAACCACAGTTATCTTAATTTTTACCCAAACATCCATAACCCTATGTTTCTAATAACTTCGGGACGAAGTTTCTAAAAGTAGGGGATGCTGTGACATCCGTCACTTTTTATTTTATTTTTATATAATAATAATATTAATAATAATAATAAAATTTCAGATTATATATATATATATATATTTATAAACACACTCACTTGAAACCCATTATCAAGCCCAAACCCAAACCATTTTTACTAAAACCCTTTATTAATTCAAAGCCCAAACATTGAGCCAGACCCAACACAGGCCCAGTACCGGCCCACTAACCCCTCCCCTTTGTTTAAAAAAAATATATATATATTCTTGCTGCTGCCGTGGCTCGAACCGGAGCCGGCCCAGCAACACCCACACGCCAACAACCAGCTGGGCTACGGCTCGTATTTGATACAACTTCAACTCGAATTGTATAAAAGGCCTCCTAAAAAAAAACGAACCAGATCTGAATTACTTCTCCCTGTTCGATCGCTGCACGACTCCAATCACCCTCTTGGGTTGACTTTTCTTAACATGGAAACACAACAGCTTTGACTCGTGATTTCTTCATCATTACGGTACGGCTAATTACACGCACCATTACCACACCAATAATTATTCAAAAACATACCAAAATTATACAATAATCACGTGTTCATGACATTAATGGGTCAAACTTACCAATTCAACGAACCAAACCCTCACACTATAAATTGAACATCCCTAACCCATCACAACTCGCCGATAATCCTCTCACAACCTCTCATTTCTGTTATTAATCATTCAATCGAAGAATTTTTGATCGTGTTTGACTTCGGCGTTGACCGATCAATTCTTATTCAAAACGTGTTTGTAAGTCAAGTTTTTCATGTGGGTTTTGATGTTCGGCATACACACAACAATAACCCTAAGGTTAATTGGGTTATTGTTGTGTGATTTGTTCGATTGAAAAATCTAGGGTTCGAACACCACGAATTGGGGAAGATGTAACACCCCAACCGATGGCGGAATCATCGAGGTGTCACGTAGTGACGATTGTTCAAAAGCACATGGTACTAAAATGTAAATATTATTAAATAAACCCAAAAATTGTCTTACAAGGAAATGGAAAATACAAAGTCTTAAATGAGATATAAATAATGAAATAACTGCATAATAAAGCGCTAAAAGTTTCTTGATCAAACTGCACCTGAAACATGTACAAAAATAGGTTTGGTCAACATAAGAAATGTTGGTGAGCATTCCTAGATTTGATATATATAGTAGATTAAAAGTTATACAATTCAAGTGCAAGCTACAGTGCAAATATGTAAACCATGTATCAAACAAATGAGCGAAATCAACCCTGTGACTGTATAATGTAGTGTATGAACTGTAGTGTACTTATCCAACAAGTGGATAATAACTTAACAATGGCCACGGATTCTCTGATGAAAAAGGGGGAGAATCAACCTAGGCGGGTTGTCAATCCAAATAGCGCTATCCAATGTTAAGGTCGGCTTGTACCATGTTAATGATTTCACTAAGTACAAATGTAATCCACATGTATTGTCTAAGCATAAAGCACGTTGTAAGCAATGCACATAGTACTAGAATTGTATTGTAAAATATGTAAACTTGTATTTGAAATTGTAATAGTGTACATATAACACCCCAAAAATGTATAAAAGCAAAAAGGGGTAGGAATACTCACTGTTCACGTAGTAACTTGAAATTGGACTGGACAACGAAATATGAATTTGAGATTTCTCCCAAATGATTAACCTAAAGTAATTGATAATGTGTGAGTGAAATAACTCTAGGATACATGTATATCTAGGGCTTCGAATTGGGGATAACGTTTATTTGTTTAATAAACAAATTGTCTATTAATTATGAGAAATTTAATAAATAACTAAATAAAAAGTCTCTTAATAAAATTTGAATTTAGAATGTACACAATAAAGTGTTTGAAGTATAGAAATAATTTTTATAAAATTATTTCATTTAAAATAGATTTTTAAATCTATTTATTTATAAATATCCAACATTTAACTTTAATATTCAAAAATACTAAAATTAAAGATTTCTTATTTTAAAAATCATATTTCTGCTTCAAATAATTAAAAATAATTTGTATAAAATTTTGGTGCAAAAATGATGAAAATTGGATTTATTATGATTTAATTATGATTAAATCTAACAAAAATTGATTAAAAATATAAAATAAATGATTTTACTGAATTAAAAATTATTTCAGTAAAGTTTAACTTTAAATAAAGTCAGGATAAATTTTGGAGAAATTAATAAAATTGTTTTGATGTATAAATGGATTTTTATAATTCTAATAGTATAAAAATGATTTAATTATTATAAATATTAAATAAATGAATTTCTGAAAAATAAAAATTATAAATGAAACTTTTATATCAGATTAAACAAATGTAATTTTTTTTAGAATTTATAAAATAGTTTTGATATTTTAAAATGAATTTAAAAGATTTAAAAGGATTTAATATTTATATATATATATATAATTGTTTGTTTCAAAAAAAGAAAAGAAAAGAATAAAAACCGGTCAGAGCCGGGACTCGAACCCGGGTGACCGCTGGAGTGGACCATGGTCACAACCACTTGGCCTAGGCCGGTGGTTGTGATGTTTCTTGTTTTAAATTAAATAAATATCATACGCGAAAACAAGATTATCCCCAATTCATGTACACGAGCCCTAGAAATTTCAATCAGACGATCTAGGCAACATGAGCCCGATTAAATATGGGGCTTTTGTTGCTGGATTGCCGATAAACAAGACCCATAACAGAATGAAGACTCACAGTGTGTATTCGTGGGTAATTGACTGGTCAAAGACCAAAGTCAAACGTCGTTTAAAAATTGGAATCACAGAGATGTTTCAGAACAATTGGAGGTTAAGGGAGATGAGTGAGCGAGTTGTTAAGGTTCGTAGCACCTCTATTTATACTGAGGATCAATGGTGGGTTCAATTGGAAGGTTTGACCTTGATTTAATATCATACGCGTATGAATTCAAAATTAGTCAACGATCCGATGTTAATTGACGTGTAATCGTGCAATACAAGGCCGGAAATCATTTGAATTTGCCTAATTTAGATCAATCAAGCATTGATCTTGATTGATTAAGAGACGCGTCCAAGCAGTTGACTCTCCCAAGTCAACTGTTAAAGGTTAAGGTGAGTATAAGATTAACTCGCGTCCGAGTTTATTCCAAGTAGATGGTCAGCCCAGTTGGTTAAGTGTGTTGAGTTGGTTTAGGCGGTCTTGGCGCGGGTTCGAACCCCGGCCAGGACTATTTTTTTTTTTTTAAACGTAATAAGGGGGTGTTTGGGCCGGCCTGAAGGCTGTTGGGCTTCATCAGGTGGGCCTCAACATAATTATTATTATTATTATTATTATTATTATTATTATTATTATTATGATTAAATGAACCCGAATTAAACGTTCAAGAATAATAGAAATGCCACGTTTATTAATTGCGGTAAAACGTTCAAATAATTATAAATACAATGAAAAGTGACGGATGTCACAGCATCCCCTACTTTTAGAAATTTCGTCCCGAAATTCCTTCAAGTGGTAGTCTCTGGAAAGAGGTGAGGATACTTAGACATCATTTGGTCCTCACGCTCCCAAGTAAACTCTGGGCCTCGTTTGGATTCCCAACGGACTTTGACAATAGGAATTCGGCTTCGCTTAAGCGTCTTGACATCTCGATCCATAATCTCCACAGGTTTTTCTATGAAGCGCATCGATTCGTCAATCTGGATATCCTCTAAAGGAACATGGAGGTTATCTTCAGCCAAACACTTTTTGAGATTAGAAACATGAAACGTTGGATGAACATTATTGAGTTCCGGTGGTAAATCGAGCTTGTAAGCCACCTTCCCAACTCGTTCAAGGATCTTAAAAGGGCCTACGAATCGTGGTGCAAGTTTCCCTTTCTTTCCAAACCGAAATACACCCTTCCAAGGTGAAACCTTGAGAAGTACCATGTCTCCGACTTGGAATTCTAGAGGCTTGCGCCTTTGATCGGCATAGCTCTTTTGTCTGCTCCGAGCAACTTGTAAGTTCTCACGAATGCGATGAATTTTGTCTGTCGTTTCTTGTATCAGTTCGGGACCGGTGATTTGTGTTTCACCAACCTCGCTCCAACACACAGGGGAACGACATTTGCGACCGTAGAGTGCCTCAAATGGTGCCATGTTAATACTGGAATGGTAGCTGTTATTATACGAGAACTCAACCAAGGGTAGGTGCGTGTCCCAATTACCACCAAAGTCGATGATGCACGCTCGAAGCATATCCTCCAATGTTTGGATGGTTCGTTCAGTTTGACCATCCGTCTGTGGGTGATAAGCCGTGCTAAGATTTAGTTGTGTACCAAGTGCGGACTGAAATGTCTGCCAAAAGCGAGAAGTAAACCAGCTATCACGATCGGAAATAATGTCTAGGGGAATACCATGACGGCTGACAATCTCACTGATGTAAATCTTAGCCAGCTTCTCAGCTGTGTAGGTCTCTCGAATGGGTAGGAAGTGAGCAGATTTGGTCAACCGATCGACAATAACCCAGATACTGTCATGCCCGCGAGTGGTGCGTGGAAGCTTCGTGATGAAGTCCATAGCAATGTTCTCCCACTTCCATACTGGTATTTCTGGTTGCACAAGTAAACCAGATGGACGTTGGTGCTCAGCTTTGACTTTAGAACAAGTAAGGCATTTAGCCACATAAAGAGCTATGTCCTTTTTCATACCGGGCCACCAATACAAAGTACGCAGATCCTGATACATCTTATCTGCACCAGGGTGAATGGAATAACGAGACTTATGGGACTCGTCCATGAGGAAGGTACGCAGGTTGTCACGATCAGGGATCCAAAGACGGTTCATAAAATAAAGTAAGCCATTTTTGGTTTCCAACTGATTTTCGGCTCCACACGACATTTCTTCGTACATGTTGCCCTCAGTAACAGAGATATGTTGGGCTTCAATGATGCGGAGTTTGATATCAGACTGGACCTGAGCACAATAAAGCTGGGCATGACCTTTACGACTAAGGGCATCGGCTACAACGTTCGCCTTGCCAGGATGGTAGCGAATCTCGCAGTCGTAGTCGTTTAACAACTCGACCCATCGTCGTTGTCGTATGTTCAGATCTTTCTGGTTGAAAATGTGTTGAAGACTCTTGTGGTCAGTGAAGATCACACATTTTGTACCATATAAATAGTGACGCCAAATCTTAAGTGCGAAGACGACCGCTCCGAGCTCAAGATCATGGGTAGTGTAATTTTTCTCATGGTTTTTCAGTTGTCGTGATGCATATGCTATAACCTTGCCTCGTTGCATGAGAACACAACCAAGGCCTTGATTAGAGGCATCACAGTAAACCACGAAATCCTCACTGCCGTCCGGTAAGGTGAGAATTGGAGCATCACACAGTTTCTGCTTCAAAGTTTGGAATGCTTCTTCCTGACTGGGTCCCCATACATATGGTTTATCCTTATGGGTCAAGGAAGTGAGAGGTAAGGCAATCTTGGAAAAGTTGAGAATAAATCGACGATAATAGCCCGCTAAGCCAAGAAAGGATCGAACTTCCGTGGGGGACTTGGGTGTAATCCAATTCTTAACAGCCTCAATCTTAGCTGGATCCACGTGTATACCCTTTTCACTGATAATGTGTCCCAAAAATTGAACCTCTTTAAGCCAGAATTCACACTTGGAGAATTTGGCATACAGTTGTTCATTTTTCAAAAGACTCAAAATTTGTCTAAGGTGTTGCTCGTGGGCTGATTTGGTCTTAGAGTAAATGAGAATGTCATCGATGAAAACAATTACAAACTTATCCAAGAAGGGTTTGCACACGCGATTCATGAGATCCATGAAGACAGCGGGTGCATTCGTTAGCCCAAAAGGCATAACCATAAACTCGTAATGCCCATAACATGTACGGAAAGCTGTTTTTGGGATGTCGTCTTCATGGACTCGTAGCTGATGATATCCCGAACGAAGATCGATCTTTGAGAAACAAGTCGAACCTTGAAGTTGATCAAAGAGGTCATCAATGCGAGGTAAAGGGTACCGGTTTTTAATAGTGAGTTTATTCAACTCCCGGTAATCAATACACATACGGAAAGATCCATCCTTCTTCTTTACAAATAAGACTGGAGCTCCCCAAGGTGATGAACTGGGACGAATGAAACCCTTGTCTGCCAACTCTTGAAGTTGACTCGCAAGTTCTTGCATCTCGGAAGGTGCAAGGCGGTATGGAGATTTAGCAACGGGCGTAGCACCAGGTACAAGATCAATACGAAATTCGACAGGACGCACTGGTGGAAGTCCCGGTAAATCATTAGGAAAAACTTCGGGAAACTCACGAACAACAGGAACATCTTGAATACTTTTGTCTTTACCTTTCTTTTCCACAATATGGGCCAAGAAAGCTACGTATTTCTTGCGTAGATATTTCTGTGCTTGGGTGCAAGACATGAGTTTAAGACCACTGGATGGTTTCTCACCATAAACCCGTAAAAAGTCACCCGATGCGAGAGGAAACCGAATAAATTTCTCAAAGCAGACAACTTCGGCATGATGTTTAGAAAGCCAATCCATACCCACGATAACATCAAAGCTTCCCAATTTCATGGGTATAAGATCAATGGTGAAGTCATGTTCGTTAAGGCTAAGAGTACAACCCTGAATAATAGAATCGATTGAGATGGGTTTACCATCTGCGACCTCGACTGTGAAAGGCGCTCCTAATCTAGAGCGAGTGTGAGATAATAGAGGTTCGAATGCTAATGACACAAAACTTTTATCCGCACCAGTATCAAATAAAATTGAAGCATAACGACCATCAAGTAAAAACGTACCATTCACCACGTCATTTTGTTTCCTGAGCTTCTGTTGCATTGATGTTGAAAGCTCGACCACGAGCCACTGGGTTTGCCGCATGGTTTGCTGGGACAAGTGCTGGACATTGGTTTCTGAAGTGGTTCGGATCACCACAATTGAAGCAAGCTCGACCATATGCTATAGGTTGTGGGTTTTGGCGAGCTGGTTGAGGGTTAACAGGTTGAGCATTAATAGGTTGAGGTCGAAACGTAGATCGACATGTGGCAGCTACATGACCATACCTACCACAGGTGGTACAGTGGCGGCAAGGGAAATTTGCGGGGTGATGGTACTGACAGGTGGCACACTTGGGTAAATTTCCACTATAAACCTTCTTAACAGGAGGAGCCTGCGCCATTGGAGCCTGGGCTATTGGAGCCTGGGCTATTGGAGCCTGAGTTACTGGGGCCACAACAGCATAGTTTCTACCCCTGGACTTCCGTTTCCTAGTGTTGGAACCGGTATTGTCTACAGCAACTCTTGATGATTCAGTAGTAGGGGTGGGGGTCTTCTCAGTTGATTTCTTGGTTCCTTTCCTAACCAAATTTCCCTTTTTGACGTGCTTGTCAGTCAAGGAGGCTGCAAGCTGAATGGCTTCTTCCACCGTAGTGGGTCTGCTTCCAGTGACTACATCTTGAATTAGGTCAGGCAATCCCTCAATATACTTCTCGATTGCTCGAGAGACCGGGGTAACCATGTGTGGAACCAAAATACTGAGCTCATGATAACGAGTGTTGTACGCAAGATTTTCACCACTGTCCTGTTTTAACCCATGGAACTCTTCCTCTAGCTTCCTCATTTCGTTCCTAGGGCAGAACTTGGCGATCATAAGTTCCTTGACCTCAGTCCAAGACAAGGATAGAGCAACATCAGCGCCCCGATTACGCTTCTCACCATTCCACCAGGTCAATGCCCCCTTTTGAAGGACACTGGTAGCATAGCGAACGCGGAGGTTATCAGGACACTCGCTGTTCACGAAGGTACTTTCCATACTTTCAAACCATTGGAGGAGGCCAGTAGCACCCTCCTCCCCAGTAAACTTCGTGGGATTGCATGAGTTGAAGTGTTTGAATGTACACCGGGATTGAGTTGCACCCTCAGTATTGGTACTGTTGCTGTTCTGGGTTAACTCACTAACAAGATTCGGAATCACTGCAGCAATTTGCTCAGCGACAAGAGAAGCAAGGCGACGATCAGAACGTTGTCCAGAGGCACGAACAGTGCGTTGGCTAGCATCACGGAGCATACGGCGAGCAGACATCTACAAGGCAGTCAATGAAAAGTTATGAGATTAATAAATGTAAGTGTAATATTGCATAAGAGTTATGATCACAAGATATCGTATGTGAAATAAAGGTATATCATTTGAAATATCTGTATAACATGTTTGGATTGCCCTTGTCTAGCTATAAAGCCCAACAAGAACGTTGACTTTTCAAAGAAATTGAGCCCAATGGTGATCAAAGAAGACATGCTTTAGCCTATAAGTGGACACTCACTCCAGGAATCCCCAGGTAAGCATAACAGGTCCGTAAATGGATTTATGCGCTATGCTTGCCTATGCCAGAAAACCCAGTGTACAGGCGTCCACCCTTCCAGATTGCACGTGTCCTTTTTCACACTCATTAAAGTTCAACAACTTTGAAGGAGCAAAATAAGAGTAGGCATTATGCCTAAGAGTGTCTTCATGAAAGGTACTGCTCCCGCTCCATGATGATGTAGTCTTTCCACTCCTTGTAGGACACCATCTCTATACGTCATGATGAAAGATGAGGAGAAAAGGAGAAGAAAGGGAAAGATTGAGGAAGGAAAGTGAAGGGTAATGAAAATTAGGAAGTGTTGTACCTGAAAGTTGAAATTCGGTTATAGTCTAGGCTAAGAGGCATTCTAATAACCTAATTCCCTATAACCATGGCTCTGATACCAATCTGTAACACCCCAACCGATGGCGGAATCATCGAGGTGTCACGTAGTGACGATTGTTCAAAAGCACATGGTACTAAAATGTAAATATTATTAAATAAACCCAAAAATTGTCTTACAAGGAAATGGAAAATACAAAGTCTTAAATGAGATATAAATAATGAAATAACTGCATAATAAAGCGCTAAAAGTTTCTTGATCAAACTGCACCTGAAACATGTACAAAAATAGGTTTGGTCAACATAAGAAATGTTGGTGAGCATTCCTAGATTTGATATATATAGTAGATTAAAAGTTATACAATTCAAGTGCAAGCTACAGTGCAAATATGTAAACCATGTATCAAACAAATGAGCGAAATCAACCCTGTGACTGTATAATGTACTGTATGAACTGTAGTGTACTTATCCAACAAGTGGATAATAACTTAACAATGGCCACGGATTCTCCGATGAAAAAGGGGGAGAATCAACCTAGGCGGGTTGTCAATCCAAATAGCGCTATCCAATGTTAAGGTCGGCTTGTACCATGTTAATGATTTCACTAAGTACAAATGTAATCCACATGTATTGTCTAAGCATAAAGCACGTTGTAAGCAATGCACATAGTACTAGAATTGTATTGTAAAATATGTAAACTTGTATTTGAAATTGTAATAGTGTACATATAACACCCCAAAAATGTATAAAAGCAAAAAGGGGTAGGAATACTCACTGTTCACGTAGTAACTTGAAATTGGACTGGACAACGAAATATGAATTTGAGATTTCTCCCAAATGATTAACCTAAAGTAATTGATAATGTGTGAGTGAAATAACTCTAGGATACATGTATATCTAGGGCTTCGAATTGGGGATAACGTTTATTTGTTTAATAAACAAATTGTCTATTAATTATGAGAAATTTAATAAATAACTAAATAAAAAGTCTCTTAATAAAATTTGAATTTAGAATGTACACAATAAAGTGTTTGAAGTATAGAAATAATTTTTATAAAATTATTTCATTTAAAATAGATTTTTAAATCTATTTATTTATAAATATCCAACATTTAACTTTAATATTCAAAAATACTAAAATTAAAGATTTCTTATTTTAAAAATCATATTTCTGCTTCAAATAATTAAAAATAATTTGTATAAAATTTTGGTGCAAAAATGATGAAAATTGGATTTATTATGATTTAATTATGATTAAATCTAACAAAAATTGATTAAAAATATAAAATAAATGATTTTACTGAATTAAAAATTATTTCAGTAAAGTTTAACTTTAAATAAAGTCAGGATAAATTTTGGAGAAATTAATAAAATTGTTTTGATGTATAAATGGATTTTTATAATTCTAATAGTATAAAAATGATTTAATTATTATAAATATTAAATAAATGAATTTCTGAAAAATAAAAATTATAAATGAAACTTTTATATCAGATTAAACAAATGTAATTTTTTTTAGAATTTATAAAATAGTTTTGATATTTTAAAATGAATTTAAAAGATTTAAAAGGATTTAATATTTATATATATATATAATTGTTTGTTTCAAAAAAAGAAAAGAAAAGAATAAAAACCGGTCAGAGCCGGGACTCGAACCCGGGTGACCGCTGGAGTGGACCATGGTCACAACCACTTGGCCTAGGCCGGTGGTTGTGATGTTTCTTGTTTTAAATTAAATAAATATCATACGCGAAAACAAGATTATCCCCAATTCATGTACACGAGCCCTAGAAATTTCAATCAGACGATCTAGGCAACATGAGCCCGATTAAATATGGGGCTTTTGTTGCTGGATTGCCGATAAACAAGACCCATAACAGAATGAAGACTCACAGTGTGTATTCGTGGGTAATTGACTGGTCAAAGACCAAAGTCAAACGTCGTTTAAAAATTGGAATCACAGAGATGTTTCAGAACAATTGGAGGTTAAGGGAGATGAGTGAGCGAGTTGTTAAGGTTCGTAGCACCTCTATTTATACTGAGGATCAATGGTGGGTTCAATTGGAAGGTTTGACCTTGATTTAATATCATACGCGTATGAATTCAAAATTAGTCAACGATCCGATGTTAATTGACGTGTAATCGTGCAATACAAGGCCGGAAATCATTTGAATTTGCCTAATTTAGATCAATCAAGCATTGATCTTGATTGATTAAGAGACGCGTCCAAGCAGTTGACTCTCCAAGTCAACTGTTAAAGGTTAAGGTGAGTATAAGATTAACTCGCGTCCGAGTTTATTCCAAGTAGATGGTCAGCCAGTTGGTTAAGTGTGTTGAGTTGGTTTAGGCCGGTCTTGGCGCGGGTTCGAACCCCGGCCAGGACTATTATTTTTTTTTTAAACGTAATAAGGGGGTGTTTGGGCCGGCCTGAAGGCTGTTGGGCTTCATCAGGTGGGCCTCAACATAATTATTATTATTATTATTATTATTATTATTATGATTAAATGAACCCGAATTAAACGTTCAAGAATAATAGAAATGCCACGTTTATTAATTGCGGTAAAACGTTCAAATAATTATAAATACAATGAAAAGTGACGGATGTCACAGAAGAACTGCTCTGTGTAGGTGTTATAATTTATAAAAACGAGAATCAAACACAACCACTGATCTAGATCAAGTGGTTGTGTCTGATGTTGTTTACCCAAACCACGCGGGTTCGAGTCCCGTATCAAACCGTTTTAATTCTTTTCTTTTAAACTTGAAATATAATCAGTTTCTTAATTGGTATATAACTATAATAATCAGGAATCAATTCGTTCTCAGGGTGTGGCTCAGTTGGTGGCCACGCTTGTGATAAAGCTCGAACCGGCCAGAGGCCCGGGTTCGATTCGCATAACAAACAACCATTTTTTTTCCTTTTACATATATATGTTTAACATATTAAATCTTTTAAAATAGTTTTTAAATACTAAAAGTGGTTTTTAAATTATACAAAAACTACTGTATGACCTTCTAATGGTAAAGTTCATTGTACAATTTTTAATTTTTCAAAAATAATTTATTTAATATATATTATAAATATTACAAGTTTATTCTAATTTATTTATAAAATTCTATAAAAATATCAAAACGACCTTATAAATTTCCACAAAAATTATTCTGAGTTTTTATAACAATAAACTTTTCTGAAATGATTTTTAATTCTGAAAAATCATTTATTTAATATTTTTAATCAATTTTTGTTAGTTTTAACCATAAATAAATCATAATAAATTCATTTTACAATATTTTAGCACCAAAATTTTATATAAATTGTTTCTATCCATTTAGAGCAGAAATACAATTTTTAATTTAAAAATTCTTTAATTTTAATATTTTTAGATATTAAAGTTACATTTTGACAATTTGAAATAAATAGATTAAATATTCTATTTTTAAGAAAATAATTTTATAAAAATTATTTTCACACATAAAACTTTATATTGTGACCGTCTTTGATTTAAAATTACAAAAAGACTTTTGTTTATTTATTTATCAAATTTCTCTTATTTATTAAACGTTTAATTTATTAATCAAACGAATACTTATCCCCAATTCGAAACCCTAGAAAATACTTATAGACTAGATAGACTTAGACTTATTTGTTACCTTATACTTAGGGTGATACTTGGCAACGTGGATTACACTTATCCAATTCCACAAGACTTACCACCTTGCTAAGGTGAGTATTACTTATCCCCTTTTTTTCATTTTTACACTTTTGGGGTGATTCATGCACAAGTATACAAAACTTGCACATTCATTTACACATACATTTTTATTCATTTACAATTCATATACGTGTCTTGTTTATCTTTGTGCTTATGTTTGAACATGAACGTAGCTTACATACAAAATCATACATCTAGACATAACTTATGTTATGGTGCTCTTTACATATAGACGTAACTTAGGTTACGGTGCTCATTTAGACATAACTTATGTTATGGTGCTCTTTTAGACTTGACACGTGTTAGGGTGCTCATTATCAATTTCAACTTATCAACTTTACATTTGATCTTTGTCTTGTTTGGTTACTTGCGTGTTTACATAATGCCTTGGTGATGCTCGACACATGAATTGTACTACTTTTCAAACTTATACTATATGTACAAAGCTAAGTAGTACTCACCAACATCATATGTTGACCAAATTTATTTTCGTGCATGTTTCAGGATAAGCTGTTTGACGCTTCATATAGGACTTTGGACTTAGACTAAATGAATCAACTATCTCAATTTTGTTATGTATTCATTATCACATGTTGTAAAACAATATTCAATAATCAAATATTTACATTTTAGTATCATGAGCTTTTGAACAATCGTCACTACGTGACACCTCGATGATTTCGCCATCGGTTGGGGTGTTACAAAACCCCACAAAAAATAGTCGATTTTTTCTCCGTTTTTATATAGCACTATGGTACTCGTTGGAAAGATAATAAAACGCTCGTTAATTTGGTGTAATTTTTTTCTTTAAAAAATCCTGTATATAAAAGATATAAACGTTTAAAAATTATGGGAGGAAATATGAGAGAGAAAATTTTAAATTTATTTTTAAATTTTTTTCCTAAAATAACTCAATTTAATTAAAAAAGGAAACAATTCAAAAACACCAAAAACTCTCCATTATGATGCCACGTGGCACTCTCGAGGGAAGGTTGAGGCTTCCATTGCACGCCACGTCAGCATATACGTTTTCTTTTATATATATAGATAGATAGATAGATAGATAGATTTAGATCAGAAACATATCAATAATACAAGAACAATCATGTTTAAACGATAAAAATCCTATCTTGCATGAATACATCACATATAACAAGCATAGAGGTTTGGGTTTGTTTAGAAACTGATTTTAATGAGTTTTCAAAGACACAAATGTTTAGAAACCAGGTCTAGACCTTTAGGGAGCAAAACAATATCATTACAAAAGTTTGGGATGAAGAACACACCTTGAAATTGCAAGATTATGAGGTGTAAGGCTTGGAAATGTGATTTCTTGAGCAAAAACGTGTTCCAGAGGTTAGATAAGGTGTGGGATGGCTTTGGGGTGTATTAGGGTTTCACAAATGATGTTTCACAACATAAGGGTGGTATTTATAGGCGTTTCTAGTCGTTAGACATGCGTCAGGCGATTACGCAGCAGTACAGGCGATTACTACTAGCGATTGGAGCTCTAATCGCCTATAAATATCCCCTAATCGCCTGACTTACTCGTGATTATGCGTAATCACCTATAATGTCATGCAATTATGCGTAATCACCTATAATGGAATGCAATTATGCGTAATCACCTATAATGTCATGCAATTACGTGTAATCACCTATTTTAACACATATAAACACGTATTCACATACCGACAAGTCATATAATGATTGTAAGCACATAATGCATGATAACTAACACGTTCCCATCCGTTCACCAATTCTCGGGACTCAAGATTTACGTGTGTGCGTTAAACCTGGCGATTCTACAAATCACCCATCCGTGTTCACATGGTTATGAACCGACTCCCAATGATCCCGTGGACCATTGTAACGACTCCCCATGATTCCCGGAACCATCATAACGACTCAACTGACCTAGTTAAGTATGTTTGAAAACGTTTTTCGCTAAGGTAGACTTATGTGTTTTATAAAATGTTAACCTAAACGTGCCGGGTGTCACAATATAGAACTCAAGTTTCATTTCATCAGGGACATGGTGACTAAGGGTTGATTGAGTTAAGGTTTTGTCCAACACAGGAACAAGTTGCAGATATCTTGACAAAGGCATTGAACCGTGAAAAATTTGAAGTCCAGAGAAGCAGGTTAGGAGTTAGGAAGTTTGATTTAAGAGGTGTGTTGAAATGATAATTCAAGCTTCCGAAACTTCAAGGGTGCAAAGTGAAACTTAGTGTGTTGCATGGAGTCTACGTATGCATGTCAAACGCTAGTGTGTTTTGAATAAGTATTCCACATAATACTGAGTTTGTTGAGTCAATAAGTTAGCCTGATTTGATGCAATTTGTTAGTCAATTCAGTTATGTTTTCCTCCTATTTAAGCAGTCCAATTCATTGTGTTTTGTATTCACTTCTCAAGCTTTAAGCATTAATAAAATACAAATCATTCGACTGTTTTATTTGTTGTTATTATTTGCTCTTACCAACAATCTCATCTTATTAGAGAAGAAAGGCCTAAGGTATAATTAAAGTTGATGCATTTTTTTATGTTATTTGATTGGTTCATTACATCCTGTTGTTTATACAATATTTAGGGGATGATAAATGAAATTTTGTTTGAGAGGGGGTTTGGGAGACGGTGGTTAGAAAGGTACTGAATACTTTTTTTAACACCTCTTTTGGTTTTGCTAAAGTGGAAATGGTGTGTGTGGAAGGGTCATACAAGTTAAAGCTCGAGCATGCAAGCAGGAATTGATATTGAAAATGTGATTCGATCCATAACCTTTAATTTTATTTATTTTATAAATAAATTAGCATGCTGATTGTAATGTGTTTTCAGGATAAATTGGTGGAATTATCCTCAAAACAAAGTATATCATCAGTTCCGACACTTGATGTGCCTTTTTTTTTTTTTTCCATTTGAACAATAGGAAATTAGTTGATGTTATAACTTCTAAAGGTAATTCTTTTGAAAATTACATGATTGAAAAGTGACATGCTTAAATAAAAATTACATACTTTCTTGGATTGTTTTACTCACTAATGCAATACTTCAGGTTACAATTGGTAGCGAGTTATCAGTGGCGGATCTAGGAATTATTCTGGTGGGTACACAGTTTTCAGATGCTCAAATTTCATAGGACCGAACTAAAAAATTCGGGTCGGTTCGATGGTTCGGGTTACCCTTTCAGGTAAGGTTTATTACATAAAAAATTACGGTACAATAATAAACAATCATCATTAGAAATTAAAAAACTGCATGATTCTAATTCACATTCAATTCTCTTCATACCTACTAGTGTGAACCGCGCTGTTACGACGGGAGTTCCGTTCATATGACAAAATAGATTATATTAGACATGCTCTTATTTGAACACAATATATATTAGAAGAGACATATAATATTGAAATAACTTTCAATGTGGTACTCGTATTTATTAGTTATCAATGCTCACGTAATAATAGTACTCGTCCATTGGTCTGGTACTTAAACATTATAATATAGCAAAACCTTCATTAAATTATAAACAAAATTAAACAATGTATCAAATAAAAACACAACTATTACATTACATACACTATATTAATAACCAAACGAATTGAACAGTAGTTTATTATTTTTTATTCATTTTTATGCTATATAGGTCTTACTAGTTTTTATCCCAGGAGCGTCCCGGGTTGAAATATCTAATATAACATAATAAAATATATTATTATTATTATTATTATTATTTTAAACAAATCTCTGTCATAAGTTATCATATTCAAATATATAAAAAAAACGAATCTCTGCGTCGGGGTATAAATCTAGTGCCATTACAAATGAATTCGGAAGTTTGTAATCGATCATTCTAAAAATAACTAACATGAAATAAGAAAAAAAAGTTAATTATTGAAATATCGAACGCATTAGTCTAAGGGTTATGTGATGCGTTAAAAATTTCATTGGTATATGATCGGGTATGTAGTTCGGGTATTTGGGTATGTTGTTTCGGGTAATCGGGTCGGGTATCACCTAATCCCAGACCCGACCCAAACCCACAATTTTTTTAGACTAATCCCAAACCCGACACAATACCTGTCGGGTTACAAAAATAGTCATTTTTTTCTCCGATTTTTTATATAGCACTATGGTACTCGTTGGAAAGATAATAAAACGCTCGTTATTTGGTGTAATTTTTTTCTTAAAAAAATCTCGTATATAAAAGATATTAACGTTTTAAAAGTTATGGGAGGAAACACGAGAGATAAAATAATAAAGTTTTAATATTTAGATTTAGTTGATTATGTATTTAATAGATTAGGTTAAAGATTATAATAGATTAGGTTAAATCATATTTTATTTCTTTTTTTTAATTAGTTTAAAGTTGCCACATCACATCCTATGTGGCATCTCTCAAATGAGAGATTGCTTAAAAGTATGACATGTAGGATTCATCCCTTTGCAATATCTATGTTACCTTATTAGGATGAGAGATGGCTTCAAAGGTAATTTTACACCAATTTTAAGATGGGAGTTAAAAAGGCTCTTCACAAATGAGTAACATTTTGACCATTTTCTTCCCTTTATACCCTTGTGTACAACCTTTAATAGTAATTGTACAAATGAGTAATGCTAACTCTTTCCTCTCTTTCCTGATCACTAATCTTGAAACCGATAATTAGATGACCACTCTCCTCTGAACTTCACCTTCTGTAGTCCTTTCACATTCTTGAAACAATTTTAATCATTAATTCATTATAACGCTACCATCCTTCGACATCATTAACCTTCATCACTTCTTCCTGTATAAGGACAAGAGCCCCAGAGTTCATTCCTTTTCGTACAAGAGCACCCTCTTCTCCATTTTTTTTTTTTGAAATGTTGAATTGGCAACAAGAGTAGCATGATGGAATAGCAGGTTCGTTCTTTATTTTGGTTTATGGAATCTTTTTATTGCTCCTCACATATTATAGTCAATTTATTTCTTAACCTAAAGTTTGATTTGTTTTTTTTTTGCCTGTTTCTGGCAATTGCTACTTATCCCCGCCAATTTATTACCACTGTACATGTCGTCTTCTCGTCGTCGATGCTTCATCTCCAATGGTAAGTGTCTTTTTCATCTTGATTTATGCAATATTTGTCTTATTTGTGATGATATACTCTTCAATGATGTGAGGTTTGTATTGATAAGCGTTCAATAATCATCCTAACTCCTGAGGTTAGTGATCTTTTCCTTGCTAATGTCATTACATCGAGTCATATCACTTCATCACGTTCTCTTCATTATTTAGTGAAACAGTCTGTTATAAATAACATGTATTATTGAGTAAATATCATATTTTTTCTAAATCTTGTAAAAGGGTGAAGATGACATTAAGAAAGATATGTATGATTTTTGAACCTTAACGATATATGATACGTGCCCACGTCTTACAGCTGATGCTTGCCCATGTAGTAATACAACAACTCATTATTGATGCACAAGTTGTCCACGTCTTCATGCAGTTTATTCATATTAATTGTTTTTAATTGTAAGTAGGAGTAGTGGGTTAGTTTTCATATCTCTTGTATGCCTATAAAAGGCTATTTAAGTTTAGAATGAGTTATGAATGAAAATATGAGAAGCTTTATGCTTGGTATCTCTCTCTTGATCTTAATATTCTTGGGAGTTTGTAGGTTTTCTCCGTAAACCTATCAATTGGTGCTCTCATTGACGAATTCACCTCCATCTATGCCGACCGGTACTTCACTTTCCAAGGAAGATCTCCGAGCCTTGACGTGGGACTCGACCGGCTTACTTACCCTCCACCGACACCATCGCGCTCAACAAGCAGCACAAGCCGCCGCCATCGAAAAGCCCTACACACCACAATAACCTCCCTCACGCCACAATCACTAAAAATATCGACAAGCTTTCATCTTCCATTACCCTTCTTACTTCCATCACGAAACCGTCCCAAAATATTCCCACCCCGACACATATATGACTTTGCACAATCTTCACAGAACTTGGTCCCCATCTTCACCCACACGCCACCGTATTGAAACCGACCCACCACCGAAACCGGCTGCCACACTAACCACAGACCCGACACCACCGGTTAAAACAACACCCCCACCCCACCTCCACCGCCACAACAAACATATATTGTAGTTTTAAATGAACAGCTTCTATATGTGACGAGGTCCGTAGATTCCGTAGTAGACGTGACTCCTCTTCCATGCCAATATGTTCCACACCTAACCTGCCGTCAACAATTCCACCGATCTTCACAATTGAATAATAACGACACATGTGCTACTAACAACGTGAGTGGCGACCACCTTGGCGATATTCGTGGCGCTACGTTGAAACCATGAACATCGTTGTCCGACTTGAAGGGCGACACGCCATGGCAACCATCATCGCGCTACGTAGGGAATGAACCGAACGCCACCGGAAGACGTGAATGGCGACCACCATGGCCAACTCGTCCCGTTCTTGAGGACAAGAACGTTTTGAGGCGCGCGGAGTTGATACGTTGCCCACGTCTTACAACTGATGCTTGCCCATGTAGTATACAACAACTCATTATGATGCACAAGTTGTCCACGTCTTCATGCAGTTTATTCATATTAATTGTTTTTAATTGTAAGTAGAGTAGTGGGTTAGTTTTTCATATCTCTCTTGTATGCCTATAAAAGGCCATTTAAGTTTAGAATGAGTTATGAATGAAATATGAAGAAGCTTTATGCTTGGTATCTCTTCTCTTGATCTTAATATTCTTGGGAGTTTGTAGGTTTTCTCCGTAAACCTATCAATGGTGCTTTCATTGACGAATTCACCTCCATCTATGCCGACCGGTACTTCACTTTCCAAGGAAGATCTCGAGCCTTGACGTGGGACTTCGACCGGCTACTTACCCTCACCGCACCATCGCCGCTCAACAAGCAGCACAAGCCGCCGCCATCGAAGCCCTACACACCACAATAACCTCCCTCACCGCCACAATCACTAAAAAATACGACAAGCTTTCATCTTCCATTACCCTTCTTACTTCCATCACGAACCGTCCCAAAATATTCCCACCCCGACACAATATGACTTTGCACAATCTTCACAGAACTTGGTCCCCATCTTCACCCACACGCCCCCCACCCGTTATTGAAAACCGACCCACCACCGAAACCGGCTGCCACACTAACCACAGACCCGACACCACCGTTAAAAAACACCCCCACCCCCACCTCCACCGCCACAACAAACATATTATTGTAGTTTTAAATGAACAGCTTCTATATGTGACGAGGTCGTAGATTCCGTAGTAGACGTGACTCCTCTTCCATGCCAATATGTTCACACCTAACCTGCCGTCAACAATTCCACCGATCTTCACAATTGAATAATAACGACACATGTGCTACTAGACAACGTGAGTGGCGACCACCTTGGCGATATTCGTGGCGCTACGTTGAAACCATTCCGAACATCGTTGTCCGACTTGAAGGGCGACGCCATGGCACCCATCATCGCGCTACGTAGGGAATGAACCAAACGCCACCGGAAGACGTGAATGGCGACCACCCATGGCCAACTCTCGTCCGTTCTTGAGGACAAGAACGTTTTGAGGCGCGCGGAGTTGATACGTGCCACGTCTTACAACTGATGCTTGCCCATGTAGTAATACAACAACTCATTATTGATGCACAAGTTGTCCACGTCTTCATGCAGTTTATTCATATTAATTGTTTTTAATTGTAAGTAGGAGTAGTGGGTTAAGTTTTCATATCTCTCTTGTATGCCTATAAAAGGCCTTTAAGTTTAGAATGAGTTATGAATGAAAATAATGAAGAAGCTTTATGCTTGGTATCTCTTCTCTTGATCTTAATATTCTTGGAGTTTGTAGGTTTTCTCCGTAACCTATCAATTGGTGCTTTCATGACGAATTCACCTCCATCTATGCCGACCGGTACTTCACTTTCCAAGGAAAGATCTCCGAGCCTTGACCGTGGGACTCGACGGCTACTTACCCTCCACCGCACCATCGCCGACCGCCAACGCAGCACAAGCCGCCGCCATCGAAGCCCTACACACCACAATAACCTCCCTCACCGCCACAATCACTAAAAATATCGACAAGCTTTCATCTTCCATTACCCTTCTTACTTCCATCACGAAACCGTCCAAAATATTCCCACCCCGACACAATATGACTTTGCACAATCTTCACAGAACTTGGTCCCCATCTTCACCCACACGCCCCACCGTATTGAAAACCGACCCACCACCGAAACCGGCTGCCACACTAACCACAGACCCGACACCACCGGTTTAAAACAACACCCCCACCCACCCACCGCCACAACAAACATATATTGTAGTTTTAAATGAACAGCTTCTATAGTGACGAGGTCCGTAGATTCGTAGTAGACGTGACTCCCTTCCATGCCAATATGTTCCACACCTAACCTGCCGTCAACAATTCCACCGATCTTCACATTGAATAATAACGACACATTGTGCTACTAGACAACGTGAGTGGCGACCACCTTGGCGATTATTCGAGGCGCTACGTTGAAACATTCCGAACATCGTTGTCCGACTTGAAGGCGCGACCGCCATGGCAACCATCATCGCGTACGTAGGGAATGAACCGAACGCCACCGGAAGACGTGAATGGCGACCACCATGGCCAACTCGTCCCGTTCTTGAGGACAAGAACGTTTTGAGGCGCGTGGAGTTGATACGTGCCCACGTCTTACAACTGATGCTTGCCCATGTAGTATACAACAACTCATTATTGATGCACAAGTTGTCCACGTCTTCATGCAGTTTATTCATATTAATTGTTTTTAATTGTAAGTAGGAGTAGTGGGTTAGTTTTCATATCTCTCTTGTATGCCTATAAAAGGCCATTTAAGTTTAGAATGAGTTATGAATGAAAATATGAAGAAGCTTTATGCTTGGTATCTCTTCTCTTGATCTTAATATTCTTGGGAGTTTGTAGGTTTTCTCCGTAAACCTATCAATATACATCGTTGTGGTGATTTTCTGTTTTTTGAGTTACATGTGTATGATTTTTGGTTAGATCTTGTTACGTATACATGATAATTACAGGGGGACCGTTACGAGTGCATTTAATACATGGAAAGACATAATTATCCCTGGTAATGTTGATGATGGTATGACAACTAATGGAGTAAGGCTTGTAGAGCCTTTGCCATTATCAAAGAGGAAATATTTGGCTAATTACTTGGGCCGTGCACAAGGAAAGATTGGGCGCCTACAGTTGATAGATCTTACTAAGCAATTCCCAGATAAGGTGTGTACTTTCTAAAATTTCTCTTGCAGTAGAATTGATTAAAAATACAAGTTTATTATTATAGTGTTAAGTATAGTAATTATTAGATGTGACAGAGTCATCTCATTTACTGAAAAGAGACAATTTTGTTTGTTTTTTTTACCTCCAATGGGTCATAAGGGGAAAGTTGTTGAACTTGAATAACTTCAAACCGGACCAACTAGAAAGTCACACTAAGTTTCTAATTAAAAAGTTAGTTTTCATTATGCTTTTTTTATAACCTTATATATTTATATACTAAAAAAGGACCATAAATGTTGGTGGGTTGTCCCAACTCAACCAACTGATGTTAAAAAATGCCTGCTTTGATTTGTTACCCTAACCCAACTGGCCCATTTTCCATCCAACTTAACTTTTACTTGTTATGTAATTAAGAAGCTGGAAGCCTAAAATGAAACTCATGATTCTGTGATGTGTTTATGTTATTTACATTTTATGTTTTTGCAAACAATTTGCATATTTTTTAGCGACAGTTGGAATCTCCAGAATTGAAGTTTAGTGACCCCCACAAATTGGGAAAAACTGATTACTTTCTACATCTACGCAATGCTAAATACTGTTTGGCTCCACGTGGCGAGTCATCTGCGAATGGATTTAAAGTAAGGTTGTTTATTTCCTAATTTTCTTGCATAGTAATTTGGTTTGTCTTGATATTGGTATTGGATTAGACCCCACAATAAGGTAACACTAGAAATCAAAAGGTAAAACTATGTTCCTATCATACCTTGCGCAGATGATGGTTAATGTTAAAAACCTATTTTGCTGACAAAAATACAATGGCAGCTATGTTTGAGGTTCAGTATCTAAAAATTGGTAATATCTTATGATTTGAAACTTTAAAATCCTATTGAATCACAGTATTTGCTTTATAGACTACATAGCAACATACCTATTAATTCCATGTGTTTACTTATGTTTTCCTTTAACTTGGTGAATTTGGTTGCAAGGCGAGTTACAAGTGTCAAAGGGAAAAAGAGAAAACAATCTTCTTTGAGCAATGGCTACCGTAGGGTTTGAATATTATACTGAGCCCCAAAGTCATATGCTTGAATAGACATAGAGAGGTAATCAACTTTTTTGAAATCTGAAAGCATATCACTAACCAATTACTTTTAGTACTTTTATGAACTGCTTATGTTATTTGGTCTTTTAGTTTTCTTTTCAAGAGTTACAAACAGAATGACTATATTACAATAGAATTCAATGTGATGCCTTGTAAAAATCTATATATTGTTATTTTTAGTGGAGGCATTATTATAATTCGCTTTTCTTTCTTACCTCATGATGGTGTAATTACATAGCCACAGCTCCCAACAACTGCAAATATAAAACACAAACATGGATTTTGTTCCTTCTCACTTGGATTGTGTGTTAGTTGCGTTAGCAAATTGGAATTAAAAATAAATTACATGAAACCCATCAAGCATCGTGCGTTAGGAAAACATAAGTATCTGCGGCAACGCGCGGGCATACCCACTAGTATATATATATAATAGATGATCCTTTTGCTAAATTAAAATGGCTATGTCACAGTTGGTTGGGTTGTGGTGTTGTAAATGCTATGGCCAGGGTTCGAGACCTCTCATTAGCTTATGAGGGGTTTTTTGGTTCTGTAAAAGTCGGTTGCCAGGTGGCTCTGTTTTTTGTGTATGCACCTGTAGAGTGTAGAGGTAACTTTGTTGTTAAACTTTTCTCCCAGCGCGCCTGCAATATAGCCATCCCACGTTTTCTTCCTGCAGTTCCACGTCTTTTCTCCAACTACGCTTCCTGGCTCCTCCTTATTGGACCTCCTATCTCGTAGGTCCACCTCAAATTCTAACTTCTCCACAATCATACACGTATCACATAGATATAGACGTGTTTCCCCATACAAAAAAAAAAAAAAAAAGAGATCATACCTATATAAACACAGAAAGAATGAGAGTGTGTATACATACTAATAATTAAATACAGAGAAAATTGCTTGATATGAGTCAGAGGGCCGATCATCTTCACCTTTTTCCAGCGAAGCCATGGTACGGTTAGAAGAGAGATAGAGACGACGAGGTTGTCCTTTGCTTATCGGAAATCGACGACCGTAAGAAAAAGACGGATCCGCCAAGCTGTGACGACGATGTCATTATAACAATCCACAACTACCACCGAACCCTAGGTTTGAAGACCACCTTTTTTAAGCTTTTCATCTTCTTTCTCAGCTAGATCTGTCTAAGGGCGGTGACTACGGACCAACAGGTGCTAGGTTTTTTGCGGTTTGCGACAGTTGTGATGGTATAGTCACTGTTGTTTGCTAATGTTGCCTTCGTGTAATCATATGGTGTTGTTGGCTTATGTAAAGAAGAAAAGAAAATTTAATGATTGATTATCGATTAGATGAGTTTGTACACTGTTATTGGTTTGATTATGTGTGGTGAATGCAGGTCTTTTGTCTCTTTTCTGTATCTGTTTTCTATTCTATATGTTTGAAAAGTTTAGTTGGGATGGTGATAATTTATTAAATTGATTGTTTACTTTACCTTTTGCAATGTTTTTACTGGTTTGTGTTGTTAAGCATTTGTACTGGTGGTTCTTTTTTAATAAAAGGTCCTACTTGGCTATTAAAAGTGAAGGGCAAGGTGGTGGTGATTGTGGCAATGTAGATACAAGATAAAAAAGCAGGGATACGAACGGATTGTTTTAGCTGACATAAAGAATCATGAAATATCTTATTTGATGCAGTATTTATAAGAAGTACTAATACAATTGCAATACGCTTGAATAGTGATAAAACACACTTGTATCAAAATTTGTTTCCAAGGTGATATCATTCCTTTTCTGTTTGTTTTGAGGTTCAACACGACGGTTAGAAAAATATGGTAGTAGATAGTAAAACAAAATAAGTGGATTAAGCCCTATTTTAAAATTTATTCTATCAAATGATTATTACGGAAGTTGACTTTCTTTATTTGTTCAGCAATAACCAAATCGACATCCACCAAAACTTTACCTGACGGCATCATGTGAAGATCCTGGCGCAACGCGCCAGTTCATACCACTAGTTAGAATAAAAAAAGGAATTTGTCAATAGTTTAGTTAAATAATACAATCAAGAAATAGAATTAACACAAAAAAGGAATTTGTCAAGACTAAAAGAATACAATCAACACATAATATTACTAAATTATACTAAATAACAAATAAGAAAATAAATATAAAATAAAACATAAACGAAGAGAATCTAACCCTAGACTTCTAGTTTGAAAGTGGGGGTTTTAACCATTGAGCCAATCACTAAGTATGTTTATGGGTTCATTCTAATATATCTTATGGGTGGCATATTTTTTATATACATTTCTACTAAAATTTTAAACCGAGTGTGTCACACCCTCAAATTTCCACTACGGGGTTTATACCGCGAGGCGCGTGACATATCAGGATCCCACAGCCATAAGTCATAAGAACGACTCTAAATGCCCAAACCATTTAGTTCGTTATTGTAAAACCAAGTTTAAAAGTTTTAACCAATCCAGTTTAAAGTATAGCGGCAGCGAAATAACAAAACAGTTAAATAAAAGTTTGCACAAAACAACCGCACCCAAAACCATAAGTAAATAGTTAAATATTTAAAAGTAGTTTAGGTGTTCATAATCCCATGACATAACATGATGCATGTCCTATCGTGCTCCGAACCTAGAGACCTGCAAAAGCATGCTATCGTGTGTCAACATAAAGTTGGTGAGTTCACAAAGTAAGGTAAGTAAAAGTGTAGGTTTCCCAAACCAAGAAATAGTAGTTAGGTTTCCGAAACCCAAATGTAGTAATCAACAACCAAAACCAAGAACCAAGTACCACTAGTTCAGCGTATGCCAAGGGTAGCTAACACATTCATGATAACTAAACAATGTTATACCGAATTGCTATTCAAACGTTGCACTCGCCCCGCGAGCTGGTTTTTGCCTTCCATCATTGCCTATCAACAATGATACAGTCTAAGGTCGTAGTTCACGCCCGCTCCCAGCATGGTGTGAGGTTTGTCAAACCTAATAGCGCTATCAACTAGTAACCCGCTTGCCACCCGCAACTCATTCGGTAAATAGTGAAGGGCTTCCGTGATAGAGTGTAGTTTAGTTCATCAAGGACACAGAGTGTGAAACTAGCAAGGTCCGATTCCTCCCAGGAATCAACCCATACAAAAACCCGAGATAAAAATAGTAGTCCCAAACCTGGACTAGTACAGTAAGTAAGTTGTCTCCCCGAGACGCATACTTTTGAGAAAAGAGTAGTGAAACTCACCTTAGTATGCAAGCAAGTAAATCCAAATTCCAAAGTAAGGTGTGCTACCGACTCCCTATTACATGTGTTACTAAGTGAGTATATGTGTAATTTCATTACACCATATAACCCGTTTGTCCAAGATGTTTAAAAGTTCAAAACCGTGTAAGTGACACCTAACGATTCTACATGCATAAGTAAACCCTACGAACCCATTGGTGAATATGTTGGTTATCATCAGTTTTACACTTCATATGTATCTCATATAAGTGTCCATTCAAGTTCACGTCAATTACATACCACATAAGACTCCAAATAGTCACATAAACACATAATACACAATCTGCGTTTTTAGGACAGATTGTGCGTCACAAAAACTAATTTATTTAAAATACTAACTCAGTGAGTTAAACTCCCAAATTTTTTACTGAATATTCTTTGGGATTAATTTAACAACCCATATTTTTTTTATCTCAAAACCAAACACAAAAGTTATTAAAATTCGTTCAACACAGCTATGTTCCGAAAACCTTCACAACAGGTCAGTTTAGTAGAAAAATTCCCAAAATTATGTATTCATCCAAACGGGATAAATCCACTTGAAAAAGCCAAATTATTCCAATGTTAATCTTCTGTAAAAATTTCAAAACTTAATTCTTTATAAAACTCGAGTTATGACGGTTTAAAGTCGACTCAGTTTGTTAACCCGAAATTCTGATATGACCTATTTTCAAAGAAAATTCCAAAAACTACTCCAACGACGTCCAAATCACTCGATTTTACCCAATATGAAAATCTAAGACCAGGTATGATATCACCATCCAAAGAAAACATCAAAACCATCATGTTAAAGCCACGTAACAGACCCTACAAGTTGACCTAAACATTCTATCCAGATTTTAATTATGCATAAACCCTTATTTAAACAACTCACGTGTGCGTATAATCGATTAATAACCATCAACAATCATTACAAAACATTCATAAGACCTATTAAGATCAGAATCTATCATAATACATGCAAAGTCATAAACCCTAACGATCAAAACATCATCAACTTGCGCAACAAGTAATCTATTATATCACTAACCGCCTATCATCATGTTTAACCCGTTAAATCTTCAAACGCTTCAAGTTTTAATATTTATGAAAAGGTCTCAGACCTGGACAAACTTAGTTATAGGGTTTTTATAACATAATAACAAGATTAAAGCATAATAGATTAAGGATTATACCACAAGCTCTTCGAAACAACCAACCGAATGCTCTTGAAGCTTCCCGATCGATGTTCTTGCGCCTTAGCAGGTGGTTTGGGGTTAATATTTCGTAAGTAGGGCAGTAGGGCGATTAGGGTTTGAGTTTAGGTGATACAAAAGGCTTAGGGTTGCTTAAATAGGTAATTAAGTCGGTTTGGTGGCGACAGACACCCGCGAGCGGCCGCTCGGTCCCTGTGAGCGGCCGCTCACAGGGCCTTGGCCCGCGTGGGTGGTCCGTTTCGTCACCCGACGTGTTTTCCTTCGACGCTTTCCCTATTTCGGACCGTAATAAGTGTAACCCCATGTGCTAAGACCCCAATCATCCTAATGGTCCACCTTTAACGATTTTTATTAACGTATTCAGTTTAAGTTCACATAATCACATATGGTTTGCATATAGTTTTCACCGAGTATCACAGAAGCACGTAATAGCAATCAATCTAAATCAATTAACTCGCAATTATTTAACTTCATCGTTCACCAACGTCCGAGGTTCACTAATCATGTATACAGTCTGGTAATTCCCCGAATTATCACTTCATGCAGTTATTACCCTATAACTGTGCGACGTGTGACTTAACTAGCTAACCATAGTTAAGTAGAATGCATAGAATGTAACTAGAGTTAAGTTAAAGTGAGAACATGAAATTACGAGGTATCACAGAGTGGGTTCGTCTGAACCCGCAGAGCCTTATCTAAATCCGCCCCAGAGTTCGATGGGCATCGTTGGCTGTTACATGCACTGTTGTTCTCAAAAATTTGTTTTTCTTTTGGTAGTCTAATGGAAGCTTGGTTGAAAATTGCAAGTGATGTTCAAACAAATTAGGAAGGTTTTTATTTATGCCGTAGGCGACTTGGATAATAGGTCAAAGCAGGTTCGGATAAAAAAGTTTGGTATACATTTCCCCAATTTAAAAAGGTAAGTCGTAGAACGTTTACTTTATTTACGAATTTATTACTGTTTGCAGATTTTGTGTCGAGATTTGTGTGTCCTCATTGCGTCGAGACTCGAGAGGGGTGTAAATATCTATCTGAGAAAACGTATATGCTGACGTGGCGTGCAATGGAGGCCTCAACCTTTCCTTGAGAGTGACACGTGACATCATAATGGAGAGTTTTTGGTGTTTTTGAATTGTTTCCTTTTTTAATTAAATTGAGTTATTTTAGGAAAAAAGAATTTAAAAATAAATTTAAAATTTTCTCTCTCATATTTCTTCCCTAATTTTAAACGTATATATCTTTTATATACGAGATTTTTTATAGAAAAAAATTACACCAAATTAACGAGCGTTTTATTATCTTCCCAACGAATACCATAGTGCTATATAAAAAACGGAGAAAAAATCGACTATTTTTGTGAGGTTTCGTTCATACAGGAAAAAAAACACACAAAGTGTTCATGTTATCACGTAAAATTAGATTTTGTGGGGAATATGAGTTATTACTGATTAGAACATTATGAGCATGTAATGATTGAGAGATTTTGTGGTTAGTTAACTTGAGCCATTTGCAATAGGTTATCACGTAAAATTAGATTTTTCAACCCCGAGACCCTCCTGAGGTAATCAGCTAGTTGTTTTATATGTGAGTCTATAAATTTATGTTATCTAACACCTGACCATGTATGTCTTGGTAAAAGAATGAAAATGGATGTTTTAATACTTACTAATTGTTTTTTTTTTTCGAGTTAAATGTCATTATTGTCCCTGAGGTTTGGCCAATTTTGCGAGTTTCATCCAAAGGTTTATTTATTCTCATCTGAATACAAAAGTTTTCAATATCTTACTGGTTCCATTCAAGTGCCTAACTCCGTTAGTCAATCTCAGTTAACTGAAGGCAAAGTTGTCAATTCAAATCTCGTCTATATTATAATAATAATAACGCATTGAATTCTGAAATCAAATGTCAACCAGTTGCAATCCACCAAAACATGAACCCAACCATTGCCTTTAACATTTGATTTCAATTTCAACACCATAATTATTCAAAACTACAATAAAAAAAAGAAAAAACAAAACAAACTAAACTATCTATCTATCTATCCATTCATTGAATCTGCAAATGATAATATCACAAAGTTAACATCAAAACAAGATTCAATAAAATAAACTGGGCACCTTCATCTACCACCTATCGACACATCTTACATGAAAAACATGGTCACAGACAGAAACAGCCTGACATATCTTCCCTTCATTATAATAATAATAATAATAATAACAACAACAACAACAACAACAACAACAACAACAACAACAACTTATACAGGAATTTGTGAACAAAAACCCCCCAAATCTGTGAACAAAACCCCACAAATCTGTGTTCATGATCAATTACAACAAAACTCCCCTAAATATGTGTTCAAGATCAATCACTCTAAACACCACCACCGGAATCACACACAAAACCCCCAAATCTGGTAGCTGCAACACTATGGCTACCTTTTCAAAAGATAGATCGGGGCCTTGATGTCATCAGGAACGATGTGGTCGACGGAGCATATGGTCGGAACCAGTTATGGTTTTGTTTGTTGAAGAAGAAGATGGTGATTATGGACGAGGCGGTGATTATGGAGGAGGCGGTTATTGTAACATTACGCATTAACACTTGTACGTTACCATCATTCTGAATAAAAACGTCAAGTTTCTCATCATTAGTTGTCGTTTAAAAATATTATTGCAATGCATTTGAAGCCCTAACACTATATTACTTATATATAGTATACATATATATATATATATATAGATAAATTGCCAAAAATAATATGCTTGGGTCGGGAATCGAACCCACGCCCAAGCCGGGTCACATACACAACACACATAACCAGCTGACCTACACAGGCATCTTGTTCTACTCCCAGCTTATAATTATTATATCACATGTTTTAATCCTTCACAGTTGACTTGGAAAGTCAACTATGACAACAATTACCATAATCAAAACCATTTTGAACGCGCTTTGATTCCAGAATTGGTATGATTGCATGATTTCCGGTCTTATACGCGTACAACCCACGAATAATTATCATCAATTCGTTCCAAAATTAACCCAATTACGCGTCATCGTCTTTATACACGGTCAAACTTACCAATTCTTTCATCCAGACCCTATCCCTATAAATTGAACATCACAAACCCATCCCAACTCGCCGAATACTCTCTTCCAACCCCCAATTTCTAATTTGATTCACTGTTCTTGAGTTTTTGGTTTGAAGGTTGACTTTCGGGTTTGACTGATCATTCGTATACAATACGTCTTTGTAAGTATCGTTTTCTTTGTGGGATTTATCCTTCGGCAATCACACAACAATAACCCCATGATTAATTGGGTTATTGTTGTGTGAATCGTGTAATTGCAAAGCTAGGGCACGAACAGTTTATAATTGGGGAAGAACACATTACAGTAAATGGTTTTATAATTATAAAGAACTGGAATCAAACACAACCCCTGATCTAGATCAGGTGGTTGTGTCTGATGATTGTTTGTTTGTGCACGCGGGTTCGAGTCCCGTGTTAAACGTTTTTTTATCTTTTCATTTTAAATGAATATAAAACTGATTTTCCTTATAGTATTTAATTATTATAATCCGAGATTAAACGTTCTCAGGGTCCAGACCAGTTGGTCTGGGCTTGTGATCTAAAACACACGAACCGGCCTAGGCCCAGGTTCGAACCACGACATCAACAACATTTTTCTTATTAAACATATATATATATATATTCCTTTATATTTTTAAAAAATTCATTTAAAATAGTAAAACTCTTTAAAAATTCTACAAAAATTATATTATGTTAATCTAGTGAAAAAGTTTAACATACAATTTTTAGTTTTCAAAAATTTATTTATTTAATATATATAATAAATAATTCAATTTTATTCTATTTTATTTATAAAATTCTATAAAAATATCAAAACAATTTTATAAATTTCCACAAAAATTATTCTGAGTTTTTATAACAATAAACTTTTCTGAAATGATTTTTATTTCTGAAAAATCATTTATTTAATATTTTTAATAAATTTTTGTTAGTTTTAATCATAAATAAATCATAATAAATTCATTTTTCAATATTTTTGCACCAAAATTTTTGATAAATTATTTCTGATTATTTGGAACAGAAATACAGTTTTTAAATTAATAATTCTTTAAATTTAGTATTTTTAAATATTAAAGTTATATTTTAACAATTTGTAATAAATAGATTTAATATTCTATTTTTAAGAAAATAATTTTATAAAAATTATTTTCATACTTAAAACTTATTATTGTGACCATCTTTAATTTAAGATTTACAAAAAAGACTTTTGTTTATTTATTTATCAAATTTCTCTCATTTATCAAACAATTCAATTATTAATCAAACGAGCACTTATCCCCAATTCGAAGCCCTAGAATATATATTTGTAGACTAGATAGACTTAGACATATTTACCTTAATTATAGGGTAATACTTGGCATTGTTGGGCAACACACTATTCTATTTTTCAAGAGATATAACATTTTGCTAAGGTGAGTTTTACATAGCCCCTTTTCTATTTATCACCATTTTTGGGGTGAAACATGTTACAACATTCTATATGCAATTCAATCATCAAAGTGTCTATGTGTTTTTCTATGTTGCATTATGTCTTGAACATGACTAGGGTAAGCACAATTCTAGCATAATCATTAACATTGATCAGCCGACGGTATACAATGATAAATCTATTGGACTGACAATCCCACCCGGATACGTGCCTCCTACAAAGGTAGCGTGGGTGATTGTTATCGCATAACATAATCGAGTGAACCATGAGCGTATGGGATGTACCACAATACAACAATCACAAGGGTTGATTATGCACTCGATTTACTCCTAGTATGTTTTCACATATGGACTAGACTTGCCATGACACTTGAATTGTACAAGTTTTATTCGATTATCAAAACCTATGTAATTCTCACCACCTTTTGTTGACCCAAAATATTTTCAAACTTAAGATGTTTCAGGTTATAGCTTGCTTGAAGATTAGAGTTATTGCTTGAAGATGCATTTTTTTTTTCATTTTGATGTACAAAATTCTTAGAACAATTGTATGTAATTTATTTAAATCATATATTGAAATTTATTATTTACCATGAGCTACTGAACAATCATCAATACGTGACATCCCGATGTTTCCGCCATCGGTTGGGGTGTTACAGTTATTGATGGTGTCGTGGTGTTTGGATGGTGACGGTGGAAAAGGTGGAGGTTGGATCGAGAAGGTGGAGATGGTGGCCTTTGATGGTATTTAACTCTGGATGGTTTGGAATTTGGATATGAAACTCTGGATATGGATATGGTATTTAACTTTGATGGTATTGTTAAATAAAACAATAATTTTATTATAAACGACAAGGGTATTTTGGTCTTTTAACCAAAAGTTAACAGAAAAATGGATGGAGTTAACGAGTCGGATGGAAACAGCAAGATATTGAAAACTTTTGGATTCAGACAAGAAAAAATAAACATTTGGATGAAACTCGTAAAATTGGCCAAACCTCAGGGACGAAAATGGCATTTAACTCTTTTTTTTTTCACTTTAAGAAAGTTTGGTAAGATAACTTTTACGCAAGACATTTAACATTTAAACAAGATTTTAAACCAATTTACATTTCTCATTGGGATACGTGCTGGTTGTGTGGCTATTCTCCCAGCAGAATACTGGAAACCCCACCGCCAACATTTTGTTGCCGTAAATGGAGAGCCCTTCACAATTGACAAAATAAGTATTCCACCACACTTAAGAATCTTCCCATCTTGCACTGTCAAGCACAGATTCTTAGTGTCAGATACCCATGGTAAACACCTTCTGATAGGATTTGATATCATATACCGGTTGCGAGATTTTCGATACGGACAGGAAGGCCTAAGATACAAGAAATTTGTCAACCCATGGAGTTCAGTTAGATGGCTTTATATGATCTCACCCCTTCCCATCGAAACCATTAAAGCCAAAATTGTCCAAACGTCATGCGCCTCTAGCCACACTAAATTTCTCACAAAAGCTTTTGGAATTAATGTCCCAAGACTTCATTGAACCAACAACCTCCCAATGGGCATGTGAAGCATTCTATCTCAATAAACGAAGTGAACAAACCCGGGGAAAGCTAAGATTAGTGATTAGCTACCAACCACTAAACCATTTCTTACCAGACGATAAATTCCCACTGCCACAAAAAGGTCATTATTTAAGTCCCTGGTAAATGCAAAAGTCTTGTCAAAGTTTGATCTTAAAGCCGGTTTCTAGCAACTAGGCATCAAACCAGATGATAGGCATAAGACGGCCTTCTGCATTCCCAACCATCATTACCAGTGAAAAGTAATGCCCTTCGGTTTAAAAAATGCGCCATTAGTCTTTCAAAAAGCAATGGTACGCATATTTGAACCAATTCTCAGCAATGCTTTGATCTACATAGACGATATTCTCCTATTCTCAGAAGATGAAGAGTCACACACAAAGCTCCTTGAAAAATTCCATTCCATAGTCCAACAATATGGAATTATGCTTTCGGAGAAAAAAATGGAAATCAGAGTTAGCACCATTGATTTTCTTGGGATGAAGATCGCTGATGGGAAGTACCAACCTCAGCCACACATTGCAAAGGAGTTGCACCAATTCCCGGACAAACTTGTAGATGCACATATTGCGACTAATGCTATTGGATTGCGAATTACAAAATGTTTTGTTTCTGGTCGAATGGTCGAAGGTGACTTTCTGAATGGTCGAAGGAAGATTAAATGGTCGAAGGTGCAACAGGGAGGTCGAAGGAAGAAATTGTATATAGATGTGTCTTGGTTCGCCCACCTTAAACGGTCGAACCTGCACATTCGACCAAGTCATTTGGGCGAATGTGCAGGCCTATATAAGGTCGAATCAGTTTTTGAATATTAACTTTTGGTCATTTGTTTTCCCTCCATGTGTGTGTTTCTCCTTAGGGTTATTATCGTGTCTGTAATCGTGATTAATCATTATTAACAACGTTTTGATGTGTAAACGATTATGATTATGAATGAAATGATTATGTTAATGATGATTTCTGTGTTTTGCTAGTTTTATTAATATTTTGAGATCAATTCAGGGATTCCGCACCTGAATTGAACTTGTTTGATCATTTTCTTTGTTGTTTAGACGATCCTACGCGCATACAAAGTGGTATCAGAGCCTAACTGAGATCAAAACTTGATTAATAATTGATAATTGTCACAATTTGTGTTAAGGTTTCATTGTTTAAGTGTTTTAGGGGGAGAATAAACAAAAAACAAGGTTTAAAATTACACAGATTGTTCAATTGATGTTTTCAAACATTCGAACCCTAGTTTTTAACTGAAAACACATAAACAATGGACTATAATCAAAATTGATGTTTGGAAATTGTTAATCGGTCATATTAGAGGGTATTCAAATCAAAATGGCATGTTAAGACGACGAAAATCAAAATCTGATATTGAAGAAGATGAACAGTCTTCTTTCGCCCAAATTCAAACGGTCGAAAGTGACTTTTTGGGCGAATAAGGATGTTCAAACAGTCGAAAGTGGAAAAAAAAGGTCGAATGTACAATTTTAACTACTGTTTTTCACATTCGAACCTTTAATCCCACATTCAAACCTTTGTTTTCACATTCATACCTTTGAATGGTCGAATGTAGAATCTTAAAATCAAAATTTTCAAGTTTTGTTTATTTTGTCTGTTTTTAACGTGTTTTCTTGATTTGTTTTGCAGTCTAATCATGTCTGAACAGGAAAGTGCTGATGTTCCCGCTGGATCTTCAGAACAGGTAGCTGGAAAGGAACAGATAGAAGAATTAGCATTTGAACCGGCACACAACTGCTATGCGTTTATGGGAGATTTGAATAAACACCAAGAATTTACCGGCATTGTAGATTTCTTGAAGAGAAGCCGTGTGATAGTTGCCCTTGCTACCCCCGCCATCTTTTATAAAGACCATCAACAAGAGTTCTGGAAGAATGCCAGAATGGACTACTGGAACAATGAATCTGCTGTCGTAAGTACGATTCAGGGGAGCTTGTGATCATTTCTGAAGATGACATCCGAGAGGCACTGAAGTTGCATGATGAAAAGAAGACAGATCCAAGAGAACTATCATGGATTGAACAGAGAAAGTGCTTCCTACGAATGAAGTACAATGGACCGATAACTGATGGTTCGTTACACAAAGGGAAGTTATGCCCTCAGAATAAGTATCTCGCTCACGTCATGTTGCATGTATTTGGATCAGTGAGTGGAGGGTATGATGTTATGAGTAAGAGTATTAGCTCTTTGATGGTTGCTCTTATTTTGAACAAGCCGTTCAATGTATCTAATATGATACTTGAACACATGCTGGAACCACTCAGAGGTTTAAAGAACAAGAAGTTTTTACTATATCCGAGATTTGTGCAGATGATACTTGATGAGAAGCATAAGAATTTGAGAAGAGATCCTACACAGATTGTTGTACAGGATCACATGAACCTGAACACGCTTGTTAGAATGAAGGGCTATAAGGGTGTGCCGTTGAATGAAAGACCACCACACAAGAATTTGTTTGGTCATCTGATTAACCCAGGATATGTAGATCCAGGAAAGAATAAAGCTAGGCATGATAACAGTGACTCTGATGAAGACAATCCTTTATGTCCTGTTAATCCTGATGCTAAGAGAAAGCGACAAGTAGTGAATGTTGGTGCCAAGACTGGAAAAGGGAAAGAAAAACAAGATGATGTTGAACCTGCACAGAAGAAGGTTTCTAGAAGAAAGAAGAGTGTAGCCAAAAAGGGTTTACATCTGGTTGATGAAGTGTCTGTTGATTCTGAAGAGACACAGGAAGACGAGAGATGGGATTCAAAGAACGAGACTGTAAAGAGCACCACGCCCAAGGCCATTGTGGCTGGTGAGTCTGAAAGTCTTAACAAGTCTGTGGAAGAGCAAAGGACAAAAAGTCCTATTGCGTTGGATGAGACTGATGAAGGATTGGGATTGGGATCCGAAGATTTTGGAGGATCGCCAAAGACAGTTGAGAAACAGAAGAAGCCTATGTATAAGAAAAAAGAGAAAGTTGTGAAACCAATGGAGAAAAGAGCTAGAGATATTGAACAGTTGATTGCTGGAAAGAAATTGCCTGCAGCATCTAGTTCTAAATCACCCATCATATCCCCAGCAGCAAAGAAACAAAAGACATCATCTGCTGCTGAACATACTGAATTGCCAACTGATGCATTCAATGATGCATTGGATAAAGTGTTGAAGAAGTTGAAGAAAGGAAAGATTCCTGTTGCTGAAGCTTCAACACCTAAGGTTACTGTAGATAGTGATGTGATGACTGCAGTTAACCAGAAGCTTGCTAACATGATGAAGATTATAAATCAGCAACAAGCAGAGATTGAACAGTTGAGAAGTAATGACAGAAAGATGTTAGATGTTGTTGAATCGTCACATGAGAATCATGAAGCTTTGAAAGCAAATGTTAAACAACTTCAGAAAGAGAACAAGAAGTTGTTGAAACATGAGCAGAGAAACACCAGAAGGTACATTACTATTAAAGAGGAGAATAAGAAGCTGAAAGCAGATAACAAGAGTATGAATAATCTGATAAAAGATTTGTACTCTAAAGCTCCTCAATTGCAAGCTGGTGAAGAAGATAAAGAACGTGATGAAGAGGAAGTTGATTATGAACCATCTGATGAAGAAGAAGAAGAAGATGATGATGAGTTGAATGAGGATGTCGGTGATGCTCCTAAAAAGAAGAAGAAAGATGATGGTGATGATGATGGTTTAGGAGATGATTCAGGTGAAGATAATAGCTATGCTATCTGATAGTGATGATGATGATGATGATACTGAAAAGTATAAGTGTGAGAAGAGAGGATCAGGAAAAGACACAGGAGAATCCAGTTCGAAAGCTCCTGGTGGTACTACTGATGATGATAATATCTTTTGGAATGAGAAGATCAGATCTTTATCTGAAGATGACAAGAAACTATATCGCCAGATGTTGACTGAAAGAGTCTGGACGATTGAGATGACAGGCAGATTTCAAGAGATATTTGAGTCAAACGATATGCATTTTGAGTTGGAGTATAACGATCCTGATTTAGAAGATGGAGAAGTTTCTGCAGCCATGTCAAAAGAGATATTGGAAGGACTGGCGAAACAGGTTGGTAAATCTCTGGAGGAGTTGATGAGTGATAATCAGATACCAAACATACCTGAGAAAGAAACAAGTAATCACTCCGATGACAGAGATGTTCCAGTATTTGAAGAAGTAGAGATTGAGGATATAACTAGCGAGGAATATCCAGAATACTTTAAGAATAACAAATATTCTGGATTTCTTGAATTCACTGATGAACTGTTGAGCCAGGCTGAGAAACTTGCTCATGAGAAGAGTAAGAGGTTTGTTGAAGAAGTGTTTTCAGATTGTCAAAAGCCAAACACTGAACAATCTGACGCTTTGAAAGAACTTTTGAGAAAGCTTAAAGAGAAAGAAGCTAACCGTCCAAAGATTGAAGTTCAAGGAATCCTGTACTTTGACAGATTCCATAATATCAAGACACTACCATACTAGGCTGTTAGAGATATCTGCAGACATGAAATGTCAGGTGCTGCAGTGAACAACCATCTGGTTGGTTACTTTGCAGATAGGATGGCTAGAGAGAGCAGGACAAAATGGGATGTGTTTACCCCACAATATCCTAAAAGGATAGTCCATAAGAAGGAGAAGGATGATATAACGGGGATGCCTAAGGTGACTTTGATATATAAACCACCGAAAGTGTTGAAGCATATTCCTTTGATGCAAATACCACAACACTTTTCAAAAGATTTCATGTGGTGGTATTATGATTGGAAGACTGCAGAAGCTATTATCGTTCTGAAGGATGGTGCAAAGGATTTCAAGAAGATTCACATCTTTGATCCTATGTGGCTGATAAATTGTTCGCACGAAGACATCATTATGCTTTATTATAATCCAATCTATTGCGAAGCAAAAGATAGTGAACAAGCAAGCAAATACCAACGTGTGGTATTCTTATGCTTTGCATGGGATGTGAATGCTGGGTGTGACTTCGACAAGAAACTGG
The DNA here is from genome assembly GCA_030844895.1 of Ambrosia x helenae. NCBI lineage: Eukaryota > Viridiplantae > Streptophyta > Magnoliopsida > Asterales > Asteraceae > Ambrosia > Ambrosia x helenae. The sequence goes on along the minus strand of CM061224.1, from coordinate 33,819,792 downwards.
GGAAGTTTGTAAAGGTTCAGAATGTTGAAAAGAAAAAGCCGAAACAAACTCATGAACCAGTGATGACAAAGGAACAAAAGACGTTATTGCGCATCAAACTGATGAACAAGACGATGGACGAAGAACGTAGACTCAAGCAATCCAAGCAATAGTTAAGGGGAGTTTGTAGATGCACATATTGCGACTAATGCTATTGGATTGCGAATTACAAAATGTTTTGTTTCTGGTCGAATGGTCGAAGGTGACTTTCTGAATGGTCGAAGGAAGATTAAATGGTCGAAGGTGCAACAGGGAGGTCGAAGGAAGAAATTGTATATAGATGTGTCTTGGTTCACCCACCTTAAACGGTCGAACCTGCACATTCGACCAAGTCATTTGGGCGAATGTGCAGGCCTATATAAGGTCGAATCAGTTTTTGAATATTAACTTTTGGTCATTTGTTTTCCCTCCCTGTGTGTGTTTCTCCTAGGGTTATTATCGAGTCTGTAATCGTGATTAATCATTATTAACAACGTTTTGATGTGTAAATGATTATGATTATGAATGAAATGAATATGTTAATGATGATTTCTGTGTTTTGCTAGTTTTATTATCATTTTGTGATCAATTCAGGGATTCCGCACCTGAATTGAACTTGTTTGATCATTTTCTTTGTTGTTTAGACGATCCAACGCGCATACAAAGCTGACGTCACAAAAAGAAGTTCAACAGTTCCTTGGATTAGTCAATTATATGGCAGATTTCTGCCGAAATTGTCAAATCACACGGTACACTTGTTCCCCATGCTGAGAAATAATCCACCAACGTGGTCTGAAAAGCAAACGCAAGCTGTCAAAGAAATAAAGCAACTTGCTGATGGTATGCAACCATTAAAGATTCCTGCAGCAAAAGACAAAGAATCCTTCAGACAGACGCAAGTGACGAGCATTGGGCAGCAGTCCTACTTGCAGAAGACGACAAAGGAAGCAGGACAGTTTGTGGTTACAAAAGTGGCACATTTAAAGAATCAAAAAAGCATTATCACTCTACCTACAAAGAAATCTTAGTTGTTAAAAGATGGATAGAAAATTTTCTATTCCATTTAATTGGACATGATTTTCTGATAGAAATGGACATGTCATCTTTTCCAAAGATGTTACAGTTCAAAAGAAAGATGTTCCCAGAATCTCAATTATTACAATGGGCAAATTGGTTCTCACAGTGGAAATTCTTGTGAATCAAAACAACTTTAAAACACAAACAAAACAAATGGATCCAAGGAAATCAAAGAGTGTTTTGAAGGGTGGGATGGGAACCTCGAAATCTAAAGTCGAGACTTCTAGAAGCTGAGGTAGAGGTTCGGGTTTGGGTTTGAGCTCGGGTACGGTTGAGGTCAATAGGCCCGTGATCAATTTTTCACAAAGTCAACCCCAACCACAACTGTTCTACCCACAATTCCAATAATTCCCACAAACTCAACCCCAACCCCAACCCCAACAAAGCCAACCCATTTTGTATCCAAAATTTTTTTTGCCGCCTCAATTAACAACAACCCAATTAGAGGACTTTGAGCTCCACCTACATGACGATAACGATGACGATGAGGAGGAAGAAACTGTGCCAGAGACACAGTTTCAGGAACATGGAGATGAAGAATTAGGCGATGAAGTGGAGGAGATGCTTGGTGTAGAGGATCAAGTTGTAGAAGTTGATGCGGGGGGGGGGGGATTTGGGAAGCGAACAAAAGTTGTGAAGTGGAATACGACACAAGAGGTTGCTTTGGCAAAAGGTTGGTGCTATGTGTTGGAAAACAAGGAGAAGAGTAATCAAAGAAGCAAGATGAGTTTTAGAGGGCGGTCCAAAAACATTATGCGGAACTGTTGGGAGGATCCACACAAACAGTTGATCAAATTACTTCTAAATGGACTATCATGAACCCACAAATGAATGTGTTCAATGGCCTTCATCAACAAGCAGTAACGATTAAGATATATTTAAGTTACGGTTTCATTTGATTATATAATTTTTTCTAAAATATATTTGTACTTGCTTGAATATAGGAGCGCCTTCGAGGGAGTAGATGTAGTGATCTTAATGTCATGCAAACCATGTTGAAAATTACTGAAAAACTCATCCTTCTGGTTTTAATCATCAAGCGGCATGGGAGATTGTAAAAGATCACGACAAGTGGAAAAAGCAAGCGATGATGGGTGAGGAACCGTTCGATAGTCTTTCCGACAAGAGACGGAAGTTTTCGAAAAGCGGCAACTATCAGGCGATTGCCGTTTCCATATCGGACGACTCCACCCCCACTAGCCACATGCCGGATCTCAATGAAGATGCCAACCCAACGAGGGCCAAACAAAAAAATAAGAAAGTTTCCGTTGCCGAGTCTTCAAGCAAATCATCCTGGGTTGACGAATTTGGGTCATACCGAGCGATGAAAGAAGATAAACTGAACCAGTTGATCACCCTACAAACTCAACAAGGCGAAAAAACTTTAGCCTTTTTAGAGGAACAACACGAATTGTTGAGACAAAGGCAGTATGACCACGACTTGAATATGTATTCAAAACCGCACGACCACCTCATAGGTAAATCTTTGGACTTGGTTTTGAAACATAAAGAAAAAATTGCGGCGAATTACAATTGGGAGCGTTATTGGGTTGAAGGTGACGAGGAGGTTGAAGGCGACGAGTAAATTTAGCTGTTTGTATGTTTATTTTTTAATTGATGTTTCTTGTATTTTTTTTTTAATTTTAATGGAACTATTATTTTTTCAGTTTTTTTACAAACGGTTCTTTAAATCAAACGGTTATTTTTTTAAAACGGTAATTAAAAAAAGGAAAACTAAAAAATAAATATTTTAGTGAAGTGAATCAGTTAAATGTTGCCTCCATAGCCGTAGGTGTAAAGTGGTGAAAGCAATCCATAGCCGTAGACGAGAGGTTGGGTTCATTCCAATTAAAAAATCGGCTGCTGGAATATGGCATACGATTGTTTCTATCCAGAATGTGTTGAGCACTCGGGGAATTGAACTTGAATCAAAATTCTATTGTAAGGTGGGTATTGGCGAATCGGTAAGATTATGGGAAGACAATTGGAACATGGCGGGCTGTTTGAAAGACAACTTTCCGTTGCTATATCAACTTGCTAGATCGAAAGGAGTCAAGGTGAAGGAATGTTATAAGACGATTAACAATTGCACTTGGTGGGAAATACCATGGTCTAGGCTACCTACAACAAACGAGGAGTTAAATGAGGCGCAAAGATTGTGGACTATGATTAATGAACAACGGGTTGGCAAATCAGAAGACTTGTGGATGTGGGTGTCACAGGACTCGGTGAAGGAATTCAAGGTTAAAACTGTTAGGTCGGATTTTTCAAGGATGCAAGGGAGCTCGCAAATGCAACAGACTTTCTGGTGGAATAGAATTGCGACTCCGAAAGTTAACTGTTTTGTATGGCAGGCTGCGGAAAATAAGATAGCGACGGCAGAAGCTTTGACTATTAGAGGTGTAAGTATAGGTGATGGTATGTGTAGAAGATGCAGCCTTGAACTGGAAAATGCGGATCATATCCTCGTTAATTGTATTTTGGCAAGGTCTTTATGGTGGAACATCCGTCAGTGGCTAAAGATTACCGATGCCGACCTATTTATCTCGATTAATCAGATAATTCAGACCTGCAGGAACATCGACATGCCCCAAAAATGAAAAAAGTTGTGCACGCGATTATTATGGTTGGTATGTGGAAGCTTTGGTTGGGTGGAAACGATAAAGTATTCAATAATGTGAATATGGCGACACCAAAACTACTCGAAGAAGTCAAGCTAGAATCCTATTGGTGGATGATTAAGAGAGGAAACATGGTGGACTTGGATAAAACAAAGTGGTGGGAGTTTTCGGCGTTTCATAACGGTTAACAATATAGGTGTAGAGGTGAAGTATGTATGTAAGTTTAATTTCGTTTCTTTGATGTAACTGATTTTGTATGTTTGTTTGGCCCGGGTAGTCCTCTCGCTAATTGGGCTCGGGTGTTCTTGTGGTGTTTTTTTTGGTGAATGAATAAAGTGGTCTCGTTTGATTGTTAAAAAAAAAGTGTTGCATCCAAAAAAGTGATTCAGTGAAGTAAATGAGTGAAGTGATGTGGCAGTGCAGAATTGGTGTAAATCAGTGAAGTGAATAACAAAATCTTTAAGCGCCCCTTCCCCCTTAGACCACGCGTAATGGGCATTATATGGGCATGAATAAGCATGATAATGCCCCCAACATCGTCCCCTTAGGCATTATATGGGCATGAAGAGGGATGGACATTTCTAGTATAATGCACAAATAGTATAAAATAAAATATGGAAAGTAATAACTAAAAAGGGCATTAAGTGTCTTTAACCATTACACATTTTTTAAGAGGTCTTATGATAATGATGTGGCAGAAAATGCCTCTTAGGGGGGGACGGGGCGCTACCAGAATTAGTCACGGTACCCCACTACCAGCACGGTAACACCGCCGCCACCCATGCTGGTAATGGTCCCGTGAACCAAATTCGGGTTCTAGTTACCGTGCTGGTTCACGGATGTGGGCACAAACTTTCACAAAACTTTATTATTTTTTTATGGTTTAGTCTCTTCTTTCTCTGTCTCTCTCTCTCTATTCTTTAGTTGCAAGGTGATAGATATAACTTTGAAAGCTTGAAGATGAAGATGGTGATAGATATAAGTTTTGTATGTATAGATATGTATTGTGTGTGTGGAGTATATATAGAGAGAGAAAAGAAGGCGGTAGTTATCTTTGGACTTTTGTGCCTCTAAACTTTCAATTTTTTAATTTTATTTTCTTTCTTTTCGAGCATCATGAGAAAAAGTCAACATTATTTTGTAGTTTGGTATGTGTTATTGGATTGTAGTGTCTTGCATATTACGAAAGAAATTTATTTTTACCATGAAAATTAAGAAAGAAATTTATTTTTACTATGAAAATTAAGAAAGAAATTTATTTTAGAAATTTATTATTATTATTATTATTATTATTATGTGTGAAAATAATTGATAGTTGGGTAAAGAATCAGTGGAGTGCTGCCTTCAAAAAAGTGTTTCAGTGAAGGAAATCAGTGAAGTGATGTGGCAATACAGGATTGGTAGAAATTAGTGAAGTGAAAAGCAAATCAGTTAAGGGCCTCTTCCCCCTAAGAGGCATCAACCATTACTTATGATCTTAGATGTTGCACATTGTGAAGTAACGACAGTTGCACAAGCATATATAGTTGTACTTAATTAAAGTAAGGTTTATAGGCAAAAAATTGCAAGACTTCTTCCTGTCTTAACCGAGGATATGTCCTTTAGATGGTTTGGTTGCAAAAATGACTATTGTAATGTCATAACAAACGTTTTCTCGATGTTTGTCAAACCTGATCTTGAATATGATTGTAGATTTTTATTATCTAACGCTACTAGAAAAATGCCCCTATCTTGACACACATTTAATGACACGCGAGAACTCATGACACGCAAAAGCGCGTGTCATTAAAATATCGTCGTCTTTTAAAAAAAATGGTCAAACAATGACACTCTTTTTTGCGTGTCAACAATCTAATGTCAAGATTTTAAAAAACATGACAGTATAAGAATTGGGTGTCATCTTTAGTGTCAATATTTCACATTTTTTTCATTTCCCTCCCACACAATCTCGCGCCCCCCTCTCTCTCCTCTATCATTATTCCCAAAAACACAATCAAAACACAATCAGAAAATCAAACCTTCGATCTTCAATTCTAAAAAAACCCTATGCAACCAAAACATAGAAGCCATCTTCAACTTCAGACGCCATCGATGTAACCCTCTGCTAACAAACCACCCACCGCTGCAAGTCTCAACCTCCACTATCACACACCTACCGTGCACCACCAAACTCGCTCACCATAAATCAGTCACCCTTCAAGAAACAAACAAACAACAATGGCATCAAGAGGGATGATGATAGCTGAACCGAAGAAGATGAGCATCGAACAGCTAAAAGCAGTCAAAGAACAAAGCGACCAAGAGGTTAATCTTCTTCAATACAGCCTTTGTTTCCTTTCTAATTTTGTACCGTTCATGTATTATTAGGTATTTACATATTAGAACGGGTCTAGGGTAAATGTGTTGTTGTATTGTTTCTAATGCTTGTGGATATTATTAAAACAGATCTAGGGCAAATGTGTTGTTGTATTGTTACAGGTATTGAATAGGAACAACAGGTTTTGAGTTTTCAGTGCAATAGAATTTGTATTGGATCGATTTATTTGGTAATTATAAGTTAGGATGCGAATAGGAGTGCTAGCTTTTAGCTGATCATTTAGTTATGTATCAAATTCTGCATTTGATTACAGTTGAACATGATATTAGGCATAAACGCATGAGTTTTCAATGCAGTAGTATGTGTATTAGATCGAATTATTATTTTGTTATTATTATTTAGGATCTGATTAGGAGTTCTAGGTTTAAATTTGTGCTCTATGGTTTATACAAAGTGCCTGTGGATCCCTTGGAATGGCAGATATCTCAGGATAGTACAAACACCTTCTTTGCGTGTTTGGCTAATACCGTAGGTGCAGCTGAATCTGTTCTTAGGGTTGCTGCAACTGGCCATGACAAACGCCTATTTCTAAAGGTATATCACAATCATCCTTGTTCTCTTCACACTAGTGGCTGCAATTGCAATTTCTCATTTTAAAACAAGAGGATTATTGTGTTATGCTCATATGCTGCATATTGCATATGATACTCATTTAGTTTTAGGATGCCTTGTTTTGTCTACTAGCCTTCGGACTTGGCTAGAACAATTTACAGGAACTATCTGAATTCCCTTGGTTGAGACATTGTGTGGGATTCTTGTGTGATCTATTATCATCTGGGAAATTATTTCTCACAAATAGTTATTCCATCCTACTAGACAAAGTAAAGAGGTAAGTTAGTTTGATGATATTAACTAAGGGAAATTTTTGTGATTGTTAGCTTTTGTGACACATATATAGATAATGGTATGTGGGTTGTGGTTAAATTGATGATGTTAACTATGGGAAATTGTTAGATATTATAATGGAGATATCGGAAATGGTACTAAAAATATTGATAAAGCTAAGGATATACTTGAGAGGTATTAAAATTGCTATAGACAAGCATAACTAACTTTGAAATACAAAGTGGTTCTAAGCTAGTTTATTACATCTGAAGTTTAAAAGAACGGAAATAGGCCTGAAGGCGTTTTCCCTTCGCCTCATGAGGCATAAGCCTCGAGGCGAACCAAGGCGCAGTCAAAAAATAAACATAAAAATTACGTGTCTATAAAAAATAAAATACTTGACCTAGAAATTATCCTTATAAATTACATGTAGCAAGGTCAATCGGTCATGTTGGTTTGTCTTTTAATAAAAAAAACTGATGGTTCGGGACTTATTCGTTCAGATATCTTATTACTAAAACTGTTAGTTTCTCTATCTGAATGATATGTGGCATTTTAATTTATTTCTTAGTGATTTATACATAACTAGTAATTTGTCCGCCGTGCGTTGCGTCGGCGCATGACAGGTCGAAAAGTGCATTAAAGATACGATGTGTAGAACATAATGCTTTCAACTAAATGCATAAAACACACCACAAATTACTATGTGAACACATCATAACAGTATGCGGATGTTGTAAACTTGCAGCTGCTAATGGTGAACACATCATAACAGTATGCGGATGTGAACACATCTCAGTAATCTTATCCAGATGATGAAACTAGCATGTATGTTTTGCTTGAAGGTGATATTCCTCCTCTTGTTAAATTAATAGAATTTTCTGATATGAAAGTGCCAAAACGCTGCAGCCCTATGCACACTTGCTGATAATCAGGTTTAATGATTGTCCGCCCGCGTATTTTACCTATGGAGTAAAATAACAGTTTTGTTTTGGTGAAAGATTACTGATATAAATCACTTATGCTTTGTGTTGCAAGTTGGTTATGTATATGAGTGCCTTTATTGGTGAAAATTAATTAACTTTTTATTCTTATTGTGTCATACGGATCAAGTTTTTAGTCTAATATGCTTCAGCAAGCGGATGTTGTAAACTTGCAGCTGCTAATGGTCTTCTTTTTATGAGTTAACTTATACTCTCCCCACATTAAAATCGATGCAACGGGAAGCAAAGTTGAAGGGATCTTGCGACACGTTGCAGGAGTTCAAGAATACGAAATAGGTTTTCATTTATTTTTTAGTTATATTATCTAACTTATATGTTGATAATGATTCAAATTTCTAATTTATATCATGCATACTTTGTACTGATAATGGTTATTTGATCTAGAAATTGATCAGAAGGAAGCTCGAGTGAATGCTATGTGTTCGTCAATCTTCGAATCATTTCCTGAACCAAATAGGCGCTTATTACAAAGGTATTTTCTCGCTCATTACCATTATGAACCTTAACCTTCATCTTATTAATATAATTATTGTCTCAGATTGGGGGAGGAGTAGATGTTTACACGAATGCGGATATTGATGTAAGTCGTGAAGAATGGTCAAGTTATGCCGCAACCTTCATTTTCAAGTGATCCGTATGTTTAGGTATAGACTAACGTAATGTATTGACACAATATTTTTGTAACCGTTAATACTTGTGGTAGGATTCGATAAATGCTTATATTGTAATGGATTTTTCGGTGGTATATATAATATATGCAGTTTTATTATCAAACTTATTGATTTTGTAATTATAAATTTAAATATAAATCCAGGGATATTAGTCATTTTGCAGAATTTTTTTTTAGGTTAAAAAAAACCATGACACGCAAAATGAGTGTCACAAAGGTGTGTCAAGAATGTATGTCATTAAAGAGTGTCATGAAAGCGTGTCAAAAAAGCGTGTCATGAACGTGTGTCATTAAAAGATGACACGCGCTTGCATGTCATAAAAATTTAATGACATGTTCTTCCTTAACACTTTGTTGTGTGTCATAAACACCCTTTTATGACGCGCAATGCACGTCAAGATAGGGGTATTCTAGTAGTGTAAATGGTCAGATCTATATAATCTAGTAAAGAGATGTGAGGTTGTAGGTTATGTGGATATAGATGTATCTATTTTAGCATCTTAGGATGAAGTGATGAACAACGAATGTTGCATCATTGCACGTTGGCGCCAAGGGTGACGAGTGGTGGCATATTCACTACAACAACAATTATACCCAGTATAATCTCACTCATAGCTATAACACCTACTGGTAGGATATGGGGAGAGTGAGATTTAAATACATATTACCTTCATCCCAAAGAACAAAGATGTTGCTTTCAGTGAGACTCTCGTCTCCAAAGTCCAAAGACGCATCCATATACATGGTGGAGGAGAAGGTAAGGTACGAAATTTTATTCCCATGAACATTTATTATAGATCTACATGGCTAACAAGTACGGAGTAACAAGAACAGCAATCTGAAGCAATAAATTTATTACTTATTTTAACATGACACACACAAGAAACACTTAAAAAAAACTCTTAGCGGTGACAGTAAGTTTTCTTCAGGCATTCCCTTCTTCCCTTATTAGCGTTATACTTTCCTTTACAATCTTTGCCGCAAAATGGAGGACGCTTGATCGCACCAGCAGATATAAATTTTGTATTGCCTAGAATCCGCCGATGTTCTTCGGTGTCCATAAGAAACTCTTCATCTTCTTCCACTAGTGTTGGGCGCTCAGCCATGGTGCCATTGCACACACTTGCACACTTCATTGATGACAATAAAGATCCTTCACAATGATTGATCAACATGAAGATGATAATTGATAGTAATAAGATGGCATAAGTCAAGATGGTATTTCTTGATCCATGATCAACTGCCATTTCTTTTTTGGAAGAAATTGTGTAGATTAGTTGATGGTTATAAAGAAATCCGAGGTTTCATTTGGATGTAAATGATGGAATCCTTTGCATAAGTAGTAGACTTATGATTTTAGAAATTACAATTAGTAGGCAATAGAGAAAAAAACTACAAATGGTGATCCCCCTAATTCCTTTGGCGGCATCACCCTACAATCTGCAGCCTACAGTGATGCCGCCCACTTGTTTAGTGGTATCACCCTTACATGCCTAGCAATGGATTGGCGGTATCCATTGATGCCGCTAAATGGAGTATGATGCCGCCAAATTGGATTAAGGCATCACCTATGATGCCGCCAAATGCTTCTAAGGCATCACCTAGCATAAATACTCGGCCACTATCCTTCTCTCAATCCCACAATTCTACAACACACAACACACAGCACAATTACATTCTCTCAATCCCACATTTTTACAACACAATTGGGTCGATGTTACATCCACATCGAGTTTTAACAGTTTGGGGCGGGGATGAGCCATGCTTAACAGCATCGTCTGCTGTTTCATCACCTGCTTGGCATCGCTTTTCTGGAGTCCAAGAAAGCGGTGTCGTTGTTGGATCGGTGTTACATCCACATGAAACTACTTGGATCGATGTTACATCCACACGTGGTATAACACGTGTAGAATGCAACATTGTCTTTGTAGTTTATAATATTAGAGAGTCGGTTGTCGGTGGTGCTCTCAATCTCCAGTGTACCACCTCCATTCATGACGACAGACTCTTTAGGGGGGACAACCTTCCAGGCAAACCCTGTAGCACAAGGCCATCCGATGTTGAAGAATCACGGTCAGTGATTAGCGACGTCGGCGATATAAGAATTTGAGATTCTTCATCGTGCTACTTTGGTATGGCAGCCTGGGTTGATCATTGAGTACCTTTAGATTTGGTACCAATGTTCAACATATTGATATTCTTCCCCTGCCGCATTCAGATGGGTTTGAATCTGAATGCGGTCCTGAGTTCCTGCTGACTGGAAGAACGACTTTCTGTGTCCACAAGCTGTAGTTGACTTCAATAAAGCAATTGTTGATTTCAATGAAGCAATGGAGATGGAAGGCGCAAAATAGAAACTCAATGAAGCAGCGGTAGAATATTGGAATTGGTGATCTCGGAAATAGATTGTCTTGTAACTCGGTAGATTGTATAGTTTGATTGAGTAGTTTGGAAAAATAGTTGTTAAGTAAATTTGTATTATTTGTTTTAAATAAATCTATCATTTTTACTATTACATGTATTTACTTTTATTTCTTAGAAACTGTCTAGTAATAATACTAGTAGCATTAAAATTAACAGTAAGATAATAAGCCTGCCATTACTAAATAAAGCTAGTACAGAACATGATGAGATGAGTCACCCAACTCATCCATGAAAGTAAAGGGTGATTGACGATACAGATAATGCAAACTAAACAACCTAATAAAGATGACATTGATGATAAGACTGACACAACCATGTAGTGTCATTCACTGATTTCGTTGACGCCTTGCATTTCCACAACTCTTCCTGTTATGGCCTGTTTCTCCACATCGAGTGCATGCATGACGCCTGGGGCGATCGTCATAATTCACATCCACCTCATTTTGTAGTCTTCTCTGACGTACTCTGCCTCGGTGTGTAGTAACCATCGGCGGGTCCCCTTGAATTGGCCACTGTGCCGCCGGCCATTCAGACTTATGGCCCAAGGTGTAGAAATGACTGTTGTACTGCTGAACGTACGTGTCTGTGTGGAATTTTCAACTAGTAATACTGTGAGGGCTTTTACCCAACCAATTGCAAACAGCAATTGCATGTGAACATGGAAATCTTTGCATTTGCCATTTGCCACACGAGCATACCTTTTTTTGTACTCAACGGTGTAGTCATTCCCGCCCCGGTCATTTGTCTCAACCCTTGAAAGAACATTGCACCTTATCGCATTCGCATCGTACATCGTGACTTTATGCTGCATAGCAAGTCCCAAAAGGCTCTCATACCTGCTCCATATGCGAGGGGGTAGAGGGGTGTTGCAACTGCTCGAAATTTGAGTGTGCTTAACATATTGTTCGACGTCTCTGAGAAAGGTGTAGTGAATCAGAGCTGTGATAGTCAGTAGTCGCGCTTCACGCAAGACGTTGTTCATGGACTCCGAAATGTTGGTCGTTAGGTTACCCCACCGACGATGCTCTTTATCACGATAAACAGTCCACTTAGTCTTATCAATGTTGTTAAGGTAGTCCCATGTCTCTTGATTTTTCAGCCTCATTTCGCTAACAGCCCACCGATACTTTACGTGCTGAGATGTGCTACCAATAGACCAACACAGTTTCCGTAGGGTTTTGTTCCGGAACCTCCCGCTGAAATTGCTTCTGATGTGACGCAGACAGTAACGATGGTAGGCGTTGGGTTCCTTCCACTGTAGAAGATTTTCCATAGCATTAATTATGCCGTTGTGTCTGTCTGATATCACACACAAAGGCCCCATGCTATTAAGGGTAACGTATTCGGAAAGGTTTTGGAAAAACCAACACCAACTGTGTACAGTCTCTTCGTCAACGACGGCATACGCCACAGGCAGGATGTAGTTGTTTGCATTTTTTGTTACCGCAAGCATCAGCTTACCTCGGTAGGGTCCTTTCAGATGAGTCGCGTCCACCGAAATGACAGGCATGCATCGATAGAAAGCACAGATAGAAGGAGCGAACGCCCAAAAAATATATTTAAACGTGGGGTAATTCGGATCTCCGTTCGGATGATTAAAGAACGTAACAACGGTGCCTGGGTTCCTCGTTTGCAGCCGCATAAGATATGTGGGGAGCTCCTTAAAATTGCTGTCCCAGTCACCATAGATAGTTTCTATAGCCTTTCTTCTTGCTCGCCACGCCTTGGAATACGAAACATCAACATTCAGCACCTGCTTGACATGGGTTTGGATATGTTTTACCTTAAGCTTGATGTCTGTTCGAATTTGCGGTAAAATGTGTTGTGCAATATCCTTTGCCTTTAAAGTTCTGTTGCTATTACGTATGGCAGAAGAATAACAGCTGTGTTTGGTAGCCCATACAGTAATTCGCCAGTAATGTGAGTCAGACCGTATTGATGCCGTGCAACGCCACTCACACTTGCGGCCAACAGAGAAAGGATTTACAAACTTTGGGTGTCTGGTGTAACATACGACCGTGTATACCTTTGGTTTGCTTGACTTGACATACATCTCCCGTCCACGACGGATGTTCCACTGTCTAACCGCACGGTCTACCTCTTCTTTTGATTTGAAATACATACCAAGACGGATATTGTCCCCTGCTTTTGGGTTCCATAACACGAAGTCATCCTCTTCGTATTCTTGAACCATGTAATCTGTTAGCTCCGCATCATCTTGAGGATCATAGTCTTGACGTGGACCTAACTAGAGGGCCAGGTTGTGATTTGGTGGTGTCTGTTGGGTCATCGGTTGATCGGCCTCCGCCTCGTTTGCGGAGTCTTCAGAGTCTTCTGCTGCTGGTTGTTCGTCATCACTATCTCTCGTCTCTTCAGAGTCTCCGCTTCCGGATTCATCAAACCCGTCATTATTGTCATTACCGGCAACATATTGAGGTTCTTGGAAAGATTCTTCGTCCGTATTAGGGGATCCTGCCTCGTCATTTTCTTCGTTATCGGCAGCATGCTGAGACCCGAAGGGTGATACAACATTTACGTTCGACACGTCACGTAGCAGGTTCATAAAAGTAACCTGTTGTAACGGAGGGTCTTGTTGCCATTCAACGTAGATACCCGCAACGAAATCACCACGTCTCTCAGCGGCTAGATAATCCATCATTTCAACCCCGTCATTGTTGAAAATTTTGCTAGTTTGAGAGTGCCCAGCATAAGTGTATCCGAGCAGCAGTTTGACAGTAACAACTTCTTTGTTAATATTAACATGAGCACATACACATTCAAGCAGTTGTTCAAATGACATCTTCTCTCGCATAACAAAGCTGGATGATAGCAACGAGTTATCATCTTGAACAACCCCGTTTATGTATGAAAACTGACCACCCCAGTATAATCTAACCAGGTATGGAACGAAATAAGCCATTTGCTTTGAATGTTATTTTTTTGGGTGGTGGGGGGGGGGGGAAGAAGAAGGTTTTTGAAAGATGTTTAGTTTTTTGGGAAGAAAGTTTGGTGTGGGGATGGATTGGGGTGAGTATCCCTTAAATAGGCTTCAACTTTTTATGATTCCGCCAAACCATTCTGAGGCATCAATGTCGCTGTCCCATTCTGAGTCATCAATGCCGCCAAACCATTCTGAGGCTTCATGTAGATGCCGCCAAACCATTTTGAGGCATCAATGCCGCCAAACCATTATTAGGCATCAACTATTATAAATACCATGTTAAGACACAATTTAAGTCAGAACTGCCTCTCTTCAAAGGGTTTATAAACTATGGGTGGAGGTTATCACGAATGTGACGGATCTTCAAATGTCCGGCGATACTCTCGCCGGGGACGGCGACTACCATTTTCATCTCCTCTTACTCCTCCTCAAATAACTCCTCCTCCTGCTCCTACTCATATAACCCCTCCTCCTGCGCCTACTCAAATAACTTCTCCTCCTGCTCCTACTCAAACCACTCCTCCTCCCCCAGCAGATGATGAGTTCACTGTAGATGAGTTGGTATGGGTTGTGGATTATGCCATGGCTATAAGGGATTTGGACCGTTTAAGGTTATCATCACCCACCCCCCGGATGCAAGAAAGTACACAGATCCCCCAAAACCAGGGTCCAGCCACCCCCCACCAGCAGGCTACAGCCGCCCCAAACCCTCCTCCTCGGGATCCATATGAGGAGGAGTACCTAGTAATTTAGGATTAAATAAGTAAATTAGGATTATGATTTATGTATTATGTGTTTATGTATTGGTCGTTATGTATTTTGTGTTTATGTAATATGTGTTTACGTATTAATGTGTTTATGCACTTGTTTAAATTTGACTGGGAGGCCCAAAAATGGGAGCCTGGGCCGTTTTAAACATAGTGAGTTTTTTGAAAAATGACCTCCTAGCCGAATTCGGGCCCCCATTCTGAGGCACCGGAGACCCGAAGACGGCCCGGACTTCTTGGGACACCCATGTATTAGCCAAGGACAAGGCGTCCGAAAGTCCGGTTACCTGACTGGGAGGCCCTGCCAGACTGTACAGAGGCCCAAAAATGGCAGCTTGGGCCGTTTTCAACATAGTGAGTTTTTTTGAAAATCGACCTCCTAGCCATTTTCGGGCCCCCATTCCGAGGCCCCGGAGACCCGAAGACGGCCCGGACTTCTTGGGACACCCATGTATTAGCGAAGGACAAGGCGTCCGAAAGTCCGGTTACCTGACTGGGAGGCCCTGCCAGACTGTACAGAGGCCCAAAAATGGCAGCCTGGGCCGTTTTCAACATAGTGAGTTTTTTTTTGAAAAATGACCATACCTTTATGAGGCTTCATCTAGATGCCGCCAAACCAATAAGGAGGCTTCATGTAGATGCCGCCAAACCATTATCAGGCTTCATCCCGCCTTCATGTAGAAGCCGCCAAACCATTATGAGGCATCAATGTCGTTGTCCCATTGTGAGGCATCAATGCCGCTGTCCCATTCTGAGGCTTCATGTAGATGCTGCCTAACCATTACGGGGCTTCACCTCTTTAAAAGCAGCTGATTCACAAACATGACTCACTCAACTTCTTTCTCTCTTTACTAACTCGTATTTGAAACCTCTAAGAATGGAAAACAATGGAGATGGCTTTTACTGTTCACAACCAGCTCCTAAAACGGTTAAATCGACCGAGCAAATTTGGAGGCGTTTACGCAAGCCATCAAAACCTTCCACGGGTGGTTCGTCTTCAAGTAACCCACAAGTGAAACCAGCCGAAAACGACAAAGACAAGCCCTGAGAAAACCCACAAGAAAACCAACAATGCAGAAACAACTGGTCTGCTGATGTTGTCGACTTTTATACAAACGGGGATGCCCCATTTTGCTACACTCGCTTCATTTCCGCCAAACTAGACAGAAATTTTTGGGGGTACACTTCTAGGGTGCCAACCCAACAGGGCGCTATCCGCAACGGTAATTTTCACGTTAATTTATCTTGAAAGTAAATTGATTTGCTTAACTCAATAACGAACCTTACGCATTAACATGATTTCAGCACGTTGAGGCGTGGACGGTAAGACTGATGCGACTTAGACAAGCAAAGCTTTTAAGAGATCCTACTTCACAGCAACGTTGGACAGTGTTACCCCATGCCTTCTATGATGAAATGAAGGACTCGAATTCTTCAGTCGCCCTCGACATGGCTGGAAGAATGGAACCCTACCCGCCATTCTGGGAGGTTGACCGCGTTTACCTTCCTTTATCGATCGGGGTGGGAGACTGGCTGCTTATCCTAATTGATCTGAGAAACATGGTAATTACCCAGTATTGGACTGATAAGAGATGGAGAAACGAAAGGCGACGCCAAGTTGCTCACTATATGGAGATGATTAGGCTTTTTTTCGAATGATTTCTAAAACGTATTCGTTACTGGCTGAAGTCTAATCGTGTGGACAAAACACCAATTTCTGTTGGTTTAGTTGAATTAGATGTGCCCCAAGACAACGGAAAGGTTGATAATGCAGGTGTGTTGGTTTGTATGATGATGGAGAGGCTTGTGAAAAAAAAATCGTTGTCGTTAGAAATCGACGTCGAAGACGCTTGTGTGAATTATCGACGACACATGGCAGATGAGCTATACAAATGCCGTTGTGAAGCAACTTCTCGTCATGTTATATGATTATGTAATGTTGTCTTAATGTTTACCGCTTCTATTTCAATTTTAATATTAGTGTTTGTTTCTCCTATCAATGTTTGAATCACATGTGGCTTAACTATTCATATATTCATATACATTCACCATTACCATTGCAAGTCTTTTCTAAAACCTTATCACCACTCATCCTTTAAAATTGAAATATTAAAGAACCCCCTAATTCGTTTGGCGGCATCGAACATTGATAGGAGAAACAACCACTAAAATTAAAATCCAAATAAAAGCGTTAAACACTAAAACAAGATTACGTTATCATTTATCGGTGGCCCGAAAACGGCTCGGAGGTGTTTTTTTCAAAAACCACACTATGTTGAAAACGGGCCAGGCTGCCGTCTTTGGGCCTCTGTGCAGTCTGGCTGGGCCTGCCGGACAGGTAACCGGACTTATGGACGCGTTGCCCTTGGGTAACACACGGGCGTCGCACGAAGTCCGGGCAGTTTTCGGGTCTCCGGGGCCTGATCCCGGTGGCCCGAAAACGGCTCGGAGGTGTTTTTTTCAAAACGGCTCGGAGGGATAGATTTATTTAAAACAAATAATAACACACAGACTTTCCATTTTTGGAATGTCTCAAACAAATAATACAAATTTGATAGATTTATTTAAAACAAATAATACAAATTTATTTAACAACTATTTTTCAAAACTAGTCACTCAAACTATACAATCTACCGATTTACAAGACAATATATTTTCCGAGATCACCTATTCCAATATTCTACCACCGTTTCTTGTTGCAGAGTTCATTCAGTTTCTGTTTCGCACCTTCAATCACAATTGCTTTGTTGAAGTAAACAATTGCTTTATTGAAGTCAACAATAGCTTGTGTTGTGCACCCAGAAACTTGTCTCTTTCAGTCAGCGGGGAACTCAGGACCGCATTCAGATTCACACATCTGAATTTGATCCAGGAGAACATGGTTCTACCTGTTGAACATGTGTACCAAATCTACAGGTACCCAATGTTCAAACCAAGCTGCCATACCAAAGTAGTACGGTGAAGAATCGCATCATCCGTTGTCGCCAACGTCGCTAATGACGTGATGTGATTCATCAACACCGGATGGCGTGGGTTTGCCTGGAAAGTAGACCCGCCTAAAAAGCCCATTGGAATGTTCAGCTTTGGTAGACTGGAGGTTCAGACTACCACCGACAACCAACTCTCTAATATTTTAAACTACAGTATCAATGTTGCATTCTACACGTGTTATACCACGTGTGGATGTAACATCGATCCAAGTAGTTTAATGTGGATGTAACACCGATCCAAAGACACCGCTTTTTTGGACCCCAGAAAAGCGATGCCAAGCAGGGGATGAAACGGGAGAGGATGCTTTTAAGCATGGCTCATCCCCGCCGAAAACAGTTAAAACTCCATGTGAATGTAAAAAACCGTACCCTCCAGAACAATTGCAGGAAAAGTATTATATCTCATATTGGTATTTTGTTTAGTTTTTTACAATGTGTTGTAAATGGGGGTTTATTGTGGTTATAATGTATTTGTATAGGTGTGGAATGGGATGGAGAGAATGGTTATATAAGAAATGAAACTTAGATATGAATTGGCGGCATCAATACCTTAAAATTAATTGGCGGCATCAATACCTTAAAATGAATTGGCGGCTTCAAATACATCATCTCAATTGGCGGCATCAAGATTTGGTTAATTAGATGCCGCCAAACAAGTTCTATGCATCACCAATTTCAATTTTTTCCTCCAATACCTCCAAATGTAATTTGTAAAATAATAAACCCACTATTTATGTAAATGATTCGTAAATGATGATAGTGAATGTCATGTGCCTGCATATACTTTTTCCGTGATAAAAGGCAATCAACTTTTGTTTTTTGGATACAAAACAATAATATTAGAATAGACAAGCACGTTAATTAATCTCATGAAATGTCAAAAGAAGAAGAAATCAACTAAGAGTAAAGTGCCAAAATAGACCTGAGGTTTACCTCAAAATATTTGTTCGGACACCAATTCTGTATTTTATTACTGGGACCCTTGACATTTCAAAAAGTGTCATTTTGGACACTTTTTGATTGAGTTATTAACTGAGGATTGAAACTCAGTTAACTCCCAGGGGCAATTTCGTCATTTTATGTCTTAACGTTTAAAAAACTCATTTTTATAAATCCAAAAAAGAATTAAAACTTGTAACTTGTAATTAATCCAAAAAAGAATTAAATTTTTATAAAAGAGATATAAAAGAATAGAAAATAAATAAAAAGAAGCCAATGAAGCCAATGCATCTTCTACACATTTTGTACTTTTTTTTCATAGTATGTTAGTGTTGGGAGCATCATGTATATTTGAAGATGAAAATTGTATAGAATACGTAGAACTAGTTTTTATAGATTAATTATGTTGATTGGTATGTAGAATTAATTAGGCATGTTTTACTAAAAATTTCTAGTTAAGTGTGTTGATGGTGACCAATGGGGTGGTGGTCCATTGGCAAAGACAAAGCCTTTAAAACACCTAGGTTGTGAAAGGTCTTGGGTCCAAGTCCCACAGACCACATGATTTAAAAGAAATTAACCTTTCAAAAAAAAAAAAAAGTGTGTTGATGGTGACCGTTTATATGGTGAGTAGTTGCCTATTTGTTTCGGTATCCATAAGAAACTCTTCATAATTCTCCTCCACTAGTGTTGGCCTGTTGGGCACTCAGCCATAGTGCCATTGCTCTCAGTTGCATACTTCTTTGATGATGATAAAGATCCGCTACAGAGATTATGATTAATAATCATGAATTTGGGTTTTTAGTTCTTGGTGGGTTAAGCTGAAATGGTGGTGTCTTAATTTCCTTAAGAGTTTGTAAAACTCTCATTTTCGTTCTTAAGGCTTTGACAATTTTGTCACTTTCATCAAAAAAAAAAAAAAAAACAGTAAACCTTTCTTTGAATGGAAGTAACAAAAATGGCCAAACTCGAAGACTGAAAATGGCAGTTAACTCTTTCTTAATGTTTATCGCATTAAGGCATTTCTTAGACCATAATTACCACACCTAATGTGTCTTAACATTTTGATAACATTTTGGTTGGATTCTAACATTTTGATATGGTATGGATTCGCGCCACGCTCAACCCAACATATTCGCCTACAATAGCACCCTCCAAACCATTTCCTAAGCGCCATTAGGGGGCGCCATTGAATGGAAGCCCGCCTAATAATTAGCATCAACGGATTTTTGTGGGCCCCACTTTAAATTATACATATAAAAAGGAGTATGGGGAGGGGCACTATTATGGTGCTTTAACGCATTTCTTGGATGTTAAAGGAGGGCTTGAATGGAACCAATTGCGCATGTGGCATAAATATGAGTAGCGGATTTATACCAAAATTTCAGGAGTAATGTTACATAATTTTCAGAGGTACCATAATACAAAAAAACGTAAAAAAAACAAAAAAATTACACTCCACCATAAACGTTGAGGTGTAGCGGGCGCTACCCCTCCTAACACACTAGATCTGCCGTTCAATGATTTGGCACACATGACGTTGACATGGCACAATGAAACCCTAAAGACATACAATAGCCTAAAAACAATGGGTGTATGAATGAATTTTGGTTTTGAATTATAGTGCGAATTTGGGTTGAATTCTTAATGAGTTTTTAGGTATTGAGTCGTTTTGCAAAAATTATATAACATCAATCGTGAAACCGATTGAGGTGTTCTTTTTTGTTAGAAAACTAATATATTCTATTTTATTATTATATATACTATCTTATTAAAGAAAAGTGAATGAAAAAACAAACTAATTTCATCATCTTTGTAAGATGGTATACAAAGAGTCTTAAGCTAATCACACCATTTTTTACCACTTTCTTTCTTATTTGTCCCTCATGTACAATATTTGATAGCTATTATACAAATGACTAATGCTGCACAACCTTGATCCTAAAAGTTTTTTAAACCGTTCTAGCATTGAATCATCCATTAAGTGGTGTTCAATGAAATCCTTAATGATGTGTGAGTTCAGTGGCGAAGCTTGACCCGAAGGTTCGGGGGGTCGGAAGTCACCGGAGGGTCGGAAGTCACTAGTTTCGGGGGGTCGAAAACCCGTTTCGGGGGGTCGAAACCCTATATTTTCAAAATTTTCTATACGAATACTATATAATCGGAACTTCTGCGCGAAAATCCGGGGGGGTCGGCCGCCCCTCCCCGCCCTTACTATGCTTCGCCAGTGTGTGAGTTGATGCATTAAATTGAATATCAATGACACTTGTATATCATAACATTTGAAGAGGTTATGTACTTTTTTTAACGGCCAACCAACATTTATTTATATAAAAAGCTAGCAAGAAACTAGCGAACCCAAAACAATGCCGAAATAACAAACCAAATAAACTACCCCATCCTATTTACATCAAATCTAGCCCAATCCTCCCATGACATATTCAACATCCTCCCCCTCTTAGGAATCCACAAAAAACTCATAACTCTAATCTCATCAAAAATTCCCCGCGCCACAATCTCTTTTTGATTAAAAATAAGATCATTCTGAGCCTTCCACATACTCCAAAAAGTCGTCAAAATCACCCCATAAAAGGCTTTCCGCACTCAAGGAGCATTCCATGCCGTCAAATAATATCGAAGTAGGTCATTAACGTGAAAGGCGAAAAGAGGCGGAACCTTACACCACGTAAAGACTTGCTGCCAAACGTCCATTAGCACCGGGCAACCCGTAAACAAATGCTCGACAGACTCCACATTTGTTCCACAAATCTTGCAAAAATGAAAATCTATGTGGATGTTTCGTCTTGTTAATGCATCCACCGTCGGTAACCGATCCAGGTAAGCCCTCCACGCAACGACCCCAACCTTTTTTGGAACCCAATTACACCATTCAAAGGTCACTTCTGGTAATACATTTGTGGCCGTGAAAATACATTTTTTTAACATTTGAAACAGAAAACTCAGCTTGGTTTCCGACTGCCCATGACCACGCATCAGATTCGGGGGTTATAACCACACTGCACAGCAGCCGATTAAGACTCTCCGGTTCAAATTGTTCCTGCACTGATAGAGCCGCTACCCTCCAGCTCCAAACAACCTGAACTGGAGACAGACCCGCAACCATCCTTTCAGAAATAAAACAATTTTTGTTCCGCTCTATGGCAAACAGTCTCGGATACTTTTTCTGCAGCGAATTATCCGAGATCCACCAGTCACGCCAAAACATAATAGAGCATCCGCTCTTCAGGTTTCCTTTAACGCATTTACCAAAGTCAATGTTACACTTCTCCAATAGCCCCGAAACAAAAGCAATCTGCTTCCAATGGCCTGCAACAGACGACATAACCGAGATGCAACTCCACCCCCTTCCACCCCCATGAATGGACCATATCACATTACGCCGAAGAGATCCTTGATTAGTTTTGAACAGCCACCACCACTTCGATAGCAAACTCAAGTTGGCGTCCCTCAAAGATCCCAACCCCACACCACCATATTTTGTTGGCGCAATCACTTTATCCCACGCATACCAACTCATTTTATCTACATCACTTGTCCCTCCCCAAAAGAATTTTCGGCGCAACCTCTCCAATTGATCAATCACTTGCATAGGTGCACGAAATAACGAAAAGTAATAAAGAGGGAGCGAGCTAAGAACCGACTTTAATAGGGTAATACGGCCCCCAAAAGAAAGACATTTTGATTTCCATAGAGAAAGCCTCTTCTTAACCTTCTCAATTACCGGATCCCAATTCCGAACAAGATTCATATTTGAGGCGATAGGTACACCTAGATGGATGAACGGAAAACTACCCACAGACACATTGATCTACATTGCTAGTTCAGCCACTTCACTAGTTTCCACACCAACCCCATACAAACAACTCTTAAGCGGGCTAATTTTCAACCCGGATATCAAATAAAAGCTTCGTAAGAGACGCCTCAGATTCAAGGCATTAATAAGCGACCACTCCCCACAAAACACAACATCATCCGCATAAATAAAATGCGATATTAAAGGCCCATCACCACCTACCCGAATACCATGAAAAGCGCCCAAGAAACAAGCCCGCCTCATTATCCGAGTAAGTCCCTCCATAGCAAGAATAAATAAAAAAGGAGACAAAGGATCCCCTTGACGCAGCCCTCGTTGACAAAGAAACTCAGCAGTAGGAGACCCATTCACCAACACAGAAGCCCAAGAATTACGCACTATTGAGAGGATCCACCCACGCCATCTTAGTGAAAAATTCATTTGTACCAACATAGTCTCCAGAAAATCCCATCTCACTGTATCATATGCTTTCTGAATATCACACTTCAAGAATAGACCTTTCAGTTTGGATTTCTTCAACCATGCAATCATCTCGTTTAAAATCAATGGACCATCAATAATATTCCGGTCGGTTAAAAATGATGTTTGTTCTTCAGAGACAAGCTTCGGCATTACAGACTTCAACCGGATGACAAGGACCTTTGAAAGGACCTTATTCAATGCACCAACAAGACTAATCGGACGATAGTCTCTCAAAGTGGCTTGAGCGCATCCTTTCGGTATAAGAGCTATAAATGCCGAAAAAACCCCATCCCTTATGAAACCATTCGTATAAAACTCCTCAAACATCTTCAGAAAATCCAACTTCAAAACAGGCCAAAACATCCTGATAAAAGCGAAATTAAGACCATCAGGGCCCGGGGCCTTGTCTCCCTCACAATCAAACACAGCTGACGAAATCTCCTCTAAGGTAAATGGAGCATCCAGCAAAGCGACATCTTCATCAAATAACCTGTTAACGTTTGGGCATTCAAAAACCGGCATCGGGCCTTCATTTAAACTAATTTTTTTCTGCAAAAAAAGAAAAGATGTTATCTTTAATTTTTATCGGATCAACAACCCACTCTCCATTACAACTAACACCATGAATCCGATTGTTCGTCAAGTTCCTTTTCATAACCCCATGATAATATTTAGAATTCTCATCACCGTCTAGGGCCCATTTAATCCTAGACCTCTGTTTGGCGTCCAAGGCTTTGAAGCGTTCCTCTTCATATACAATCTTTTTGGCCGCAATCCGATCTTCCAACTCACCCTCTAGAAGCAGCCTAGATTCAGCCACTTTATCCAGCTCCAACACCAGCGCTTTACTATCAAATAACCTTTTATTTCGCCGGTTGCGTTCCGCATTAACCCACAGCTTGATACGACCCTTGAGCCACTTCAACTTTGCCGCCAATGCAATATCCGCTTGACCAGAACAAACAAAATTATTAACAATAGAATTAATATACTCCACAAACCCCGGTAACTCTAGCCAAGAGTTATAGAACCTAAAGGGAATGTGACCAAAATCCGAATCCTTCGACGACAGAACAAGCGGAGAATGATCAGACAAATGCCGAGCTAATGCAGACAAGCTCGCTTGAGGCCAAGAAGACAAAAATTCAGAACACACTAAAACCCTATCCAGTTTACTCATCTTTTCACCATTCCCGGACATATAAGTAAACTTAAAAGCGCCCATATTATATTCGAATAACTCTGCATCAGAAATAAAATTATTAAAAAACATCGCATTTAACGCAGAATACTCCGAGTTCACCCGCTCATCTTCAGCACGTACTTCATTAAAATCCCCCATAAAAATCCATCTACCACTAAAAGAACGCATGTACAATAATAGGTCATTCTAGAAACTATGTCTAACAACCGGGTCGTTTGGGGCGTGTACATTAGCTATATTGACATGAACATTCGCATGAATCATGAGTCCCGAAACAATCAAAATATTGTGAGATCTAACAACTCCCGTCTGACGAAAACATGTAGGATCCCACCAACTAATAAGCCCACCCGCAACCCCTATTGAATTTACACAGTCTTAACCAAAATTCGAATTAGCCCAACAACTAGCCAGTAACCAGTTAGACGGATCCGAAGTCTTAGACTCCTGCACCGCCAAGAAATCCACACCATTTGACAATTTTAAACTGTTAATCCAACCCGCCTTCCCTCTACCATTAATCCCACGAACATTTACGGATAGAAAATTCATTAACAAACCGTATTCCCGTGTTCCGCAACAATCTCATCCACAACTTGACCAGCAAAATTTTTTAAACCAATACCCACTAAGCCTCCAAGCTGCACAGTCGCATACACTTCTGAGTTAATCTCCATAGCCTCTTGTATCACTATATCCGTGGGCTCATCCGGAGGCATACTACCTTCAGCAGCTTCAGATGAAACAGTATTCTGGGAGATCTCAGCGACACCTGAATCTTGCCCCATCGAACCCGGTTGAGTACTAGGCGCCACCTCCAATATACCAACATTAAGATCCGGACAGCTTAAACCCTCCTCCGTCTGAGCTGGTTCATTATTCCTATCCCTGGGCAAGTGGTCATCAGGGGAATTATGAAAGAATAACCTGGTCCTTTTCCGACTTTTCATAGCAACCGAGTGGCCCATTTGAAAATCAAGCCCAGGAGCAGATTGTGGCCCATTAAAAAGAGTTTTACTCATTTGGCCCACAGGTGTATTCTGAATGTGACTAATATATGCCTGGCCTACAAATTTTTGAAAACAGGCGGCACTAGTCATTCCCTCAAAAAAAGGGCAAGTTATTAACAACATTAACTTCTTCCGCCCTTTTTGGCTGATTATCCGCCTGATCAATCGCCGGTGAAACAGACTCCAAATCTCCGGCGACCTTCTCCGTATCCATAACTGTGATCTCCCCCCTCCTCTATCTCGTCTTCATGAACCACATCAGCAAACTTCGGGACACACGACGACTGTTCTTCTACTACCCATACCGGATAATGTTTCCCTTTCCATAGCAATGTGACTTCCTCATCAATCCTAGAAGCAATGGAAGTAAGGACATGAGTGTAGCCTGCCGCATTATTAATCGAAAGCCACGAAAATTCCGATGGCCACACCACTTTCCCAAAAAGACCACCAACCCTATCAATCACAGAACTGTCCCGTATTAAGACCGGTAGTCCCACAATATTCAGGCCGGCAATACGATCCATCGGGATATGCTGCCTAGTCCAAGGTGTAGCCGAAACTAAAACCTCCTTCCAAACAGCCTCCTTTTCAATCAGAAACACATTCATCTCATCCGCATCTCGGAACGTGACTAAGACTGAGAGACCTCCGATATAGGATACCGCTGCATCAGGGAACCCAGCCGTCACTAGCATTTTTTTAACGTTATGCATGCTAGCAAGAGTAACCGCTATACCAATAATCGCCCTACCCAAACAATGACGAGGGTACTCAGGACCATCATCATCAACCTGAAGCACCGTCTTTGATCCAGATGGACCTCCATATACCGATGACAAAACCGGGAACTCTTCTATCATAACACTCTTATCCTTAGGCGTCCATATCTTCTTGGGTGGACCATCTTCAACGTAAGAAATCTTGTTGTGAGAACGATCAAACATTGCTAACGACACAGAGATCCGAGAATCCAGAATAAGAATATCTTTTAATGCGGCTAGCACCGCATATGGATCCGATAACTTTTCACAACGCACGAATCCAAAAACTCTTCCTTTAATCGACTTCCTTCGAGGAACCCAGGCATTCGTGACCGGCACAAACTCCCAAAATGCCTCTCTAAGCTTCAGACCCATTACCCTATCCGTTATATTCGTTACGTAAAATGTAGTTCGCATTGCCAGATCATCAACATCCCGTACATGATGTGCCGGCGGCCGATGACTTTCGCCTCTCCTATTAGGGTTACCCATCCCGTACATGAGAGGTTATGTACTTAATCGTGGGCAAATTGAATGGTTGGAGCAAATTGAAGATGCGCATTGAATGTGCCCCTACGTTTCCGGTCCCCACCCCTATATACTTGACATTTATCATTCAGGAGACAACATTTGCGAATTCAAACGGCTACATCAGTCTTTCTCAGGTGCAAATTCCATGTTCCTCTTTCTGTATCAATTTTATAAGTTCTATTAGTTTCGTATTTGATATTATCATTATTGTTGTAGCTGTTGTATAAGGAATTAAGAGCATTATTATATTCCGATTAACAATATTATATGCAGTCACCATGTTATAAATCATTAGATTACTTTGAAACCAATTTATCAATTGGTTTCTTTTGTTTAATAGATAAACCAAAAGTCTTATTTGTATACTTTATTTGACTATGAAAACAACAACCACTCACCTACAATTGATTTTCAACTTTACCAATAAGAGTAGCCATTGTCCATTGCTATAGGAACACATATCGCGTTCTCTCACATATGATATAATAATCAACATATAGTTAGATATCTTTTCATTAAAATGTGTTTCAGCTTTCATTATAAATCCACAATTTGATAGGTGAATGTTGATGTAGTAGAATGACCAAAAGCAAATGCAGTAGACTGTTGAACTAAGATGAGCCGATCATAGGGTTAGGTTGTATTTTTCATGCGTTTTAATCTTCTTCTTTTTTTGCCGATGGTACTTTTTTTTGTGCACGTTGCGTGGCGGGTTTCATTTAATTTATTTTTATTATCAATTTGCTAAGACAACTAATACACTTAAAGTAAACTCCATATGCAAGAAAAAGGCACTCGCAGCAATGCGTGAGCATTCCTGCTAGTTTTGTACAAAAGAAACAAACTTGAGAAGCAAAGAGGTCATAGTTATTGAATACAGTAGCTGTAAGGAAAGTATGAAAACCTAAAAATTATAAAATTAATCTAAGATGAATATTGGTAGTCCCTAATTTTTGATGGGGTGGCATAGGGAAATGAAGATAAGAGCTTGGTCTTAAGTTCAAATCCGAAGCAGAGGGGTTTTACCGCAGTGGGTCTTTGAGCGGCGAGGTTTTTCCTGAATTGGTGGCTTCGTGGACTTGGATTGCCCAATAGGCAACATTTATCCAGTGCTAACTCACTAACAGTTTAGATGATATTTAGCTAACAGTTAAAAAAAAGGTGAATATACTACTTTCTTTTATAAGATGATTTATTTTGAAAAATAAATAAAAAGAACTAAAAAAAATCTTGGGACATGTTTTCGAAATATGGGTTAATTAAATCCATTGGATGGGATCTCAGCCCATCTCTACAAATGAAAAAAAAAAAAAAAAAAACACATGATGGAGAAGATGATGACCCTATTTATTTGACTTAATGTTCGTTATCATAAAATATATGTTATATGGGTTCATCTTTTTCACCAGCCCTATGGTGAGTTATATTATTGCTTTGATTGATTCGAAATATTCTACTTTGCGCTATTTTATGACTTTGTGATCCATAATTTGTTACTTTGATGTTTGTTCAATTTAAAAATATATAATAGTATCTATTTATACTACACTAGATCTTTGCCCGCGTTACACGCGGTTCACCAACGTACAATTATTTTGAGGGGTAAAACATATAAAAAAATGTAGCAGAAATATTTTATGAAGATTTAAAAGAAACCAATACACATTGTATTCAGATATCACTAAATATTTCTTTATACACCACATCTTTAGACACATTGAAACGGTGTGAAGATTCAATGGAGTCGCAGTTAAATACTCCACTTGGTGGTACATTTTGTATTCCATCATTTGTAGGATTATTGACCTTGCATCTCTTGGCATCTAGTTGTAATTTTCTAAATTTGCGACACTCGATTGCATTCTTAATTTTTTCTTCATTCGAGAGAACTGTGAAGAAAAATATATTATTTGCATAATACCATTAGCATATAAATAAAGATGTAAAATATATGAAATTCGTTTACCGTTAGATATATTAGATAACAGTGTTCCTTTGTCATTACTTTAAAAAAAACCATAAGTTAAATGAAAAAACACAAGTAATATAAAATGGAAATCAAAATTAATTTAGCTTAAAATGTTGTTATAATTAATTTAGATTAAAATGTTGCTATAATTAAAAATACGAAATTTTTTTATTTAAATTATAGACGATTTTTAAAATGTATAGGTATAAAATGTAAAGATTTCAATATACCTAAAATAAACTTAAACATATATAATCCGTAGATTTTTAAGTTGTATAGGTATATTTTTTAAATATAATTTATTGTTTGTTAGTATCTATTGACTAAAAAAAGTCAAACCGTGTCAAACAATTAAGGTGGTTAAAGAAGTCAAACATTGCTAAAAGTATCAAAAAAAAAAATAATTAACTAAAATGTTAAATTTATAAACCAAAAAACTACAAATAAATGTTTAAAAAAAATTATTGAATGGTTAATTTCAATTTTTCAATGTTTTAAATTTACCAAAAAACAGGTTGATTGTTTATTTCTAAAATTTGAATGTTTGTTTCTAAAATTTAAAGATGGCAATCTACCAAATTTATTTTAATTGTTTGTTAAATTTGTTTGATTGGGTTTAGTAATTGTTATTTTTTCTGTTGAAAAAAATTTAAAATATTACAGTTAATAAAAACTCAGAAATTGGTAGAAGTAAAAAAAACTGAATCTGTTTTGCATTCAAAGATTGTGTTTGAATTTTAAAAAACAAAGTCAAACCTTGATTCTTTATTTGCTAAAATTGCACGATTTCAATTTACCAAAAATTTACTTTTGATTCTTTGTCAAGTATGGTTTGTAAAACATAAAATATTATTCCATAATTAAAAAAAATGGCATTAATAAGAAATTAATATGAATTTTTAAAAAAAGTCAAACCATATACTAACCGAAAAAAACAATTATTGTTTTCAAAAGGAAATTTTTTTAAAAAATCACAGATGGTTGTGTACAACATAAATTATTTCCATAATTACAAACATTGACATTAATAAGAAATTAATATGATTTTTAAAAAAGTCAAACTATTTACTAACCGAAAATAAGAATTAATGTTTTATCAATAATATTAAATATCACGGTTGGTTGTTAAAAATTAAATTATTTTCATAATTACAAAAACTGTTATTAATAAGAGATTACAATGAATTTTTAAGAAAGGTCAAACCATTTACTAAAAAAATAACATTATTGTTTTAAAAACAGTTTTTTTTTTTTAAAAATAAACCCTTATCAACTATGTTTACTATCTTAGTTCCTAAACAACAAAATAACATTAATATATACCACTAATATCCATAACATAATATGCAAAATATAGTGTTTTTAACTAATAAGAATAACCCAAAATATTAGTGATTCTAAACATAAAAAACCCCAAAATTCACGAATTACCACATGAGTAGTAAACGTGCAAAAGTTGGTCAGTACATACCACAATCAAACATACCTAATATGTGATGCACATAGAGAGCATAGCGAGATTGGCTATAAAAAGTATTAATTTAAAAAACATAGAAGTAAGAACTCAATCCCAGCTGACACTCTACCTGCAGGCGTGCTGTGATTGTTGTTATAATGCTCAACGAATTGATCGATTTCACTAACATGGGCAGGTCTGGTCAGGCATTCAACAACCCAACCTGTTTTTAGAAATATTTAGCAAAAGAAGTTTAATTCATTCTCAAATAGAGAGGTAAGTTACTAACTTAGGCCACGTCTTCTTTGAACGGGTTAACGACCACATAGCGGATACTCAATTAGTATCCAATTACAATTTTAGATATAAAATAGGCGATTTTGAAAGATTATTAAAGAAGATAAATGACACACACCTTGTTAAAAAGATCGTCAGCTTCCCACTCTTTTATATCCAGGGGAGGTAACAGACGCGGTTGGCGGTTGCGATATAAAACTTGTGTAAGCAGGCATAAAGGAATTACCTTGACAACAAACAAAAGTGGGTCAGATGGTGTGTAGATCATGTAATCAAATTGATCATCCCGTGAACTATAAGATGTCTATGCGTGACGACGGTTCCTTTCAAAAAGATTGTGATCACGCAAATTACCAGTTGAAAGCATGTTACTTCTACGCCTTCCGTTGGTAAGCCATCCAAATCTTGGCCATCATCTACAAAAATGTCATGTGCAATTAAACCAACATTATATGTATAAAGATGATCTCATATTTTGAGAAGTTCATAATGCCTGGAGAGAAATCATTACATGTGCAACATTCAAATATGTCATCCTCGGTGTAGCAAAATCCTCCACGTGCAGAAACACAAAACCTAATTTCGTTGAATGCACCAAGAAAGCCTAGATGTGGTGATGCAACACGCATATAAGTGACCTGGCACAACTTGTAACCAAAACTGTTAGTGGCCAAAAACTAAAAATATAAACGTTCACTTTGTGTTTCTGATGACTTAAATTTCAAAGCAACATTATACAATGAAACGATAGTAACTTTTATTCAATTCATATCCATCTCCATAACCTCGAACCACGCTGTAATCTAAAGTTGCTTTCAATTAAATTCCCCATTCGTCGTGGCTGAATCTATCATACTCGGTAGTAAATAATCAAATCATCAATTTGTTCTATTTTTTTGCAATAAACTCGAGGTTCGCTTACCCACTTGAGATGCACATTCTTGAACTATGACAATCACCTGCAGTCTGCAGATAACTTTGAAAAATAACACAAAAACGGTAAAAAAACTCACTCCAACCACAGTTCAAAACTAATCTTCGATAGCATTGTAAGGTCATTATAGGTTAGTAGTTCAACTTCAATCTATCCAAAACTGTTAAAAAGCCAAAAAAAAAAATAAAAAAATGTAAGCAAATTACAACACACAAAAGCCCTAATAATCTCATAGGCAATCAATAACACACAAATCAACAACACACAGGAAGCATTGAAAGGCTATACTAATAATTAAAATAGGCAATCAACAACACACAGGAATAAGCAATCAAAAAAAAATGTAAGCAACTTCAATCTATCCAAAATTGTATCAAATCCATTTGTTGGTCTATACTAATAATCTCATAGGCAATCAACAATACACAGGAAGCATTGAAAGGCTAAGACATACCCATCTATGAAATGATAAGGAAGAGAAACTAAAAATCCTTCTATTACCCAAAAATTCAAATTCAAAATCCTTTTACTATCAGATACTCCAAAAAAAAAAGTCTCAAACCAATATTGGGTTTTTTGGTAATAAAACTAAATAAAGAAAAACCAAAACTATCGATATCTCAAAAGAAGGAAACATAAACTTTAAAACATAGAATGGAAAATGAACATGGAAGCTACCCAAGGGTTGCAAATATAAACTGTTCTAGCAATTCATGTAATAAAAAGCAATGCCAAATTGATGAACATTATATAATCATACCTTTATTCCATTCCAAGGATTACAGTAGCAATTGACAATCCTATACATCTCCTGTTGATATCATCACAAAGCAAAAGCAAAAAGCCCATAAGTTAAATATATTAACATTCATAAAAAACATAAGTCTAAAAAACGAATAATATGTTTGACAATCAATAAATGAACCAATTTTACCTTACCGGGACTGCACTTATTCGTTGTTTCGGTTTGCATCACTATAACAAACTCTTTAGAACACGATATGCATCCTTACCAATTACCATATTCCATTCCCATCTTGAAATCATTTGCATCTAATTATAGAATTCACCCGTTTTTTTCAATATAAATAAAATAAATTACTTTTTCTTACACTTTTTGAGGCTAAAATTTAGACGTAGTACAAACACATGAATCAATTAGAGTCAAACCTCTTTGAATAAGTCAAAATTAGCCAATGGATTATCAATTCACGTGAACTATATTAAGACAAACTAAAAGGATCATGTATGAAAAGCATCTAAAAAATAAAGCAAATGTCTACATAAGGCCTTATATACAACCAAATCCATTATACAATAACATTAAGAATAAATATGCAACTAATGGATATGAAAACATGACAAAGTAGAAGTACTCTTATTAGAAGAAATAAAAAGAATAGGAACAACTGCACATACCGATTTCAGATCGCAAAGAAATCACCACAAATAAAGCAAAACAATGTAGGGTTCTGATGAAATAATTAGCGTTTAGGGCTCTTCGATTTCCGCAAGCCTTAGATTTCATGTGGCGATTGATCTGATCTAAAACAGTTTCAACACACAATACATCAACAGTTTCAAAACAGATTACTTTGATCTAAAACAGTGTCCGGGCGTCGGTAGGAGATACTGATTCCTTCCCTGTGGAGGTGGGACTCCACCAAGGGTCTGCATTGAGTCCGTTTCTCTTTGCGGTAGTCTTGGATGAGTTGTCTAAGTCGATCCAGAAGCCAGTGCCATGGTGCATGCTTTTTGCAGATGATATTGTGTTAGTTGCAGAAACTAAACAAATTCTGAATGCAAGGTTAGAGGAGTGGCGAGAAGCTTTAGAGGGAAGGGGTTTAAGGATTAGTCGCTCAAAGACGGAGTATCTCTATTGTGATTTCAGTGGGGTTAACGACGACGAGGACACCCATATCACTATTCAGGGTCAGGTTGTCCCGCAGGTAACTAGGTTTAAGTACTTAGGATCATTTGTTCAAAAGGATGGGGATATAGATAGTGACGTAACACATCGCATACAAGCCGGGTGGTGTAGGTGGAGAGCAGCCACAGGGGTATTGTGCGATAAGCGGTTCCCAAATAAATTGAAGGGGAGATTTTACATGACCGCAATTAGACCTGCTATGTTGTATGGGACAGAATGCTGGGCAATCAAGAAGACGCACGCACGCAAGATGGAGGTCGCAGAGATGAGGATGCTTAGGTGGATGGGCGGGCACACAAGGCTAGATCGGATTAGAAACGAGGTTTTTAGAGAGAGGTTTGGAGTGGCTAGGATATCAGACAAGATAAAGGAAGGGAGATTGAGATGGTTTGGACATGTGAAGAGGAGAGGAACAACAGCGCCAGTTAGAGCAGTGGAAGCATGCGTTGTAGAGGGGAGAAGGAATAGGGGCAGACCTAAATTGACCTGGGATGAGCGAATTAGACAGGATCTCATAGAGTTGCACCTCTCTGAGGACATGGTCCAAGAAAGGAGTTCCTGGAGACGTAGGATTAAAGTAAGTGACTTTTAGGATTTGGCACTTAGGTAGCATATCCGGGTATTATGAGCCCTTATCTATAGGATTTCTAAACCTATTTTGACTCATGTGTCTATTTATCTTGTTTTCTTAAGTAATGTGAAACTTACTTGTGCTTTTAGTCCCGTTTACATGTTTCTATGATGTTCAATGTATTATATTTTTATGTACTATCTTACTAGCTTATTCCTGCATTTGGTCCGTTAGCCGATAGCGAAATATCCATGTGGTGCTTGTCCCTTTACTTGTATGCTTGCCTGTCTTATGTTCTCTCCTTTTGAGCCGGGGTCTCTCTGGAAGCAGCCTCTCTATCCTTTATGGGTAGAGGTAAGGTGTGCCTACATCTCACCCTCCCCTGACCCTACCAATAGTCTACTATTAGTGGGATATACTGGGTATGATTGATTGATTGATTGATTGAAAACAGTTTCAACAACACAAAATACAACAAAAAATTCAGAGAAAACAAAGAGTTGAAGAACGATTGATTGACATAAGAATAGAATAGAGAAAACCTTGGAGAGGAGATGAAGAAGACGGCAAGAGATGGTCTGATTCGAACGATCGCCCTTGATTAGGGTTTTGGCTTGAAGGAGGTTATGAAAGAAATTGGGTGTTAGGTTATGTGCCGTGTTTTTTTTTTGGCTTTTATATTTTTGTGATTTTTGATTAAAAAAAGAAAATTTTATAAATTACCACATTGTGCCATGAGGGATGACCATTAAATGCTAGGAGCCTAAATGATTGCCAAGTGTCCCATATTGCTCCTAAATATTATATGTATAGATTATTAAGGATGAGGCATGGATAAATATGTTCAAATTGTTCAAAGATGAGATGGCATACCAAGGGTTTTTTTTACAATTTTCTAAATTTTACCACTTTTCTTCTCTAAATGTCTCTAGAAGATAATCAATTTTTTTATGAAAATGGAACCCACCCAAACTGAATAAACACACGGGATAACAATATTTTTAAACAAATTTCATATAATGGCGATAAAAGATATTAATTTATGTTACCACAATGAATAATCTTATCTCAGCTAAACTTGTATGAGTTCTAAAACTTTGCCATAATAATACTTATATTACAAACCCTTTTCATATATATGCGTCTACGTAGCGGCAAAGTGGACGGGATGGTTCGGCTCATTGGCTACATTGCGAACTTTTTTAGCTGCTGGGTTAGGTTGGGCAAGTTTATTACAAACTTACAAATCAAAAATTTAATTTCTAAATGGACAGTGACCTTCATATGATAGTGTATACAATATCATATTATTACTACATGCTTTTGTCATGTAAATAAACTTTATCATTTAGCAAGGTGTCTTCAATGGCACAATTATGTAATGTAGATATGCAATGACCGGATAACTTACACAAGAGTAATGTTTATGTTCATATTGATCTGTTACAGTAACATACCTTTGGTTTATTAAGATTTGTTCAATAATTAGTACATGGTTTTTGTGGTGAACTACAATCAGTTATAAGTGGCGGTGCACATTTCTTTTCTTTTCTTTCTACGAATACTTGTTAAAACATAGTATGCACATTTCTATTCTTTTTGCGTAACTTGTGACAAAAAACCAAAGTATCATAATGTTGTATTGCAACCCATTTGTAAACCTCGCTACAACGCGCGAGTAAACCCACTAGTTATATATTACGAGTAACGTTATTGTTCATATAGGTCTTAATCTATGTGAGTAGTGAACAAGATATTTAAAAAAAATCTATCTTGTTAATCGTGTTTTTTTACTCTTGATATCCAAAAAAAATGTGTAATTGCTCTACTAGCATAATTAACCAAAAAAAAATATAGGTAAGGCTAACGTAAAAAGGAGCTTAAGTATAAGAAGGATTATTAGTCGTATATTAAACTAGATTAATCAGGGGCACGATGGTAAAATCACTGCGTCATTAAAGTTTCACCTCATTTTTAAAACGGCCGTAACTTTTTTCATATGAGATTATTTAAAATAAAAAAAATAAAAACTATACCATAAAAACAAGATTTTTATCATCTTTCATTTGCATACCCTATTGTTATGCTTTAAAAAAATTGTTGGGTTGATAACTTGCGTTTTGTTGAGTGTATACTTGCGTTTTAGAAACGCAAATTATACCTAATAAGAAGATCTGCTAAAACGCAAGTGATACATGATAAAACGCAAGTTATACATAATAAAACGTAAGTTATATCTAATAAAAAGATGCAAGTTATACATGATAAAACATAAGTTATACATGATAAAACGCAAGTTATATACCTGATAAAAAAGATGAAAGTTGTATCTGATAAAATACGCAAGTTATACTTGATAAAAACGCAAGTTATCAGCCGAGCAAAAAAAAATTAAGTATAGCAATAGGGTATGCAAATGAAAGAGGATAAAAAGATTGTTTTTATGGTGTATTTTATTTTTAAAAAATAATGTCGTATGAAAAAGTTATAAACGTTTAAAAATTAGGGGTGGGACTTAACAATGGTAGGTTGTATCTGTTTTGCCATTCTCCCTTTCTTTTTGAAAAATCCAACGTATATATTCACCATTTTAATCTATCCATTGATTCATTTAGATCAACAGCCCAAAATCATTCTTATCCTTTTTAGGTTAAGCTTCTTTTTACAGTAAACTTTCTTAAAAAATATATATATTTTTCAATCTTGAAAACATGCTTGAACAAATGGTAAAAAAGAAAAAAAGAAAAAAAGAAAAACCTTCTTCCCTTGAATCACTTCTCATATATAGTAAGTTAAAATTATTTGTATTTGATAATTGGGCAAATACCATACAAATCAAGATACTTTCTTTTTTTCTCACAAAAATTCCTACACTTTATATTCACTTAAAAAACCAATAAGCTTTATGTTTTATGAGTCATAAAAGTCCCTTAATAACTCTTTCACATAAAAAATAATATACTCTTTTATAATACAACTCTCTTAAAATGATAAATTTGAACAAAAAATCTCTTAATTATTATCAGATGAAATCATGAAAAAGTATGACAATTTATATTATAATTGAAATAAAATTATTTATTTATTACTTTTCTAAAAAATTAAATTTATATAAAGGGATGCAAACGAGCTGATCTACTCATAAGCTACTTAAGTTCGGCTTGAAAAATCAAAGCTTAAACGAGCTCGAGAACTCACGTTATTTGTTTTATTTAATATTATTAAATTATTGAATTTAGAATGGAATAGAAAAAACAAACATTAAATAGACTTCGGTTTGTCATATGTCCCATTATATATTATATTATAACATTTTCACGTTGAAGAACTTTTATATGCAAAAAGTTGTTAAGGGACTTTTATGAGACAAAACATAAAGTATATTGGTTTTGTAAGTGCAAAAGGAAGTGATGGGACTTTTATAAGAAAAAACAAAAAAGTATATAGATTTTGTGTTTTTTTTTTTTAAATTGACTTTCATTAACAAATGTGACTCCTCAAGACAAGGGGTCCAAAACTACATGTACAATGGAAAGTTAAATCACTCCTTCCAAAGAAGGTTCTTATACACTGTTCTACTTTTAAACTATAAAAAAGATAACGATTTAATTCTGGTCACCACGTCTATAGCCTTGACACTCCGAGCATTGAGTCTATTGTCGTTTCTAGCCTTTCGTATCAACCAACAAGTCACAATGATTATACCATGTAAGATCTTCTTTCCGACTTTATTGCAATTTGCATTTTTATACAACTGTATCAGATCGTCAAAACCAAAAGCATATAAAGAATCGATTCGGCACCAATAAGCAATCCTACCCCACACTTCAGAAGTAAACCAGAAGCCCAAGAACAAATGCTCAGTGTTGTCGACCCCAAACCTACAAAGGCCACATTGATCATCCTCAATAAAAACGCCTCTTCTAACTAGAGCGGTGACGGTATCCTGTCCAATGCCGCTCTCCATACAAAGATGCTGCATTTAGAAGGAACCGTCAGGTGCGGAAACCCTAACGATGGAGCAAAATGATGAAAACCGATGTCAAATCACGCAAGAAATAATTTTCAACATTTATGTTAATCATTAACTTCAAATAAACGATTACATACTCGATTAGCAATAAACTCTCCAAACCAGGGTTTTCTGAATAGAGTATTTGCGCTAATGAACACAAACAAACTGACGATAACTGACTATAACCGTTGCCCAACTACCCTAAACACACATATATATATATGCTAACTAATATATATATAGGCTAACTAATTAACTAAGTTTGGGCTTGGGCCTCAGGCATACATGCCTGGGCTACCACAATTGCCCCTACTCTAGTTCTATTAGACTAAGCCCATACGAGTTGCATAGTCATGGTCACAAATACACCAACAAACTCCCCCTTGACCATTGCTATCAACTCTGACAAACACTGATAATCATCAGTCACAAAACATGCACTAACAAACTCCTCCTTGACTGATGATTTCAGTTCTTCTCTGATAAGACTTGATCTTTGTCTCCCAATCAGCTGTGTCTGACTCTGTCTGATATCTTCACAAATTCACCGAATACCCAAAACCTTTCACATCCAATCTCCCCTTCAGTGTAAGTCTATCCAAATTACTTTTATATCCACCATAATCTGCATCTTTCCTCCTATGAAGAATTTACGCCTGATTAATAAAGGACCCAAGTAACCGCATATGATAAGGTTCATTCTTCAACTAATCAGTAACGAACATCCAGCTTCATTGCAAAAATACTTCAACAAAATCTCGCACATCTAATTTTTCAGAGAACAATGCTCTAATAATTTTGCCAAAGAAATAATTATCTCCCCCTTTTTCTCTGCAAAATATTACCGCATTGACGTGTATATTTTTGAATTCCCCCATTCACAACCCAAAACTCTCGTCCCACGTACAAACAATCCAACCATCCTTAATTTAAAATGCGGCCTAAATAATTGCCTTGTCCAACTCTCCACGAAAAAGTTAAACCTGACCTTATTTTTAAATTCAATTCGGTGGCCAACATTTCTTAAAACACCAAAACTTGTTCTCTAAGCTTGGTAATAAAAAGTCAATCCCATAATTCCTCAACCATAATAAAGATCATAACAACCTTCCTAAGAGTATGCGTAGTGGGGATAGTTATGAGGCGTTTTCAGGCCATAGCGCCTCTGCACACCGCCCCGCGGGGCGTTTTCAGGCGTTTTCAGGCCATAGGATTTTCTCCATAGCGGGCGTTTCTCCTGCACTCTTTTTATTAAATTATTATTATTATTATTATTATTATTATTATTGAAGTGTGTGTGTGAAGAGGAAGAAGAAGAAGAGGAAGAAGAAGAAGAGATGAAGAAGAAGAAGAGATGAAGAAGAAGAAGGAGAAGTGGAGAAGAAGAAGTGAAGAAGAAGATGAGGAGAAAAAAGTAGGTGGGGAAGGGGTAGGTGGGGTGGGTTATTATTATTATTATTATTATTATTATTATTATTAATTTAATAAACTTTCAGTTTAAATTTTTATTATTATTTTTATATTTAATGAAATATTATTAAGTATTTAATATTCTTATTTAAATAAAAAACAATAATTAACCAATCATTACCAATCATTTATAACCCCAACATAACCCTCCTTCCCACTACACCCTCTTTTTCCATAACCCTCACATAACTCCTTTTCTATTACTTTTTAATATTTTAATCACATAACCCCAACATAACCCTCTACCATTACACATACCCTAATAAAATAGAACTATTATTTGGAAAGTAGATAATGAACATTCAAATTTTCGGATCATCCCATATTCCAAAATGGCCAATCGAAATTAAACAATCCATTAATCAATCTAGGATCAAACAAACAAAAAAATTCAACCACGATGATGAAGGACCAAACTGAGATGATCCTCAAAAACAATATAAGGACACCGGCTGAACATTCATAATAATCTTTTCCCAGGCAAACTCAAAAAAAGATCTCGGATAACCATGACTAATTAAAATGGCAATTAATCATGGAGTTTGATTTCACACCAAATCGGTATCACGTCGACTATAAGTTTTAGCGGAAATAAAACCCAAAAATCAAGAGCAATCGTGAATCGGAGAGGCGGTTAGACCTTCCGATTCGTAACCATGCTCTGATACCAATGTTAATACGTGTCGGACCGATACTACATCACCAATCGCTCCTGATTATCTCCACAAGACGTCAAACCGTATATATAAAACAATAAATAATATATGTGTAGAACCAAGAATCTTACTTTCATATATGATAAACAAGTCGGCACAGATTCTTCATACATATACACATACATACGTTGTTGAATGGGATGCCGGCCTGAGGTGAGCCCAACCTCAGGCCAACCTGGACTAGACCACACACAGTAGTCTTCTCCTAGAGACTGTTGCAACTCTCTCTTAGAAACCCTAAACCTAACACACATATATATAGGCTAACTAATTAACTAAGTTTGGGCTTGGGCCTCAGGCATACATGCCTGGGCTACCACAATTGCCCCTACTCTAGTTCTATTAGACTAAGCCCATACGAGTTGCATAGTCATGGTCACAAATACACCAACAAACTCCCCCTTGACCATTGCTATCAACTCTGACAAACACTGATAATCATCAGTCACAAAACATGCACTAACAATATGAAATATGCATCTACAGACTCTCCCTTGTCTGTAGCTAGGGTTCTTCACTTGTTGGCATGCATGACACCCTTGTATTTGGCTTTAGCGTTCTTTGTCTTTCCAGCGTCCAACTTTGTATCTCTTCATTTTTCAGCTTGCTTCCTCAACTTCATATAATACTTCTCCAACAATCCTCTGTAATCACAATTAGAATGAACTTCAAATGCAAAGCAAAACTTAACCACAACTTGAAATTTCCATGCTTGCTCGATATCCAATGTATCAAAGTGAATAGGATTGAAATATAATGTTTAAATATCATTCCTCAAACAATTAATCAACCACATTGGATCAAATATTATGATCTTCTTGCACAGCTTTGATTTGTCTTCATTATCCATTACGATCACAGCTTCTCCCGCTCCCCAATCATAATACCAGAAAGCAAAATTCTTGCTAATATCTTGTTCAATCAGCATTAACGGGAACTTCTTCATGCAAGTAGCTGGTTTGTAATTCAATGTCACATACGAAAGATTATTCAATGGATTGATCTTCTTGTGAACACTTCGGTGAGGATATTGTGGCTTGAGGACATCCCACTTCGTTAGACTTTCTCTCGTATACTTATCCGCCATCCACTCCAATAAACCAGCTGCCCCAATCAGCATGTGTCTGCATACATCATGTACAGCCCAATATGGAAGAGTCTTGATATCATGAAATGGACTGAAATACAAGATTCCTCTCTCCCATTTGATACCGACACATCTTAGTTGAGGTAAGAATTTCCAACATATCGCTCTCCCTTTAAAAATCTGATTATGATAGCAATAGAATTCTCCCTGAATTGGTGGAAGTGGACGTTTATCAGATTCTTCTCTCAATCTTCTAAGATAATTCTTCAAAGCATCTGATTGTTTGTTCACATCTTCTTTTTCAGCTTCTGTAAAGATTTCATAAATCAGATCTTTACCCTTTTTATCAGCCACTTTCTCAGCTTCTCTCGGGATATCATCATCAACAAATGGAACATTTGTGTTGTCTTTAATGTTGTAATATTCAGGATATTCTTCAGGAGTAATATCTTCAATCTCTATCTCATCAAAATCGTTCACATTTGTATTATCTGAATGATTACCTGGATCAACAACTGGTATGTTTGGAATCTCTTTCTTCTTGACCAAATCTTCTAAGGTCATACCAGCTTGTTGAGCAACACCTTCTAAAATCTCTTTGGTCATTGTTGCGCTGACATCATCATCTTCAACCTCAGGATCTTGATACTCCAAATAGTACCTCATATCATTACTAAAAAAATATCCCTGAATCTTGAAGTGAATCGAGCTGAGACATATCCTTTCTTCATCATTTTCTTCAATCTTTCTCTATCAACATCAGTCATTTTTCCCAAATCACCTTGACTCGTTCCTGTTGATTTATCTCTTCTTTCTTCTGTCTTTTCTCATAAGAATAATTATCGATATTGTCATCAACATCATCAGAATCTATCGATCCTTTAGCATCTTTATCATCACCATCATCATCATCATTATCAGATCCACCATCATCATCCGATTTTTCTTCCTCTTTATCCTCATCATCATCATCATCTTCTTTAGACACTTCACCGGATTCTTCTTTAGTCTATTATGTACCTTTCAACTTAGGAACTTTTTGGTACAGTTTGTCGATGATTTGCTTCAACTTCTTATTCTCTTTCTCCACTGCAACTATACGTTTTTCATTGTGGACATTTGACAATTGCAGCTTCAAATTCTAAAGCTTCAAATCAGTAACTTTATTTTCTAACTGATCTTGTTTTTCCTTTGATTTAGCAATGATCTTCAACATATCTTGTTCATTCTCTTTCAGCTGTTCGATCTCATC
This sequence comes from Ambrosia x helenae, assembly GCA_030844895.1. Taxonomy (NCBI): domain Eukaryota; kingdom Viridiplantae; phylum Streptophyta; class Magnoliopsida; order Asterales; family Asteraceae; genus Ambrosia; species Ambrosia x helenae. Next base: position 33,777,636 of record CM061224.1, on the reverse strand, counting down.
TTGATTCTTCAATAAACAGCTTTCGGAACATCAAAGGATTTCATCAACCGAGTAATCTGTTGTTGCGGTAAATTCAATGCATCTTGAGAAACAGAAACAACAACTTGAGAAGGGGATTCTTGCTGTGGAGTTGATGATGACTTGTTAAAACTAGATAACATCTCCTTCAACGATTTAGACACATCTGATGGATTTTTCTGTGAAGGCTTTGCTGTTAGTTTTTCTTTCACAGACTCAACTTCTTTCGAACTTTTCTTATTCTTATTCTCTGGTTCTTTTGCTGGAGAAAGGATTGGTGTTGTAGAAGCAGTTGGAATAGCTGAAGAACTTGTTCCTTTGATCAAACTTTCTACATCTTTCTTTCTTTTCATCATCTTTGACTCCTTCTTTGACATGGACTTCAGACGTCCACGTTTTGTTGACTTCGGTGCCATAGGAGAACCAATAAAATCATCTTCAACATCTAATATTTCAGTTGCAGGATCAAATTTTGGATCTTTATCAAATCCTCTCTGTAACTGAGCAGCAACTAATTCATTCATGAGATTAGGAGTCACAGAATCACCAGTGGCCTTGGGATATGCTTCCACATCATTTTCAGTCTTTCCATCTTCAGAATCAAACTCTTCGTCACTTTTTGTGTCTTCATCAATCAACATTGTCTTCTTACCTCTCTTCTTTGACATTGCTGAGCTTTTAATATCTTTACCTTTCCTCTTTGATTCTTTCTTAGATTTCTTCTTTGTTTGTCTTTTTGCTCTCTCAATACCCAATGAAAGCTTGGGGTCCTTGCCCTCTCTCCATTAATTATTCCTATATCTAATACAATTCGGCTCCACTATTTATGGATACCGTTAATTACAATGATCAATAATAATTGTGATACAAATTTACTAAATATAAGTGCTATTACACCCCCGCAGTCGAAGTGGGAGGTGACCGGATGCTAAGACTAGAGCGAAAATCTTCAAAGAGTACCCGAGGGAGACCTTTGGTGAAAATGTCTGCAATCTGGTGACGAGATGGCATGTGAAGGATGCGGACCCGACCGCGCTGGACCTGATCCCTAACAAAGTGGATATCTAACTCGATATGCTTCGTGCGCTGGTGCTGTACCGGGTTGCCTGAGAGATAGATAGCACTGACATTATCACAATAAACCAATGTGGCACGAGAGAGTGGAACCGATAGCTCTAGGAGGAGGTTGCGTAACCAACAAATTGCTGCAACCACATTCACGACTCCTTGGTATTCCGCTTCGGCACTGTAGTGGGAAACGGTGCTTTGGCGTTTAGAGGACCACGATATGAGATTATCGCCAAAGTAAACACAATAGCCACTGGTAGAACGTCGCGTGTCAGGGCAGCCCGCCCAATCTGCATCAGTGTATGAGACCAATGAAGGAGGAGATGAAGATGCGCACAAAGTGAGACCAAGTGTGGAGGTGCCTTTAATGTATCTAATGATGCGCTTGAGGGCATTCCAATTATCAATCCGTGGAGCGTGCATATACATGCAAATCTATTGCACTACGTAGCTGATATCCGGGCGAGTGAAGGTCAGGTACTGAAGGGCGCCCGCCAGACTACGGTACAATGTCGGGTCATGAAATAGATCACCAGATGTAGCACTTAGTTTACCATTTGTTTCAACCGTGTAGAGACGGGGTTGCACGATTGCATACGTGCACGGGCAATAATATCATTAGCATAAGACTGCTGGGTAAGAAACATGGAATTACCAGTGCGGGTAACCGAAATCCCCAAGAAATAACTGAGAGACTCGAGATCCTTCATAGCAAATTCTGTTGACAGACTATGGAGAAGGCGATGTCTGAGATATATGGAGGATGTAACTAGAAGAATGTCATCCACAAAAAGAAGTAAATATGCGGTATACGTCCCTTGATGAAGAGTGAAAAGAGACGCGTTGCAGTGACTATTAAGAAAACCCAAGCTGAGAGCATATTCTGTGAACCGCTGGTACCATGCCCGTGATGCCTGTTTCAACCCATATAAAGATTTCTTAAGAAGACAAACGTGATCCGGTAACTGTTTGTGACGAAACCCCATTGGTTGGTACATGTACACGGTTTCGTGAAGGTCCCCGTGTAAGAATGCAATAGTCACGTCCAACTGATGTACAGGCCAATTTTAGAAAGAGCAATAGATAGCACCGTCCGTATAGTAGCCGGTTTGACAACCGGACTGAATGTCTCTCCGCAATCAACCCCAACCTGCTGTGACTGCCAATCACAAACCAAACGAGCTTTGTATCTTGCTAAAGTGCCATCCGACCTGTATTTATGTTTAAACAACCACATGCTACGTACAATATTCATGTTAGGGGTGTGAGGAACTAACTCCCAAGTACCATTTCTAATTAAAGCATTGTACTCAGTAAGCATGGCGGAATACCATTCCGTATAGCCAAGGCATCAATAGGGTTTTTGGGAACGGGTATGATGGAGGGTGTAGTGGAGGTGGCGTGTAGATTTAGTTGGTGTTTTGGTTTAAAGATGCCACTCATGGAGCGGGTATGCATGGTGCGGGTGGTTGGTTGTGAGGCGAGTGGGTTTGGTGGTGGGCTGTGGGGATTTTGCGGTTGAGTGTGGGGCAGTAATGGGCCAGAGGGAGTAGGCTAGGCCGTGGTGGAGGACATAGGTGGGCTGGTAGATTGTTGGCGTTGGGCAGGAAGATGGCTCGTAGGATGAGAGTTGTTTGGGCCGGATGTAGTAGTGGGCTGAGGAAGTGGAGATGAGGCGGACTGGGGTGTGGGGCCGAACGGTGTGATAGGTGGGCTGGTTTGAGTGGGTGCAGTGATGTGTGGACATATGTGATATGGAAGGATTCGGATAAAAAATCATAGTAGGGTGTAGGGCCAATGGTGTGTTTTATCGGAAGGTGGCTTCATCAAATGTGACATGGCGTGAGATGTAAATTTGTTTTGTGGTAAGGTCTAGGCATCGGTGAACTCGGTGAGAGGTTGGGTACCCGAGGAAAACACATGGGTGGGAGCGATTTTCAAGTTTATGAATTGTTGTGGATGGTGTGAGGGGGTAACATAAGCAACCGAACACCCGGAGGTGATCATAGGTGGGGTTTGTAAGGTAAAGTAGTTCGGTTGGGGTTTTGTTGTGTGGGCCTGCTGTGGCTTGGACCCAAGGATACCAGATTGTTGCATCGGGTGTGAAGGTGGATGAGTGGGCCGAGATGAATTTGGGTATGGGCATGGTGGTATGGGCCAGGTGTTGTAGGGGTATGGGCTGTTGGGCCAGGGTGAGTTGTAGTTAGGCCATGGTGAGGGATTTGGATTATGTTGTTGCGTGGGCCAGGAGGTATTCCATGAAGGGAATTGTACGGCGACCAAGGTGATTGTTGATACCTGCCACGAGCGTAGCTGGAGCGGCCCCTGCCACGACGGCCTGGGCGTCCGTGGCCACGACCATAGCTGTTCCGGTCATCGGGTCTGTGGGTGGGTTGGTCGGGTGGTGGGGTGCGGTTGTTTGTGGTGGCCGAGAGAGCGGATGACACAGTTTTCAACGCATGAAGGGCCAGTTCAGCCTTGTGCGTCTTAACCTGCATGATCTGTGACCGAGCCGTGTAAAAATTGTGTAAAGGTTTGGTGTTTTGTAAGATGGTTCGGATCGACTCATATTGTTCATTAAGGCTAGCTAGTAACCGGAGGATAAGTCGATCATTGTCAACGGGTGCATCAACATTGGCGAGTTGGTCCGCGAGGGTTTTGAGTTCTTGACAATACGCGAAGACGTTAGGAAACCCGTCTAGACGCGTGTTGGAGAATTTTTGCATTAAATGGATGGCACGAGCGGCTTTGTTATCCTGAAAGAGATCCTCAATGGCGACCCAAGCTTCATGAGCGTTTGAGGTTTTGTTGATAATGGTGTGTAGGAGGTCATTGGAAATAGTAGTATAAAGCCATTGTAAGACGATGGCATCCAGGCGATCCCATTCTTCGGCTTTAGAAGAGGATTGAGTTTTGGGTTTGGGAGAGTGGTGGTTATGGACTAGGAAGGCCTTGCAATGTATGGTGAAGAGTGTTGCCCAAGAACTGTATTGAGCAGAATTGATATCAAGTTGGATTGGGATGTAGTTTTTAATGTTGGATACGGTTGTAGCGGGGTGGATTTTGGATTGTAAAGTGATGGGAGTTTGAGGATTAGTGAGTTGGTCGGCCATAGTAGAATCGAAGGGTAGGCAGTGGAACGGCAGCAGCAAACAGAAGGTTTAGGAAGAAGAAAACTCGGCGAGCAAGAGGAAGCCGAATTAGGGTTTGGGAGGGATGAGGAACCTGGTCTGTGATACTGTTAGGACAAAGAGGATTGGTGAAACCACTTTTGGAAACCTTAGTCTAATTCACTTCTGTCATTTTGGCTAAGTATAGAAGTACTGAAGAGAAGACAAGAAACTGCTGAAGAGAAGATATGAGAAGTGCTGAAGAAGAAACTTCATCAGAAGTTCTGAAGTCCAAACCAGACAAGTTCACTTCAGAAGTACTGAAGACAAACTACTCATCAGTAGTTTGTCATTCATCAGCACTTAACATCAGATATTTTCCACCGCCTTTTGTATCAGTAGTTTATTGTTTATTATTACTTTTAGCTGTAATTGTTAGTTTCAATGTTGCAACTTGTGCAACTTGTTTCTGATGTTTCTGTACTTGCTTTATGGGCAAGATACATGTATGTAAACGTCTATAAATAGGAGGCTTCAACCTTCTATTTTAGACAGTGATTTTAATAGAAAAATCCTTCAAACACTTTCACTGTTCTATTCCATTTCAGTATTTATTGTGAATCTGTCTAAGTATCTAATTCTCATTTACTACTTAGATTCATAATTAATACTTGTCATTATTAGTTTCAATCATCAAGGGGAGTAATAACTCCTCTTAAGTATAAAAAGTGTTGCATTAACTTATACATTCCGCTGTGCTTATAATCTGATATACAAGAGCTTGCTAAACACTTAAGTGTCAAAGATAGCAAGTTCTTACTTAAACAAAGAGCAAACTGATCCAACAGATACCATGAAAGTTTAGGGTCATTGCCCTCTCTCCATTAATCATTTCTTTATATAATACAATTCGGTTCCACTATTTATGGATACCGTTAATTACAATAATCAATAATAATTGTGATACAAATTTACTAAATATAAGTGCTATTACCCAACACTGGAATTAATGGAGTATCAGTATCAGAATTACTTCCATCATGCCTCTATTCATCTATAAGAGGGGCTACAAATCCAGGATTCACAGAAAGTGACAAAGAGTTTGATTCTGAAGATGAAAAGACTGAAAGTGATGTGGAAGCAGATCCCAAGGCCACTGGTGATTCTGTGACTCCTAATCTCATGAATGAATAAATTGTTGCTCAGTTACAGAGAGGATTTGATAAAGATCCAGACTTTGATCCTGCAACTGAAATATTAGATGTTGAAGATGATTTTGTTGGTTCTCCTATGGCACCGAAGTCAATAAAACGTGGACGTCTGAAGTCCATGTCAAAGAACAGACTGAAGAAGAATATGGTGAAGAGTCTGAAAGGTACAGAACAGACTGAAGAAGAATCTAGTGAAAAGTTTGAAGAAAATGATGATGATGATGATGATGATGATGATGAGGATGAGGATAAAGAGGAAGAAAAATTGGATGATGGTGGTGGATCTGATAGTGATGATGATGGTGACAATAAAGATGCTGAAGGATCGATAGATTCTAATGATTTTGATGACAATATCGAGCATTATTCTTATGAGAAAAGACACAAGAAAGAAGAAGATAAATCTGCAGGAATGATTCAAGGTGATTCGGGAAGAATGACTGATGCTGATAAGGATAGATTGAAGAAAATGATGAAGAAAGGATATGTCTCAGCTCGATTCACTTCAAGATTCAGGGATATTTTTGTTAGTAATGACATGAGGTACTATTTGGAGTATCAAGATCCTGAGCTTGAAGATGGTGAAGTCAGCACAGCAATGACTAAAGAGATTTTAGAAGGTGTTGCTCAACAAGCTGGTATGACCTTAGAAGATTTGGTCATGAAGAAAGAGATTCATCTTTATATCGGTTCTCCATCTTTTTATGTGTTGTCTAAGTTGTTTGAATTTCATCATCAAAACTTCATCAGGCTTGCCTTCAAAGTGACCATCAAGAAGAACCTTTTTCACTGCTTCTTCGCACCCATCCACGTCGGCCCATAAGTTAAACCATCGAAACAGTCTAAATCCAAAATTGTTAACCACCAAAGTCAACACCAGGGGGAAATGATTTGATCAACCTCGAGGAAGTGCACGTAAACATGCATCCGGCCACCTGTTAAAAAAATATACACACACAAGAACACTGTCAATCTTGCTCATTTTACAACCCATCTCCTTCCCATCCAGATACGTGAATAACCTCCCATTCATAGTATATTCATGCAGCTTAGATTCGTCAAGGAAATCATTAAAAGATCGTGCATCAGAATAGCTAAACCTTGTGTTCCTCCTTTCTTCTTGAAACCTGTCTGAATTGAAATCTCCTAAGAGAATCCAAAGTCTAGGTAGATCTCTTTTCAAATTCATTAAATCCTCCCATAATATTCTCTTATCTTCTATTTTCTGTAGAGCGTATATATTTCCAATGTTTATAACAGTCCCATCCTCGCACAACCTCCCCGAAATAATAACAAAATTCTTTTTCTTTACCACCCGTTCTTTGGTAAACACTTTAGCTTCCCATAAACAGAATAAACCCCCGGAATTCCAAGTAGCGTCAACAAAATCATAATCAAGACAGCCATTTCCCCAGAAACTGTTGAAACCCAACCTACTACAATCGCTACATATCGATTCTCGAATATCCAAAAACGTAACCCCATTATCCACCCTCAATTTTTTAACCCAATCGGCCTTTCCACTAACCCCGATACCCCGAACATTCAAAGATAAGAAATTCAAAACTTACCTGATTGTACTCCTTCTTTCTGAATTGTTTCTCTAAACACCTTTTCGAAACTTAGTTTGAACCCCTAATTTGTTTCCCGGCTTCATAGTTTCTCCAACCTATATTTCAATTTCACAACCATGTTGACCCATAATTGCTCTATTATGTTCGTTTGTTACAGGATTCGTGGCAGCCGGTTCTTGCATTTTGTTCCTGCTTGTATATTATTCTCCTCATTGCTAGACCTTGGCTCCCCTGTATCTTCAATCAGGGATAACATTTGAATTGGACTAAGACTTATCCATGTTAATTCCTAGTAGCCCATTAAGACCAAAAGGGCCATCCATCCTTCTCCTTTTAAGATTATTGGGCCACGCCTTATTAGTTAAAAAAACTGACTTGGGTCGGGCCACTTGCAGGGACCCTCTACCCACCAATCTTGATCCCTTTTTTGAAAAAAATTCCTTTGTTTCCAGCTAATCCAAGATCAACATTAACACCCTCAACAATTAATTCCTTAAAACATTCCACATTAACTTCAGGATAAATGTTGATCGGGTTTCCTTTGTTACCGCTACTTACCAAAAAATCATGCACCAGTTCTTGGACTGCCGAATTTGAATTCTCCAATGTCGTAATCGGCTCTTGAACCACCGGATTAAGGAATTCTGACTGCCAATCGCCCAACTCCTCCATAATCCATATCTGAAACCTACGTCCCTTCCATTGAATAACAATCTCCTCACTTATCTTTTTCGCATCTGAAACAAGAACACAAACATAATCATACGACAAGTCGCCTTCACTCGGGCTATGTTGTGCATGGTGTAAAATTTTACCAAAACTTCCGGCAATCATATCCAATTCTTCATTATTCAGTAAATGCAATGGTACCCCTTGAATCTTAAGCCATGACAAACATTCGTACGGCACAACTTGTCCTATCCATAGTTGTATACCATCAAATACCTTCTTGTTTTTCAAGGCTTCTGAACAGATTCTTTCAGCGGCTCCTCTGTTCTCAAACGCATGAGCACTGACAACCCTCCCAAATATTGGATAGTACATCCATTCGGACTCATCGCCTTCATGATCAAACCAATATTCTTTACTTTAGCAAAATCAGCCAGTCTAGCGATCAGGGCCCTACCTTGAATATCTATGAAAACATTTACCTCATTTGGAATGTTCACCACCCTCTCTTTCGTGACATCCTTCTGTATTTCGGTTAAATTCTTTATGAAAGATGAGTTTCCCACCACAAAACTCGAATTATTTATCTTTGTTGCCTTACCCTTATCCCTTATCTTCAGTTCTTGCGTCTCCTTGTTTAGATCCTCTTTCTCCCTGGTAAAAATTGCGACATTGATCTGAAGTTTGTATGTCCCCATCTTAACCCCCCCCCCCATACTGATTCCAATGCTTTGACATCGTGCACGCCTTTGAACGTAACAGAATCAAACCGCCTACCATGTTTATCTCTCATCCGAGCAATATACACATTGGAGAATTACCGAAAGAGCATCATACCTCTCCTAAATCTCTTACGCTAAACCCATCCGGAATGTTTGTGACGAAAAACTTGAGTCTAGAACCCCTTGATCTTGTGCTCTGCTGGCCTGAGAAACCTTCCTGTCTTTGGTCGCCCATGAGAGAGTTTTTTTTATATATATTATCATGGAGTCCAAATCTAGTTTTTCATATTGCGGGCCTCCATTTGAAAATTATGGGCTTTGCCAATGCATATTACACAACTAATGATCAAGCTCACAACTAAACATATAAACAAACATTTAAGCCTTTTTAACAATGAATTAACCTGACAGAATCAAACTGAGAAAACTAATGTGGTATTATCTTTTTAATTTGTGACCTGAATGGACACGACTCGAACAAGAGTAAAAAAATTAATATATACCGACAAGCAATTCAACCTCAAAAAAATCCAAACCCTCACAAACTTTTGACCCCATGAAAATAATTTCTAGGTCTGCCATTATGACCAGCCCATGCCTCTTGCTAGTGCGGTGCCCATTTGGATCGCACTCCCCGCAAAAGCTACTAAAAAGCCATAAATCCCATGGTGGGCGTGACTAGTAAAAAAAAAAGAGAGCTTCAATGGACTTGCCTATATGGTATTGGGATGTGACGGTAGGGTTTACAACGTCGGTATGATTGTTTTTTATGTTTTGATTACCGCAAGATGTTGAAAACTTACTGGATCAAAGTCGTTCATGTCAAGGAAGACTCACTGATCACCTACTCCTTATCTAATACTTTCTTCTATTTACTGAATTCAAAAGGCGACCCGTTGTGCCGGGCTATAAAATAAGATACAGTGTACTACTTGACTGGTAAGAAAGAGCTTCCTTAAGAACTGGAAGACCATTGTATGTACGGTAACCCTATCTTCCGCTACTGGTGGGTTGATGCACATACAGGCTAACATGTATTATCTTTTTATATTTATGACCTGAATGGACAGGACCCGAACAAGAGCAAAAAAATAATATATAGTACTGATATACAATCGAACATCAAAAAATCCCGACCCTCAAAAACTTTTGACCCCTTAAAAATAATTTCTAGGTCTGCCATTAGAACCTTTGAGGTTTCATGTTGCTTCAAATCATAATAGTATTGATCGATTCCACACCTCCTAACATAAATAAGTGTTCATTATGAGTTCTCATTTAGTACTCAAGTAAATCCCGGTTACCCGAATAGGTAATTCACACTATTGAACCACCAAATTTTATTCCCGTAGACGATTAAACAGTTCCATCCAACATGTACATGGTTAACAATAACAACAATCTAAAGCAAGAAACAACAATACCTTTTTAAACATTGAACAAACACAAGAATCACTTTAAAACAACCAACTAGCATTCCATGATTGCATCCAAGCCAAACTAATCTCGGCAGTTATATATCTTAAGGCATTGCCTATGCTTAACGTTATAAAGTAACCCTTCACAGTTTCCGTCACAAGCTGCATTACCGTTCTTGAGACTATCATAAGATATAGTGTTTGTTTGGGCCAGGATCCGTCGATGTTCTTCGGTGTCCATAAGAAACTCTTCATCTTCTTCCACTAGAGTCAGGCACTCAGACATAGTGCCATTGCACATTTGCACTCATTTGCATACTTCTTTGATGACGATAAAGATCCGTCACAGTGATTGATCGTCACAAGAATGATTGATATATAGTAGCAATATGACACAAGTCAAGAAATTGATCAAGATGGTGTTTCTTGATCCATGAGTTGCCATTTTTTTGGAAAAAAGAAATTGTTTTTAAGGAAGAAAATATTGTGACTTGTGAACACTGAATGAGTGTTTTTATATACAATGCCAATAAAAAAAAATATAGCGTTTATAAATTAGAAAAGAAAAAAAAAGCTTGGAAGTTTTGTTGTTTACTATTTTGTAAGATAAGACGTTTTGCATACTTTATTTATATATTGTAACCGGATAAAATAATTTTTATAAAATATTTATGCAATTCACGACAATAAATAAAAGACAGAAATTTAAAATCAAATATCTTATTTTGTTTTACAAAATGTCTTATAACTTATTATATTTTATAACATGTTGCGATTGTATTATTGGTGTGACCCACTTTAACAAACTTATATGCCCGTGAACTTGTATTGTGACAAAATTACATAAATGACGTTAACTGATAGAAGAGACAATATTTCTTGTGACATTTTATGGCATTTTCCTTTAGTTTTAAGTTATACACAGTTTGACATAAAAAAATATTAAATGTACCATAAAATAAAACATACTGCAAATCTGCAATGTATCCTCAATACGCTACCAAGCTCCAACCTTATTTTGTACCATTCAAGCATGTAATATTTGTGGTTTTCATGCTTAATAATTTCGATGGAGTCGTGGGAGTTTGCACAAAATATCAGTTTGATTGTGTTGTTTGATATCGATCTGGATCAATATTTTCATCATCATCATCATACTCAGCTAATCCCACCTATAGCAAAGTTAAGGTATGGTCTGAGGAGGCCGGAGGGTAAGATGTAGACAGCCTTACCTCTACCCCTAAGAATAGAGAGGCTGCTTCCAGTGAGACCCCCGGCTTAATGTGGTTTGGTATCAAGCCTTGGACATAAGGCAAAGAACACTTAGCAATCGGGACAAACCCGATCGGTGCATGTACCCCTTTGTCTTTTGGCTATCCACGCCACCACATGATGCATGATTAACCGTCCGTCGTTTTTTAACGTTATTTTCACGAAATTAGTAAAATAACATTAAAACTAGTGCAACTTTACTTTTGCCCCCCAAGGGCCACACATATATACATTATATGCGCGCACCGTAAGTGGGACGTTTAGACCAATATTTTCAATCTTGGTAAATAAGAGATTGATCTCGTATTTCAATCCTGGGACGGATCAAAAAGTGTATCCACACAGTCTGGGGAAGGTGTGCGAAATCCTCTCACGTTCTTGGTCAAGTAATAATACATGTTCCATTCATATTATTTAGTTTCTCTCATTAAACGAGTAACGTGTAGATGGACAACAAGAACAATAATCTAGAGCAAGAAATTAAAACACTTTTTTAAACTTAATACATAAAACAACCACAAGAATTACTCCAAAACAACGCCTAGCCGCGGTTGCAGTAATTTGTTTTTTCACACGGCCTGTTTTTATTAACTTTATAAGATCCTTGACAACTTTGGCCGCAAGCTGCAGTACCAGGCATGAGAACCTCATAAACAAGAGTGTTTTTTTCGTCCAGAATCCGTCGATGTTCTTCGGTGTCCATAAGCAGCTCTTCATCTTCTTCAACTAGAGTTGGGCACTCAGCCATTGTGCCATTGCACTCATCTTCATACTTCACAGATGACAATAAAGATCCTTCACAGAGACTGATCATCATGAGGAGGATTGATAATAATAAGATGACACTGGTCAAAAAATTGATCAAGATGGTGTTTCTTGATGCATTAGTTGCCATTTTTGTGGAAGAAATTGTATTGATTTGTAGATGGAGATAATGTTGTGACTTGTGAATTGAACACTAGGACAACATGGTTTTATAAATTCAAAAAAAAAAAAAAAAAAAAAAAAAAAAAAAAAAAAAAAAACTTGGAATCTTGTTGTTTACAGTTGTGGAATTTAGAACTATATGCATAGTTTAAATTTTAACTTGGATAAAATGATTTTTAGAAATATATTAATGCAAAATATCTCTTGTTTTCGATCTACTGAAAATACATTATTGGGGTGTCCCACTTTAACAAAATTAATTATTGTGGAGCATTTCCTTGTTTCAAGTTATGCACAATTTCACTTTAATAACAGATTAACAGTACCGTTAAAAAAAAAAAAAACAAAAAAAAAAAAGCATATTGCAAGGTGGTGATCTAGAGACGGAGTCCATTGACAGCAGTCGCGAGCTGAAGGATGATCCGGGAGCAGGAGACAGCGATGGGGGTAAAGGATAGAGAATTCAAGTGATAAACTAATATATAATGATACATTTTTTTTTTGAACATTGACTTTCAATAAAACACAAGGGGACGTCCTCAAATCAAGGACGAACACCCAAACTATAACATGTACAAGGGATTATTACACCATTCCTCCCAACATAAATCATTAAATTGGGACCTATTCTTTAACCACAAAAAGGAGGTAGATTTAATACTACCCGACACACTGCGGACTTTTGGCTCTAACTTGTTAAAGGTCTTGTTGTTTCGGGCCTTCCAAAGCAACCAAAGCGTAACCAAAACGATCCCATGCACTATCTTCTTTCCCCACTTTCCACCACGCGCTTGTTTATGAAGAAGGAGAAGGTCGCTCATCTGGGTGGTCGAAATAACATTCAAACCGCACCACTTCCCAATATATGACCACACCCCAAAGGAGAAACCACAACCACAAAAAATATGCACCGAAGTCTCAAGCTCAACGTCGCAAAGTTTGCACCGGTCGTTGGGGACAAAAACATTCCGTATTCTAAGAGCTTCCACCGTCGGGATCCTGTCCATCTCGGCCCTCCAAGCAAAAACATGGCATTTCAAGGGAACCCACGAAACCCATTTAAGCTTGAAACCACCAGCAAAATTCGAATGGACCTTCAATTTACTCTTGACCTCCGCTACTGTGAAAGTCGAGGAACCATCCCATTCCCAATAATCTCTGTTTTCAGTGAGCTGGACCTGGCCCAGAAGCGCAACAAGGTCGGCCCACTCTTGAACTTCTAAGAGGCCCAAGGGACGAGAGTAATCCACTGGAGCCCAGATCCCTTGTTTTTGACAATTGCTCACTGTCTTATTTTTTGTGTTTGAAGATTTATAAAGCAAAGGGAATTTTATTTTTAAAGGAACATCTAACAACCAGGTATCTTTCCAAAACCGAAGCGAGCAACCATCACCAAGCTTCCCTTGCAAAAGATCAAGAAAACCTCTATCCCCACATTTAATTTTCTCGCACGCCTTGACTATCTCCGACCAACACCCACTGGAACCCGAAACTTGAGGAAGGCCGGACCAACGACATCTACCTTGATGACAAGATAAAATGGTGTTTTTCCAAAGCGCCCCTTCCTCCACCTTAAATCTCCAAGCCCATTTCGAAAGCAACGCCTCATTAACATCTTTTAAGCGACTAATCCCCAACCCACCTTTATTTTTGTCACTAGTGACCCTCTCCCAAGAAACCCAATGGAGTTTGTTTTTCTCACTAGTAGCGGACCAAAGGAAGCGTTTCATGAGACTTTCCAACTTATTAACGACCCCCCCCCCCCCCCGGGAGCTCTATACAACGAAAAGAAGTAAATAGGGAGGCTTTGAAGTACCGATTTTAAAAGAGTAAGTCTCCCACCTATCGAAAGTAATCTAGCCTTCCAAGACGAGAGTCTTTGCTCAAAAACTTCAACAATCTTTCTCCAACTATTGATTCTGTTCATGTTTGCCCCAACCGACACTCCCAAATAATCAAAAGGAAAAGAACCCATGCGGCAACCCACCTCCTCGGCTAGAAAACCCACCTCTTCAACCGCCACTCCCGTACCATAAAGGAAGGACTTGTTAATATTTATTTTGAGGCCCGAACAAAGGTGAAAGACCCTTAAGATTCTGGCCGCCGTCTTGATATTACCAATAGACCACTTCCCCATTAATAGCGCGTCATCCGCAAAAAATAAATGAGACAACAAAGGCCCTTTTTTGGATATAGAAATACCTTCAAAAGCGCCTAACATGACAGCCTTATCGAACAAGCAAGTCAACGCTTCCATAACTATTAAGAATAAAAACGGCGAAATCGGGTCGCCTTGACGAAGACCTTTAGTGCATTGGAATTCGAAAGTAGGAGACCCGTTAACAAGGACTGCCGATCTAGCAGAAGCCAAAATACCCTTTATCCACAATCTCCACTTATCCGGAAACCCATTTGCTCCATAATAGATAAAAGAAAAGACCAATTGACGTTGTCGTAAGCTTTTTCAAAATCTATCTTCATAAAGAAAACACTTTTGGATCTTCTTTTGCACCAAGACAATATTTCGTTAACCATGAGGGGGCCATCAAGAATATTCCTCTCACTAAGAAAGCCCGACTGATTTTCTGAGATGATGTGACCGATTACTTTCTTGAGTCTAAAGGTCAAAACTTTAGAGATGGTTTTACTAATGATTCCCACCAATGTAATAGGTCTAAAGTCTTTTAATCCGAGAGGATTCTTAACCTTAGGAATAAGGGTGATAAACGAAGACCCACACCCTTTGTTGATCGTACCGGACTCAAAAAATTCTGCCATTATCTTCATAAAATCTTCTTCAAGCAAGTTCCAGAAATGGCGAACAAAATTAAAATTGAACCCATCCGGGCCCGGGGCTTTATCTTTACCACATTCAAAAACCGCTTTTTTAACTTCCTCTTTTGAAAACGGGGCAATAAGGCCATCCACCAAGTTCGAAGGCACGCGCTTAATGTTGTCACAAACCAGCCGCGGTCTATTTGTCATAGTATCTTTGAAGTGATTGCTAAAGAATTTAAGAACCTCCTTCTTAACCAAAGACGGCTTCGTCACCCACTCCCCGTTGACCAATAAACCTTGAATGGAGTTAGAGGCTTTTCTTCCATTGATAACACCATGGAAAAAAGCTGTATTGTCATCCCCATTTTTTGCCCAGTTCACCCGAGACTTTTGCAACAAATCTTTAGCTTGACGAAATTCACTCTCCTCAATACCTTTTTTGCACTCTAACCAAGACCATTCTTCTTCCTCCAATAAATCCCTTTGTTCCATCTCTGTTTCGAGCTGCTCTAAGTCAAGTTTCATAGCGCTGAGCTCCTCTCCCTCTTTAATATCAAGTTGTTTCTTCCAATCCCTTAAAACCGTCTTTAAATATCTCAATTTACCTGTCAAGAACACGTCCGCAGCCCCTCTACCTTCGTAATTCAGCAAAGTATTTGAAACCACCGCCTCGCAACTCTCTCTGTCAAGCCAAGAGTTGAACCAACGAAACGGCCGGGAACCATAATTCACGTTCACTAGAGTTAGAAGCAGGGGACTGTGATCGGATAAAAATCTCGGCAAAGCCCGTAAACAGGCCTCAGGCCAACGGTTCAGGAAGTCATAGCATACCAAGACTCGATCAATCTTACTGAAACGGAAAGACGAGCCTTTTTTAGTTAAACACGTAAACAAACTCCCTTTCATACTATACTCAAAGAGACACGCAGCATCAATGAAATCATTAAAAACGTCAGCATCCGTTTGGTCAAAAAAAGAATTCTTTCGATCTTCACAACAGCGAACTGAGTTGAAGTCCCCAAGTAAAACCCACATCCCTGAACTATTTCTAATATTATTCTCAATCAATTCCCAAATCGGGCGCTTGTCAATCAACTTATGAGGGGCATATACGTTTAAGATATTAAGCAGAGAACCATCCTCCCTCAAAAAACCTTTAACAATAATAAAATTCTGATGTCTGATCGAAGAGGTCTTAGAGAATTTACTGGGATCCCATAAAGAAATCAAACCTCCCGACCGACCCCGAGCCTCTACCGTTTCCATCTCAACCGACTTATTGCCCCAAAACTTATTAGATTCAAAACTAGACAAGTTACTGAACTGAATTTCCTGAAGAGCCACAAAGGAAACATCGTTTTCTATTTTCAATCGTCTAACCCAAGAGTCCTTTCCTTTCACTCCCAAACCCCTAATATTCAGAGACAGAAAATTCATACCTTAAGAATAAGAGATTATGATGTAACCTATTTATACCCGTTTTCAGTGGCGAAGTTTGACCCGAAGGTTCGGGGGGTCGGAAGTCACTAGTTTTGAGGGGTCAAAAACCAGTTTCGGGGGGTCGAAACCCTATATTTCCAAATTTTTTTATACGAATACTATATAATCGGAACTTTTGCGCGAAAATCAGGGGGGTCATCCGCCCCCGCCCGCCCCAACTAAGTTGCGCTCCTGCCCGTTCTATTGATCAATGAGAATCAAGTTGAGAACCATAATCTTACATGGTATCAGCCTAAATCTCGATCCTCCTCTTCCTTCTTTTCTTTTTCGAAACCCTACTTTTGCCGATTACTTTTCTTTTATGTCGTCCACAGTCGATCTTTTCTACCAAAACCTATGGCCGAACAGAAGCTCCATCCCGCTGTTACAATATCAAACATCAAAGCTTTCATCCCAATACACCTTGATAATGCAGCAACCAATTACCTTATGTGGTCCGAATTATTTAGGATTCACTGTACCGCCTTCTCGTCATCGATCACCTCTTTCCACGCCCACCTCCCGCTACCCAATCCTCCTCTGATGCAACCAAACAACCCACCGCCCCAACCACAGTCAACTCTTGGGAGAGATTGGACGCCTTTGTCCTTCAATGGATTTATGGCACGATCTCTCCCGACCTTATCAAAACCGTACTAAAACCCAACACCGTCGCATATACCGCTTGGAAAACCTTGGAATCTTTATTTCAAGACAACAAAGGTATTCGCGCCCTTCACCTCAAACAAAAACTTGCTACGACCCGTCTTGACACCTTCCCTTCTATGGTAGCCTATTGCCAAGAAGTGAAACTCCTTGCTGACCAACTCAATAATGTCGAGGCTCCCATCGACGAACAACAACTGGTTCTCCAAACCTTAGCCGGATTAAACGAACAGTACGAAAGTATTGCCACCATTCTTCAGAACACAAAGCCCCTACCTTCCTTCTTTGAAGTTCGATCCCAGCTTTGTATAAATGAAACCCGTGAGGCCGCAAATGCCCTTCATGCCTCCAACATAGCAGCCACGGCTCTTCACGTCCAAGGACAGACCACCGGCTCCTCCTCCAACACTGATTCACAATCTGGTCAGACTTCCACTTCTCGTGGCCGTGTCGATCTCGTGGCCGAGGACGAGGCCGGTCATCTTCACAGTCGGGTCGTGGTTGTGCGTCTTACTCAGCAGGTCAACCCTCCAACCCTTACATCGTTTTTCCTAACTCGTGGACACAAAACTAGTGGGCGTCAATTCTTCACCAGGCCCAAGCTCCACAAAACGCCCCTCCGTGCCCACATCCTTCTACTCCGAAGCCCAACCCAAGTGCTGGTATCCTCGGCGCAACTCCGCATCAGGCCCACATGGCTTATACTCCAACCGCAACGGACATAGCTCAAGCCCTGTACACTTTGTCTCTTAACCAACAGCAAGATACAGTCGACTTCATGGATACAGGTGCTTCGGGACACATGCAGTTACCAGGTAATCACTCCCCGTCTAATTTTAAAACTTGAACTAATAAGAAAATTATAGCCGATAATGGCATGACCATCCCAATCCTTGGACAAGGTGACCAAATTTTACCACCACCATTCCCACCTTTAAAACTTAATAACATCCTCTACTCCCCGAACCTCATTAAAAACCTTATCTCCGTTCGTCACCTCACGATAGACAATTTACTCTCCATAGAATTTGACACGTTTGGTTTTCTTGTGAAGGATCTCAAGACCAAGGAACCTCTCATACGATGCAATAGCTCGGGCGATCTCTACCCTCTCACCACCAACTTCACCAAGAACCCATCAACACCTTCTGCTTTTGTTGTTGTTACTCAAGATCGTTGGCATCAACATCTTGGGCACCCGGGCCAAGAATTATTTCATTCGTTAAAGTTTTCATCTCTTATTAATTATGGAAAACCAAATAAATCACTTTGTCAGTCGTGTGTTTTTGGCAAAAGTGTAAAACTACCGTTTTGTGATTTTGTTAATGTTACTCATTCGTCATTTGATATAGTTCATAGTGACTTGTAGACTTCCCTGGTTCTTAGTACCGGTGGTCATCGTTATTACATATTATTTATTGATGATCTTAGAGATTTTCTTTGGACTTATCCACTTGCACACAAATCTCAAGTTTACACCACCTTTACCAATTTTTACAACCACATTAACACACAATTTGGACGTAAAATTAAACAGTTCTAATGTGACAATGGCACCGAATACAAAAACAATTCTTTCAAACAATTTTGCCATCAAAATGGGATGTACTTTCGTTTCTCTTGCCCGTACTCATCATCTTCTCAAAACGGCAAAGCTGAATGACAAATACGTACCATCAATAACATGATATGCACCCTTATAGCCCAAGCCTCCCTACCTATCAACTTCTGGCACCACGCCTTAGAAGTTGCAACCTATCTACTTAACATTCTCCCAAAGAAATCCCACAAATTTCTCACCCCCACAACCCTCCTTTACAATTTCCTTCCCACCTACGACCACCTTCGCGTGTTCGGATGCCTTTGTTTCCCTATTATCCCCTCGACCACCATCCATAAACTCAACAATCGAAGTCACCCATGTGTATTTCTCGGTTATCCTTCAAACCACCGAGGATACAAGTGCTATGACATGTCCGCCAAAACTATATTTGTCTCCCGTCATGTTCAATTTGAAGAGTCTATATACCCATTTGCCATCTCTCAACCATCACACCTTAAAACCTACGATTTCCTTGTACCATCCATCCACCCATCCCTTTGGCCTCATATTCACGCATCCACACCTACTGTTCCCGCCCAACATCTTCACCTCAAAATTCCGGCCCAACAACTTCACCCCACCATACCACTGATGTGCTATGTATGGTCTAAAAATATAAACAACCTAGACACCTAGTAATATAAAACAGACTCAACTAAACTAGACCACACGACAGGCAAGTGTACCTATCAATGCAGTACAGATTAAGTAAGTCCGAGTATCGAACCCACATGACACAACTAGAAAACAAAACTAGACTCGACTAAGACTTAAACTAAATGGTTTAAAAGTTGACTTTTGGTTTTTTAATAATTAAATAAAGTAAATAAATAAGATAAAAAGACAGCAATGATAACTGAGGAAAATATCAGGATAGGAAGACAACTACCTAGGTCAAGAATCCTACATGTAACTCACAACTCTCGGTAATGAAAAACTGAATGGATACCAGATTCTAAAGATAACTTAAGAAACCCTAAGACGTGCTAGATCTCCTCCCGGTCTCACCAACACACCCCAAAGAATCCTAAAGAATAAAACACTGGCTATCTAGCTCGGATCACCTCCCGGTCTCACCTCACTAAGAATGTAAAGGTACTCTAATGACTCGATCACCTCCCGGTCTCTCTAATCACAATACACCCGAAGATGTAAAGGAGTAATTTAATTGGGTTAACTATGACTTGGAATTGCAAGAAACTAAAGACAACTAGGATAGCCAGTCCAATCATCCAACCCTACCCGGGTCACTTCCTACTGGCCCACCTTTTCCCACATCTCCCCAGACCTCCATACAGACCCACACCACCTCTACTACTCCCTCACACCCGAGTCCATTGACATTACACTCTCACTCACATGTCCCATCACCGCAGCCCTCCCAAGCCCAAATGCCCACGCCTCAGCCTGACCCGTCACCACAGCCACCGGTCCAACCTTCGGCTTCCACGTCTGAACACCCCTCCACAATCTTCCTCCATCCCACCTCCCACCCGTACCATGCGAACTCGTTCCATGGATGGAATTACTAAACCGAAACACTTCCTAAACTTGAATACCAAAACAATTGTCCCCATACCCAAAAACCTTCAGGTTTCCTTGTCCACCCCTGAATGGCACAAAGCCATGACCGACGAGTTTAGTGCACTTGTTAAAAATAAGACCTAGGAGTTGGTTCCGCGGAAACCAGATATGAATGTAATTCGCAGCATGTGGTTATTTAAGCATAAGTTTCGTTCGGATGGCAGTCTAGAATGATACAAAGCTCAATTGGTTTGTTATGGTCGTACTCAACAGGTAGGCGTTAAATGTGGGGAGACATTCAGTCTCGTTGTCAAACCTGCAAGTATTCGCACAGTTCTCTCCTTAGCACTTTCACAGTCATGGCCTATACATCAGCTTGATGTCACCAACGCCTTCTTGCATAGGAATTTACACGAAACAGTCTATATGTACCAGCCCATGGGGTTTCGTCATCGCGACTTTCCAGACCATGTCTGTCGCCTACAGAAGTCTCTTTATGGTCTCAAGTAGGCTCCTTGGGCTTGGTACCTGCGTTTCACATATTTTGTCCTTTTGCAGGATTTCTGTCAGATCAAAACCAACAATTCTCTCTTTATTTATCATCATGGCCGTGATTTTGCTTACTTGCTTATTTACGTGGACGATATTGACCACTTCGTCCAATGAGTTACGAGACCGTCTCATGTCTATTTTATCTGGGGAATTTTCCATGAAGGACTTAGGTCCTCTTACTTATTTTCTTGGCATCTCGATAACGCGCAAGGGCAATTCTATGTTTCTGTCTCAATCTTCCTATGCTAATTAAGGACATCTTACATAGTGCAGCCATGGATTCTTGTAAACCTACTGCCACACCAGTGGACTCTCAGTCCAAACTCTCAGCTGATTCTGGTCCTCTCTTTGAAGATCCTACTACTTTTTGGAGTCTTGCAGGTGCTTTGCAATATCTTACATTCACGAGGCCTGATATTTCCTACAGTGTTCAGCATATATGTATACATATGTATGCACCTAGAATGGAACACTGGAATTCTCTTAAACGCATACTTCGGTATATTCAAGGCACCTTGCATTATGGCCTTCATCTTCAACTAGCTACTAGCTTGTCTCTTTGTGCCTACACTGATGTTGATTGGGCAGGTTTTCCGGACACCCGTCGTTCTACTTCTGGCTATTGTGTCTACCTTGGTGACAATCTCATTTCCTGGTCCTCCAAACGTCAGTCCACTATATCCCGCTCCAGTGCAAAAGTTGAGTATTGCAGGGTGGCCAATGTTATGACTGAGATCTGTTGGCTTCGTAACCTGCTTTTGGAACTTCAGCATCCCATATCAGGCGACTATTGTCTACTGTGATAACGTGAGTGCTATTTACTTATCGGGAAACTCGGTACAACATCAGCGGACTAAACACATTGAACTTAATATTCATTTCGTTCGTGAGCATGTTAAGAAGGGCCTGGTTTGTATACTTCATGTTCCCTTCCAGTTTTAAGTCACTCATATATTTACCAAAGGTCTTCCCAAGGTTCTCCTTGATGATTTTTGGTCCAGTCTAACCGTTCATCGTCCTCTGATTCAACTACAGGGGTGTAATAGATAATGATAAATTAGCTGTATATTTATAATAGATTTATCATATTTATAGAAGATAATTATTGTAAATATTATCTCCAAGAATAGGAGATTATGATGTAACCTATTTACACCCGTTCTATTGATCAATGAGGATAAAGTTGAGAACCATAATCTTACATAAACACTGAATGGAAGAAGGTGATGATGATGATGATGATGATGATGATGATGATGATGATGATGACGATGATGATGATGATGATGATGATGATGAAGAAGATGAAGAATCGCAGTGTGAAGACTGATCGACGTCTGCCATTTAGGTGAAGA